>CM041554.1:27251810-27789310 GCA_023238725.1 Scortum barcoo
GAAAAACCCTAAGAAACAGTTCCAGGACACAACAACCCATAAAACTACAAATTTTCAGTTTTACATTTTTCTTTGATTACAGATTACACAGAAAAGATAGACTGTGGACAAAGTCAAACTAACTTTTCCCTGCTTCCAGTTTCTACCTTCACCAAGCTTTGGTAATTTCCCCCAGACTGCAGTTCCATGATTAATGAACAGACACAATATCTGGAGCCCCAAATCTCAAACTATTCTTTTAATGAGTCAGAAATATTGCATAAAAAAGAAATAAAATACTTTCCCCTAAAGGGAATGGTAGGACTTTTCAACAACTGATAGCAAAAACTGAATACACATATTTTGGTAATTACAGAGGTTTCTATTTGAGAGGATAAAGCTTCAAAAACTCAGAATTTTATGTTTCCCATAATGGAACTAATAAAATATTTTTATTAGACCCCGACAAATTAGTATATCCAAACTCCACGTCCATGTGGCATCACTGTGACATCATCATCTCATTTTCTCAGACTTGACAAAGCTCCTTGAGAGCCAAAGACAATGTGCAACTGTTTTCACAGACTGAGTAGGAATGAACTGGCAAATTGATTTCCATGTATGTAGGAGAGTGCCCATTTAAATTATTAACAATTTAAAAAAAGTTATAGTCCCCAAATAGGCATTGACAGCAGCAAAAATATAAAAACAAAACAATTTCTACTTATGAATTTTTCAAAGAAAACATCAAATTGAAGAGAAAACAAGCTTAAATTGATTGAATGACACGTAATTACTGTGGAAAAAATATTCCGACAATAACATAATAATAATATAATGTAATCAAAACATGCCAATATGCATCAGTATTTGATGGAGTTACCACATTAAACTCTTGTTTTGCAATTTACATGTTTACACATGTAAATTCACTTTTTAATATGGTACATGCTTATTATAGTGAGAATTTAGACATCAGATATTGTTTATTGCTAATACCTCCTAATTGCAGGTTGTGAAAATTGATTTCTGTCTCCATTAAACCATTTCCACTGTCATGCTGTTACTGTGATGATACTTATCAGAACATTTCAATGTTTCCTCAGAGTTACATTTTTGTTGAGCTGTTTTCACATGAAGCCTTTTAGTGTCGTCCTCTTCAATTTCCTAGATTAATGTTAATGTCTCATTCTCCAAATGGCAGCCTGATATGAAAGGAGGATGAGTGGTAAGACTATCAGTGATGGTAACAATCCCATTAAGCTCATCACTGCCAGTCTTGAAAGACACAGACTCACTCCCAATCTGATATTTGTAACAGAGTGAAAGATGCTCCTGTCATTACTGTCAGAGGGGCTCACATTAGACTGCTATTTTGGGGAAGTGGAAAGGAAAAAGATTGCAGAAAAAAATATGGGAGGAGAGATAAACTTAGAAATGACTGCAGAATGTAATATGGGACAGTACAGTAAGTCTGTGAATTCATCTTTCTTTGACATTATTTGATCAGGCAGTGTGTCTCTGAAGCCCAGTCTATAACCCAAGAGACTCAGATTCTTCTTTTGTTTTCTGTCAGTGGTTTCAGTCAGTGATGCTGTCTGCACTGACTGAAACAAGTCTCATCTCTGTCACACACTCGTCACTCTTCTTTGCTACATTTCAAGTCTGTTTTCATACTGTAGGTATGAGGAGTGTCTGCCTGTCCAACACTTCTGGAGTAAACACCTCCCCCCACTAGTGGCTGGAGTACTGTCAAATTTGGATTTGGATGTTCATGAGATTGTAAAGGATGACTTTAATGATATTCAGCATGTTACGGTCATAAGGACAACAAAAAGCTGGTGTTATCTGGGCAGCACAAACAACTAAAGTTTGGTCAAAAATAAAGGCAGAGTAAAAACCCTTGTGGCCGGTGAACTGACCTGTAGTCCAGCAGAGCAACAGTCATGTCATACTGAGCAGAGCGATGTGTATAATGTCCCTCTTTCACAAAGAAAAAAAACCCCTTTATTATCTGCCATATTTTTTGGCACTTAAATTCCTTTTGCATTTTTCAACATAGAAACTTCATTCAAACATCAAAATATTTAGCTCAGTTAGGACATTCACATTATCATTCAGCTTTTTTCATAACATCCATATTTTCTAAAATAGTCTGTTTTCCAGGAAATTTTTCCTCATCCAAAAAATGAGTGGTATGTTCAGAATTTCCACAACTTCACACTTTTTCATACGTTTCCAGAGGTGTCTTAAAGGTATAGTCAACCATACTGGAGAAAACTTGTTCCTTCAGTGGGCCTTTAAATTTGTGACAGCGCATCAGCATTTGGCAATCTGGGGATGAGAACGGGACGGTGGCACAATCAACGTTTGTTTTCCATTTACAGAACCAGGGCTGTAACACGGCTAACTTTTTCAGTGCACACACAGGACGGACAGCTGATGGACCATAGGAAAGTATTTACCGAATTTAAATGGATTAGAATTGAATACTACATTTTTAACTAACCATTTATACTCTAAGCTAGAAACTACGTTCACATCTTACAATGTTATGATCATTTCATTCATTCTTTATATTATTCAACTTTTCAAATGCAATTCACAATAATGAGACCCTCCTCACATTTCCAAGTCTTCATAGTCCTTCAACTGCTTATTCATACAAATTTCATAGTTAGCCAGTAATTCAGTTTTGCTCCCAGAAGGTCTTCTTTTACCTGTTCTGAACCTGTCATTATGCAACAGGATCTTCTTAAACAGGCATAAATTCATATAGGAGTGTAAATGTTTCTGTTACCATGTCCCACCTACACTAAACTTTTATCAGGTAAGTGATGATTTTCCGATACTGGACACAATACAGTGCAAGCGCAACCATTTAGTGACGTGAATGATGATACAGGCAGGTAGCCTGAAGATTAGAAAGCCTGGCTTGATTTTCTAGACCAGCTGCAAAACTGTGGGTCAGTAGGAAGTCAATGAAAATCATTCTGTAATTACAGTGAATGTACCCTTAAGCATGCAATGAACCCTCAGCCATGACAGAGAAACTGCTTAGTAACCACCCATAGCATTTTGTCCAACCTGTGGCAAAATGTTGTTTTAAAGACAGTGAAAACAGCACATTGACTAATTGTGCCACTGCTTTCTTTCTTCCCCACAGTGGGATGTATGTGTGTGATCATAATGACTAGGAGCAGGGGGAAACAGCTGGACTGATAAAGATAATAGGATGCACCTACAAACAACAAGTCAACAACCAGTCGAGAGTCAGCCTATAGTGTGGGTTGCCAGATACAGATTATTTTGTTGTGAAGATTACACAAACATCTCTGTTTGTGTATAAATTAAAAAAACGGGATACAACATGTTTTTTATAAAGGTGTTGGTAGAGGGGTTTCGGACAGTGTTTGTCAGTATGTTATACAACAGTGCTCTATAACCACCTCACCTCCTCATTAATTTCTGTGGAAAAACAGATATGTGCAAGAGGGACTTTTAAGTACTTTCTAGTTTACTCTCTTGGTTAACTTGGTTTCTGGAAAAGCACATGGAGTTTGGAAGGCACTCTCCAGACCACTACAGGTTAAGTAAAGAGGGTGTAATTGTAGCACTTTACCCTTTCCTGTTGGAAGCACCCTGTGTCCATAACCTTTTTTCCTTGAGGATGTTTACACCTATATTTCTGTTTTTTGGAGAGCAGTTTAAAGTGTCAGCCAATAACTGTTTCCTCCATGTTTTGTGGCTTCAGTGTGGTTATCTTTATGTCCCCACAGATTAAGCCAAAATGTATTAACTAAGGAGAGAAAATGTTAGTAGCAGTCTATGACATTAAACAAAAAAAACAAAAAAACAAATTCATATCTGCACAATTAAACCTAATATATGTCCATATAACCTTCCTATGTTACTTTTTCTGACTTCTCAACATACCTTTTACTTCCGAGCATCGAGGCTGTTGGATGACCATGGCAGGCTGACAGGAAACACACAAATATATATATGTGTGTGTGTGTGTGTGTGTGTGTGTGTGTGTGTGTGTGTGTATATATAGTATATATATATATATATATATATATACTTTAATGCTATAATGTGGAAATAAAACGGATCACCTTTCACAACATTTCTCATTTTTTTTCTTTTTTTCACTCACTTTTGAGGGAGTTTATTGCTGCCACACTCTCAGCCACACACACCTCCCACCCTACCCCAGCACCCCCGACTCATACACAACCAATCACAAAGTAAAAGCTAAACTATAGGTGGGATTGCGTTTACACGACATGCTCAGCAACACTGCACACAATCTGCAGAGTGTCTATATTGAACTGACGTGTTAATGAACTGACTGATACTGAACAAAACAGAGTGGATACTTCTTATAAACTCAAAAAAAAAAAAAAGAATAGTGTGAAATGATAGGGGCACACTAAATAGGCCAAGAGGGTACATAATGACAACAGCAGGTTTTTTTAGTGTGCGAAGGAGTGCTGTGTATGGGAAATCAACAGCCTCACGGTCAAACTCATCGATGCTAACGGCCGAGCAGCAAAAGGCCATTTACAGCACTCACCTGCTCTCCCAACAATGGAAACTCTGTCCTGTATGTGTATGTGTGTGTGTGTGTGTGTATGTGTTTGTGGGGGTGGGGAGGCTGCCTCGCTTTTTCACATGCACAAGCAAAGAGAAAAAGGCAGATATTTCAGACAAACAAACAAAAGTGAGAGTGACGGACCAGGTGAGGAAAGCATAAACAAGCTGCAGACTAAGAAAGGAGTTGAGAGAGTTTGATAGATAAATAGTGAAACAGTGAGCAGAAACCGTTAGAGAAGCCTGAAGATGGAGACAGGCATGGCAGACGTTTGAGACGCAATCGATTGTCAGATGAAATGAAAGTGGTCTGTCTTTGTCCCTGTTCCTCGTCCAGCACTGTCTCTCTGCTATTGACAGCTTGATTGAAAAAGACAATAGCAGAGTGATGGGGGATGAATAACCTGTAGAGGTCGTGTAGAGAAAGACAGACACACTGTCTGTGTGTTTGGGAGTTGAAGACGTTGGAGTGTGTGCTCTCATTAGCAGGTAGATCGGTCATGGCAGAGGTTACAGGTGTGAGAACTGGGCGCCGGGTTATTCAGACTGACAGACAATAGCAACACACACACACACACACACATACACATCAGGTTGCTGTCCAGGCCAATTTGCAATGGCTAATGCTGCCATGCACTGACCAGGTAACTGCTGGGGAGTGGATGGGGTTGGCAAAGCCATCATGTGTTTCAGAATATTTCAGTTGTCTGATGATTTCAGCCAGATCTGGGTCAATTACACAGCAGAGAGCCGGACCAGGCAGGGAGGATTTCCAATCAGTCACCAGGGAGCTGTGAAGGGCACTTTGCGCTGGAAACTACATGACCATATCCAGGTTGCAGAGAAACTTGACTTTAGTTCACAGCTTATGAGCCAAATGACCAGTATGCAATGGAAAATGGGCCATGTATTCTCAACAATGGAATTTACTGAATTTCTCATCATATTTTCTCATTTCTTAGCCTTTTTTGGGTCATCTCACCACTGCTAACAGCTTTTTAACATTTTTAAGCTCAGTGTTTTACTTTCACAGCCCAGAGTTTGTTGTTCTGGTTCAGTCTCACTGCTCTCATCAGCCTTAACAATGAGACATTTCTGATTTGTTGCTGGGCAGATAGAACGTGAGCTACAGTAGTCAGTCATAGAATGTCATTATTGTTAGTCTTTACAAGCACAGGTAACTGAGGATGGTACATAAAGAATATGGCTGTGGATGGTGCCGTACCAGCAAACAAACAAAAGAAAAACAAACTCAGAAGTCAAAGAAAATACGACAACATATTCTTGCCCATCTATAGGAACTAAAGACCAACTAGAAGAGTCCAGTCCCAAAACCACAAACCTAGTGCCTCTCATTAACAGTCTGCGGGACATTCAAAAACCGAAACAGACAGAGGACCTAGTATTCATGTTAATAAATCGGAGCACGATACCGAGCTGATCAATAGAAATCACAGCCAGTTATGAATTTTGTTTGGCTTGGACTGCAAGAAGGCAGCCGGGGGTTGGTTTATTGGACGTTTGACGTCAGATCAGGGGCAAAAGGTTGAAACCGATCTGGAGGCGACCTGCGAACTCCTGACCAATCCAGACACACTGTCACTGTCGGTACACACCACTGAGACGACACTGAATAGTTCTTCTGCAGTAAGTGTGAAACTTCACCTGCATCAGCTGCTGAAGACGCCCATCTCTTGTTTTGTCTCCTGCTTTCCTGGTTCCCTCAGCACTAAAATAAAAAGATTTTTTAATGATTTAGAGTGCCCCTCTCCTTCACCAAAAGCATTAAAAAAAAAACAGACTAAACACAATGATATGATAAATTCCATAACATAAATTACACAAGCTAAATAAATGGTTGACATAAAAAGACTTTGATAATCACAGCAGAAATAATTAATAATGGCAGTCTCAACAAGGATTTTTTTTGTTATGTTTTGTTTTTATTTTGCCTTTATTCATCTCCATTAATAATCGCATTTTAATGCAGTTCTTGTTCTTGTTTGTGCTAACACTTTGTTTTCCTCCGGTGTTTGTAGACTGATAAGGCTTTGGAGAAAATGTACCAGAGACACTCTCAAGGTTGCAGACTAGTGGCAGCACAGGCTGGTCTTATCAATAGGAACAGGTCTGTCTCTACAAACTGTCATAATAAAACCACCTTTTCACTTGATGAAGTACTTCTGAGGATCTGTCTTGTTTTATGGAATAGTTCTCTGCATGTAAATAATACAATGGGCCTTTAGTGCGCTCCAGTTCTTCTAATAGTGAACAAGGGGCATGCAAAAGAAATGACTCTTCAAAATATGTTAGTATTTCTGAGTACTTCAATTCTGACCCTTCAATGAAAGCAAAAAAAAGGAGACCTACACAGACACATCCAAGATTGATCTAAGCTTTGGTTCTGTATCTGGGAGTCAAGACACATGACCCATGGACGCAGTTAGACTGTGGAGTGAGAATGTGTGTGAATGTGTGAAGTGTGAAGTGTGAAGCTCTGGACATCTCATCAAGTTAAGTTTCGGCTGCCAGAGCTACATTGTTAAAACCTGAAAACACATCCTAAAGGGTTCAAGGGTTTATTTATTTATCATTATACAAAACAAAGCTGTACAACAAAATTCACATTGTACTCCCTTTGCTACACACACAAAAAAAAATAACAGAGCAAAAACCTATTGATATTGGTGAAGTGTGGAGGGATGAGCTGAAAAGTCTCACAGTTTGAGGAGAGGAGCTGTTCTGTAGTCTGATGGTACAGCAGTGGATGTTTCTATATCTTTGCCAGACAGCAGCAGGTAAACAGGCTGTGGTCGGGCTGGGTGTTGTTTTAGTATCCTTCAGGCTCTGCGCAGCCACCTCACTTGACCAATAACACTAATACCTGGTAGACCTGTGTTCTGGGCAGTTGAAGAGCCCTCCTGTCATGTCCTGGGCCGTGCACACACAGTGTTTCCAGTCAGGATGCTTTCTATTGCTCCTCTGTAAATGTTAATGAAAAGGACCACTCCCTGTTCCTCTTCCCTGTCCCTCAAACCAAATGAACCAGTTTTTGTCATTTGGACCCCTGAGGATACACTTTCAGAAAAACACTACAGGAAATACAATACAGGAAATAAGCAGTGCATTTCTCCCTTTTACCTGCAAATAGATATGAAAACAACAAAAACATGCATGTGGCACATATTCTATATAAAACGTTTAGATACTTTTATCATCAATTTTTCTATTTCATTCATGTTCCTTGATGGTTGTACTTGCTTTCCGTTGTTATTCTCTTATTAGATTTATGGTTACACACCAAAACAGCAAGGGAAAATCCTTGTATCTGTAAACCTGAAGATTCTTATTATGATATCTTACAGCAGCATTCAGTTTTTTTTTTAAATAGTTTAATAATGAAATGGAAGGAATAATGACACCAGTGGTAGCATACACAAAAGGAAAAATCTTGTGATGATCTCCTTATCAAAAGTGCACAGTAAAAATGGATTAATTTTGTAGTATCTCAGAATCAGTTTTACTGTCTATACACATACATATGAATATGAATTTCTAAACATACAAGTTGCAAAACAGTGGTATGGTCCTTTAAGTAGGATCTATTTTCCCAGTGAATAATTATCTTGGAGAGCTCAGGTGTCTTCTCTGGCCCTCCCTGCTTAGCTCCGAGGCATCCTGTTTCAGTCCTGTGATTTAATTCCCTTTCTCTTCCGCCTGGCATCAAATTGTATTACTACTGGCCAAGCGTGCACAGCTGCACCAGGATATCAATACTGATTGTCGGTCATAATTACAATGTAATGTTAGAAAGAAACAGCATCTCAATGAGACATTATCAATATTTATGCCATTGCTGATTTCATAAGCTCCTTATTTTAAGGTCACAGGGACATGTAACACAGAGTTATGGACTATGATAAAACAATAAGTGAAGCTCTCAAAGTGCTGACCTTACAGTCATCATTTATTTTGCATCAATAATGCTGATAACAAATAACAAAAACACTGGATCTGCACAAATATGACTTCTATCTAGGATGCGCAGAGAGGAGAAGACTTGAAAATGGAGCATGCATGTAGCAGGTTTCCTTCAGTATTGTGATGATTATTAGATTACAGGACAAAATGATTTAAATACTGTATCAGTCTGTAAAGCAGTGCTACTGCACATCCCTAAAAGCATGAAATATCTTTAAAGACATGTTTCAGAATTTTTTAAGTGGGGCTCTATGAAGTACGTATCCATAGTCAGTGTATTACCTACAGTAGATGGCAGTCAGTGTGATCCCCAAGTACCTGCATGAAGACGAGCAGTGTACTACTGTGGATGTGGTCAGCAGTAAAAACATATTTTAACCACCTACTACCGCCCACTTATAACAATCGCTATCACCATGACCATGTATTGTACCTGTTATATTTACCTTAAAAGAGTCCAAAATCCAACACACACAATCCTATCTGGATTCCCCCTTTTGTCCCAAAAGCACTACGACCCCTATTGTCTGAAGACTTTATGCATGATTTGTCCAAAACTGCTCTGGAATGTCATTATATTTGGTCTTAAGTGTTTTGTGTTAAATATAAAGATTCAATGTCTGCAGATACCCTGTGTGAAAAACATTAGTGTTTTATGGATAATAGACCCTGACACAGATCTCCACCTAACACCATTTAACTCTCAAACCCTGAAATAAACATTAGCTCCCTTCCATTCTTCTCTGGGTTGGTTCAGTTTATTCAAACACATTTCACACCATGCACATCATATCATTTTATTGCCCATTTTGGCTCTCTTTTGTAAACCAAGTGAGGCTCTGCGTTAATGGAAGTTCATCACAGCCAGATGCAGTGACAGAAACAAGCTAATGACCAAGACAGCTTCCTCCCTCCTCATCCACCTCCTGGTACATTCCTTAAAAATGAGTGTTTAATTGAGCAGCAATATTAATTAGGACTTCATGACATTAAGATGTGTGGGTGAGGATGGGGAGGAGGGGGAGACTGGTTAGAGTAAATGAGTTTAAGACAAATGACATGCTAGGAGACACGCCGCTCTGTGCTTTGGCACAGCGTTTAATGGTGCCCAGTGACAGAGCTGGTGGATGATGACTAGGAGGATGTGTGTTCCACTGAGGTAATACACGGTTAATGACTATGGAGAGGAGCATTAGTGGGAAGCAGGAGGTGGAGGGGGTATGAGCACGTAACAGGTTCATGAAGTTTAGTGTGTATTACCTGACTCCACATAACAAATCACTCAATTGATATTTTCCCATGTAAATCAACTGAAATGAGTTTGCAAGGGAAGAAACAGGAGTTTGAGAAGGACTATGAGCTTTACCCGGCTCCACTTTGTCAATATTTGAGTGTTTAACACTGAGAGATGGTGAGAGTATGGGTCAAAGTACTGTTTAATTTGAAAGGCTTTTTTTATTAAATTAAATGCTTCTTGTATAAATATTCTATTGCATTGAGTGATAAATGAGGTGTGCTGTGAGTTACATAATAGAGTTCCCTATCTCACCACTGCACATAATGATCCACCTGGCTCAAGATGGAAAAGAGTGAATTGTCCCATACACAATCAGCCTGGCAGCAAATAGACACATTCCTTTAATTTAATTCCCTTGGCATTCAAACAGTAAATCAGTTGTAGAGGAGCAGATTTAATCAGATGTCTGAATTTCTTGTGTGAAATTCGACTTTCCTTTTTGTGTAGTCTTACCAAAGTAGTAGCTGAGGAACACGTCTATTGTTTGAGAAATTTCTCCAGTGATTGATTTACAAATGAAAATGAGGAGTGTGTGGTGGATCATAGCTCGCGTCATCCATCTGGACCATGCTGATGTTAAAAGCGCAGTTTCACAAGGCACCCACTAACTTCTTTCGTCTTTTGCCTCCATCGATTTGGTTCATGCGAGCGTTATTTTTCTGAAACTTCATTCAAAAGTGCCACTTGTGTGTTCTATGTGGATTTTGATTAGTTGGTTTGTACATGTGGGTCAGCCGTTACGTTGTGAGTAGATTTCTGATTATAAAATTCGGACTATAAAATTTGCAGCAAGCTGTTTTTGGTTTGCAAAGCTTCAGATTGGGGATCACTGTGGGGATCACATGTCTTTTATGGTTATGGATCTCTCCCAAAACCCAATATTACACCATGTAAAGAAACCATAACCAACTGAGAGCTGTGTCCTGATAGCTGGAAACACTTTCTCTGTGGATGTCTGCTGAGGTTGTCCCTTTGCTGTGGTTCATGGATACAAATGTCTAGCCACAGCTCAGAATTGCATCTCTTTGCTAATTCTGTAAATAAACTGGGGCAGTTTGTTGGCGAGTGTGAAGCTACTCTAAGTCATGGTTCTTTGCTGGAATATGGCTGATTGCCTGGTTTGGGTTGGGAACAAGTTGCTTTCCCAAGTGAAGGAGTTCAAGTTCGCATAAAGGGGTGAGTATGTTTTAACAGAAATGCTTTTGGTGTGGAAAAAAGTTGTCAGTTAAGTAAATAAAAATGTATATTTGCTAAAAATAGAAATGGAAAGCAAAGTTGTGAGCATGACATGGCTGTTGTTATACTGATGGAATTAGTGTTGTGGAAATTTACATTCTGCTGAATGTACTTTTTTAGGCATTAAAGTACAGGTAATGTAATTCCACCCCCTCCTCCTCCACATGTATTTTATTCCTCCACTTTACCAACTATTATTTGAATGCTGCCTTTAATGTATGGTCTTATTTTTCATTGTTTATGTTTTGTCATATTTGAATTAGAGACAGACAGAGAGAGAGAAAGAGAAGAAGTGAGTGGGGGTGTTTGATTGGTTGAGTGGGAGCATTAGAAGAACTAAGTGGAGGACAGATGAAACGTGTGGGTGGCTGTTTGAGAAAGTGGACATTTGTGTGTTTGGTGGCCAGCTGAGAGCGATCAGGCTCTGTTTGACCCACTTGAAGAGCGTGTACGTGGGGTGGTGGTGTGGGGTCTGAGGTCAAATGGAGACAGCAGAACAAGTGTGTTGGATGAGTTTGATTTATTGTGGAAACAATACTTATACTGGCTAAATATCCTGGGAAATTATACTTTTATGTGAGATGAAATGATAGCAGTAGAGGGTTACTGTATATAAAATCTAATACAACTAATGAAGACTAGAAGTCTCTACCATATTGACCTCTAAACTCACAGAGAAAACCTTTGGTCGAATCAGGGTCAAGATGCATCTGTGGCCAGTCAAAAACCTCCATGTAAAACTGTAGGCCCACCATTAGAGCAATTCTGTCTTTATAATAAGACAATATCTTGTTGGAAAGGAGCATCTTCTAACAGCATGACACTCTTATTAGAATGATGATACCTTGGCATAACTGTCTGGTATAATGATAAAATATCATTTAAAAAAGCTACATGTATATGTTAGGAAAATATGTTATGCTATAACAACATTACACTGCTTCATGCTTTGGATTTACTAATTCATTTTAATCAAGGTTTGAACCATTCATTCAAAGAAATACTTGTGAGAAATTCTGTATCATTGAATTTAGGGGAAGTTCTTCAGTGGATGGATGAAACAAAGAACACTAACTGCAGAGCTAAATCACATGTCAGCTATACGCGTGTATTCTCACAGCATCAGAGGGAATGTTCAATAGATGGAGATAGACTAAAAATTGTGTTTTTTCTTTTGCTCTTTGCAGTCGGTTTTATTTGTGTAGACTGGAACAGAGGGATCACTAGCCCTCTATCTATCTGGTCTGCTAACACCATGGAAAAGGAATTTGAAACATACATTTATGAGATGGCCACTACCTTTGATCACTGTATCCATGATGAACACACCTCTCAGTGAGCTGTCATTGCTCTGTGTATCTAATTTTCAAACTGAAAAACAACAACAAGACAAAGAGAAAATACATGGCAGCTGGACCACGGCGTTGGACTGAATTGTTTTTACAATTCTTTTATTTCTCTCTATAGTGGCTACTGTACTCATAACTAATGTAGAGCAGGAGTGCTAGAGAGTCATAATGTCACACAAGGGAGTAAGTTCGGTTTCAGAACATATCTTGAATTCTCTAAACTATCCAACAAATAAATTATGATGAAGCTGGCTGTCATCATTTCCATAACAAAGGTAGTATAACAAAAGAAAAGAAATGCTGCAAACCTCTGTATTTCTAATGTAATACTGCTAAACTATAGCGTAGTAAACTGAACGAGTGAGGTTTTCCAGTGAAATGAAAATTCTCACAAAATAGCCTTCAAGAATGTATTATGTATTATATCTAAGTTAAACATCTGGTTAAGTCACCAATCAGAGCGATCAGTAAATCTAAGCATCAGTTCCAAACTTATGATTTGAGCAGTGTTGTGATATCAAATGTTTGAAATCCCGGTTGATACTTTTTTTAGAAATGAAAAAGACTAAATATTATAAATGGTGACCGCTGAAGAAAAACATGTCCAGCCATCAAACCAGTGGAAGTACTTTGCATTCTCTGTATTGATTGCCCTTCCCCATTCCCAGACCCCACCCTGCACCATACAGGGTCCCACATTAGTATCGACGGAAGGGGAGATTTCTCACTGGGGTGAGAGCTGTCGCCCTGCCCTTTCCAAGATGGAATGAGATTAAGACATATTTACGAGGCTCCTTTCAGTAAGCCAACACTGTGGAGAAGATGCGCTGAGAAGACCTGAAGCAGCATCATAAGATTTCAAATGAGCTATTCACAAAGGGTGACTCTGCGCTGTAATGTCCCCCGAAGGCTCTTACTGGTCATCGAATCCCATAAAGCAAATTTACTGGGCCCTAAATGAGGTTTGCATTCACTTTTATGATGACAACGCATCCGAGTTCTATTGTTTTAACGTGAAATTAATACCACAGAGAAGCCGGCTTTCAAAGGATTTGATTTCGTCCATGTGCGAGCCTGTAAATAACGTATTTATTGGGTGTGGGGCACGCGGGGAAAGATCAGGCACTGCATCAGACACTTTTGGAGAGCAAAAGGCCCTGAAATTGCAGAAAACTGGTAGGAGAAATAAGTGGGAGTTAGTGAAGAAAGAGCGAGGAGAGGAGATAAAAAAAGGAGTGCTTGGTGGACTTTGGAGAGTCCTTGACCTCGCCTCAAGGGTCAAGTTTCCTGTATTGGCTCTGGTCAGAACGTGGTAATGAGCAGTCACATAGTATAAGGGCTGTTGAGAAACTAGGCCACATG
This sequence comes from Scortum barcoo, assembly GCA_023238725.1. NCBI lineage: Eukaryota > Metazoa > Chordata > Actinopteri > Centrarchiformes > Terapontidae > Scortum > Scortum barcoo. The sequence continues at coordinate 27,265,611 of CM041554.1, forward strand.
GGGCGTGTGTGTGTGTGTGGGTGGGGGGATCAATGGAAGGGGTGGAGAGGCGGTTGATAGGCTGTACTCGCTGTCTCTGGGCCAAGGTGAGTCACAGCGCAGAGAAATAAAACCTTCGGTTTGAGTTCTTGGAAATATTAGAAGTAAAAGCAGGAGAATCACAGGGAAAAGACAGCAGGAAAAGAAGCCCCCTGTATGTTTCTTTCTTTCTGTCTCTTTCTTTCTGCAAACAACAGCCACTTTGTTGTATAAAATATGAGATGGGTGTTTGGAATAGGATTTTTTTTCTTCTCGAGCTGTCACGCCAGAGATTTCAAATTCATAACATGGACCCACATAATGGGTTGCAGGGGACATGCAAAGTGAAAGGGAGCAAAAGGAAAAAAGAAAGAGACAGACAGGGAGGAAAAGTAAACTCATTTGCAAAGGGGACTACACTTGTAATTAAATTTCAAGCTAAAAGCCCTGTTCATCATGCACTCTCATTTGTATCCCACTTAAATATGCATGAATTTATTTTGCATGAGCAGGCACAGTGGTTACACACGAGACGTCACACACAATTTGTCAGGAAAAAGGAAGAGAGGAAAAAAAAAGGCAATATTTAACAATTTGTTCTGATGTGAGCTATCAGAATAGCTCAGTGATGTTTTTTGTCACACATTTCCTGAGATTCAAACTTCCATTGTAATTTTAAACCAGTATATTGAGCTCATCTCTTCTAGGGCTGCATGTATTCTTCATGTGCTGTTCATGGATCATGTGTAACAACATCAGGGACGCGTGGCTGTTACCCTGAAAGATTATACCATGTTCAAACAGGACAAACATCAGGCCTGCTATAGATTAAACTGATCTGTCTTGCAAAATATATTCAAAAATTACCATGGCACATTTAACTCAATCCTCTCTTAACTTAATGTGTCTCCATAAAGATCTAAGGATCTCCAAATGATTTATTTAGTCGAGGGTTATTGAAGAAACCTGTACTGAAGACAAATAAGGAGATGAAACAAAATGGCAGATTTTATTCACTGTTGAATTTGAGATCCTGAGGGCAAGCAATTTCCAACCATTAACAAGAGGACAACAACAGGAGGAAATATAGTGAAATACTATTTTCAGCAGCGGACTAATAGACATTTGCTGACTGTGAGAAAAATTCAGAATATTGTCAGACTTTTTCTCAAAGTTGCAGTGTGTGAGAGCCCAGACACAAAGCCAAAGGTGGAATCTCACAGGCTGTCAGGCACAGAATGAATAGCATCCCATTGTGAAGCTTCTGTGTTTTAATAAATCACCGAAGCAAGTGCTTTGTGTTCACTAAATGGTCTGCTCTCTTTTTATTAGCATCACATTTAGGCCCGGTGCACTTTCAGGATGAGAGCGCTCAACACAACAGCATTCCACTGCATATTTAACACTGTGGGACCAGCAGAGGGAGGATCGCACTCTGTAAATAAGTAAAAAACAAAGAGAACGAGTGTACGAGTGTGTGTGTGTGTGTGTGTGAGAGAGAGAGAGAGAGAGAGAGAGACGCTGGGTGGGGGGTTACACAAGAGAGAGAGAGAGAATCAGAGAGATTATTCATGGCTAAAACTGTAACAATGCTTCTTCGTTCCAAGTTGCATAATTTAAAAGCCATCCCCATCCTGTGTTGTGTTCTGCTTCGCTTCAGGCTGGGTCTTGAGACACTTTGCTGACGATTCAGACATCATTGTACCGAGAGAGAGAGAGAGAGAGAGAGAGAGAGAGAGAGCGGAGGAAGCATCTGGCTCCGTTTTGCTCGGCCCTCGTCGGAGCAAATCACAGTTCCATGTTTACGGCGCACCAACCTTTTCTCTTTTTTTTCCCAGAACACACTTTGCATTTTAATGAGGGCCTGGCCCGCATACTAAGTGCACATTAAGCCGACTCTGTGGGGGTGAGCGCGGCGATACATCACGGTCAAAGTGAAGCAGCACTCTTCAAATTTTAAAATGAACCAAAGCTGAAGTTTTTCAGTCCCAGGGTATGAGGGGGTGGGGGGCGGGGGGGTTGTAAGTAGATGCTGTGATGATTTTAAAGAGGTTATTTGGTTGCACTGGAGGGTTTTGGGGGAGGCAGGAAGCGGGTTGAGAGTTAGGTGTAGGGGGAGTGCGCTTTAAAGGGATAACAGCTGAGTTAGATTTCAGGCCTTCCTGAATAGTTTATTGTGAGGGTGATTACAGCTGAAGTGGTTGGCAGATAAAGAGGGGAAGGCACACATACTCACACAGCACACAGACCAAAACAGTACTTTGTCATTCTAATTGCATACCGTCCATTACATATACTAACCAGTGTGTTTGCAGTACACTGTTTTTACAGTTATTATACAAAAAAACCCAACTTACCAAAGTACCATTTGTACTTTTTTACTTTACTTTAAATTGATGCAATACATCCCGAGACAAACTTTAATTAAACGGCAGCTTTGAAATGTGACAATTGAACTCTCAAAATGTTTGTTTTTTTTCCCTCTTTCTGTCTCTGTAATTTATTTTCTGTGTTTGCATAGGCTAGAAGCTCCTCAGTTTCTAATGCGCAATGCATTGTGAGGCAATAGAGGGCATCAACAGCACATTCGGTAATCAAGCCTTTTATGTATTCATCATGTAAGCATATTCTTTTGAGTAAACAGAATTTCTCCATTTTTCCACTGTGGACATGACACATACATGCTTACAATATTCAGCCACAATCTCGTATTCTGCCTATGACTTGGTTCCATTTGAATTTGATTCCAGTCACTATTAAAAAAATATACCCACTCTACAAACACAACTTGATTAATTAAACAGATACAACCATTGGACTAAGATAAAATATCAAAGATAGAATAGAGCTTGTTTTAAAGGACTGACACTTGACGTCACAGCATTGCACCAATTAATCCATTGTGTGGTCAAGATAGGGACAGCTCTTTAACACCAAGCCTCATAAACTGTTAGGAGTTCAAATAAACTTATATCTATCATCTCTCTGCACAAGTCCATGATAAGTGAGTGTTTACTAAGTAAATTTTGTTGAAACTAGGTTGAGTAGAGATATACTCTGAGCAGCACTGTGTCTGCTGTGGAAACATTCAGGTTTCAAGAGCTGCAGAGCCAGTCCTACTCTGCAATAATCCAGTCTGTTCTCTGCACATCCATCAGTGTCGGCCACTAAACGGGACAGGAACAGACTACAGCGGGCGGTCAGGACAGCAGAAAGAATCACTTGGTGTGACCTGCCCTCCATTCAGGACTTAGACATCTTCAGAGTCAGGAAACGGACAGGAAACATCAGTGAAGATCCATCACACCCTGGACACAACCTGTTCCACCTCCTCCCCTCTGGTAGGCGCTACAGAGCTCTGTACAGTTTCTTTCCTCAGGCTGTCACTGCTGTCAATCACCTGCCATTAGTACACAAAGCTATCTGTGTGTCAGTGTAAGTACATAGGGTCTGATTTTCACCATTTAGTTATACTGGAAAAATAAGTGACAGGATTGAGATTAGACATTAGTAATTGGTTACTGGTAATGTCAAAAGGTGGAGCTGGGTTTAAATCAGCTTTGGACATGAAAAGAAGAAAACATCTCTCCTCATGTTATCATCTACCAAACATTATCAAACACCACTATTTCTGTTTTAGGAATTTCCTGTAAGCAGCATCGATAAGTTCTTTAATGTCATATTTTCTATCAAATGTCATTACATTTCAAAGCAGGGCGTCAGTATTTTTATAACCCCAGCCAGTACACTTGTAAATTGAGCTCTTTTTTTAACTCAGTACACTTTTGACGACCTATTCAGTATTAGTGGCAGACATCCTGGAATTAAAATGTCAGGAGTTGGAGGGATGAGTAAATCTGTTTGAGGACACTTACAACAAAGAAAAGTACCAAAGAAAAGTTCTTATTGTATTACCTGTCAGAATCAGCCAGTTCATTAAACCCTGAAAGGTAGAAATGTCTACATTTTTCCATGAGTAAAAAGAGAAAGATTTGATAAAGACAGTTAATGCACATTTATTAATGATTCACCAGTTTTTTTTCCCCAACACTGTTCATCAAAAAACCCACATCAGATGACCCACTTCTTACTGTAATATCTCTCTCCATATCTCCATCTCTGCTCACCACTGTAGTGACTTCCTGGTTCAGTTCTTTGTTGGCGTGGCAACAGCATTGACACACGCCAGGTCTGCTCAGACTCAAGCCAAATCCTCCGCCGAGCACCGGGAATCAAACTGACACCGATTTGTCCTGTCGCAGAGTGGGAGTCAAACCCCAGCTGACAATATCAACTGTTTCCTGGGGCTGTGACAGTTGTTGGCGCCATGGCACAGGAACACATTAAAGCTAAATACTAATGTATCAGGACGGCTCTGGGCTTTATGAAATGCAACTCCAGTTATTTTAGCTAGGTGTTGATTCAACAGTACAGTTGTTTTTGCAGATACTTTGTGGTGCTGTATTGTAACTGTCTGCATTACAAGAGAGGAGTTTTTGGGAGGTCACCAAACTGTTAGAAAGGGCTGATGGAGGTGTACAGTAGATTAAAGATCATCTGTTCCTTCATTGTCAAATTATTAAATATCTGGTTCCAGCTCAATGTTAGGATCAGTGTGTCGTCTTTGTGAATGAAGAACATGGCCAAAATAACACATTTAATACAACTCACAAAATAGCAAAGAATGCAGCCTTGTTGAGCAGCATTAATAAAAAGTACAATTTTATCAAGTGCTGCAGCAGTAGTAAAGGAGCCTTGAACTAGTCTCAGTATTTAAACGTTGTGATATACTGTTATTGTAAGTTATTTAAATTTCTATGATGTAAATTTGCTGAAATTTGCATGTTTGTTGTTTATTTGTAAATTGCATGCTTGTTTTGTTGTCTTGTAAATGTTAATTCAGTGCAGCTAAATAAATTAATGAATTAATAGTCCCACCCCAATAGATGTAACAAAATGTATAACAAAGTGTGTGGGATGCCAGTCAGGCACTTTTGTGCACACACTATGAGGCTTCAGCAGTCTGAGTTAATAACATCAAGTGAGTATACTTACAAGGTTCCTGTGTCTTTAGTACAAAATCCTTTCTTTGTGTTACTTTTGTTCCGCTCCAGCTCATCAAGGAAAGAGTGTCCAGGGAAACACAAAGGGGGAGCTCCATCTTGAAAGGACTGTGTCTTGTGAAGACATCCATTTGAGTTGACTAACTCAGCCAGTGTGAACAGGAGGAATGATTACAGCAGGCAAAAGCTGTTTCACTGTTAATGTGGACACCTGCGACTGCTTTCAGACTGGATTTTTTAAAAATGTAATGCTTAGATAGATCTAGAGTTAGATGTATTTTTGATCCTTACATAACATCTGCAGTCTCTAACTTTTTTGAGCTGTTCAGTTACTGGGATGCTCACAAGTTGTAAGCATGAGCAACCTCCTTATCTCTACCATCCACCCTGTGCTGTGTGAACACACCATTACAGTGACCTCTGAGACATTTATTTTTTGTGTTTTTCTGATGCATGCATGGTTATTTTTCATAAAAACTGTTACAAATCTATATGATCATATCTTTCTCCACAAAAGTGCACAGTGCCAGTTTCTACCAATGAATTTCCATGTGATAATAATTTTGTCAGATAAAAAGAATAAAAAGTATGGCATTTTTAGCAGATTTACATAATTTAACTCTCTGTGGAAAACATCTCAAACTTAGGCCCTATCTTACAACTGGCATACAGCACAACTGCCTTTTTTATGTCCAGTGTCCACATTGTGTAAGTAAATATACTTGTGCACATCTGTGGACACATGGGTGTGTTGGTCTTAAAATTAGTAGTGGTCAGGTGAATGAGGCAGTGTAGCAGAGAGCTATTGTACCTCTGAACAACAAAAACCTGGTCCAAAGTCAGTGGTGCAGTTTATTTCTGCTATTTAAAAGGTGCATCATTTAGATGGTAAGATGCACCTACATGGGTGGGTTCACAACATGCTTTAGTGATGCATGGATTGCAGCTATATCCACAGCACCAGTGTGGATCATGAAAATAAACATTCTGATGAATAGTGGATAGTTTGTGGGTGGTTGAAATGACACATCACTTTGGTTAGTGTAGTTTATTAAATACATGCAGCGATCCCACCACAGCAGAAATGATAAGCACGTCTCCCCAATAAGAGAGACGCTGTGTACATTTTCACTTGAAGCACAGCAGCGTCACATCATGGATTATTTACATCTCCAGACATGCCGACAGACTCGGTCAGGATATAATGTAAATGAATGTAATGTGTTCTTCTACACATCCAAAAGGTGACACAAACACAGTCGGGTGGATGATTTATGTGTACATGCAGATTCGGATGACATCTGTTTGTTACACGCACACACAGGGACACACAGCAGCATGTCACTGCATTTGCCATAATGCAATAGTCAAATGGAGTTGTTGAGGGATGAAGGACAGAGATGGTGTAGCTGCACCTGGCTTTTAAGGAGAGATCATAGGCTGATTAGTTTAATTCATATAACACCCAAAGCACACTTCTGATTAATTAAGAGAAAATACCTTTGCGCCTTACTTCCCAGAATATACAGAATATACAGATATATACAGACATATACAGAATATGCAAAAGTGGAGCTGGACATGCTCTAAATGCATGTGTGTCATACATTTAGACATGCGCTATTGTTTAAATAGAGCCTTAAATTGCTGGTTTGACTGATGGATCTTGTACAGTACAAATGTACTGATGTCTGACAACATAACAAATGTCCCATGTTTTCTGAATTATTAATGCGCTTTATGTGACATTCACTGAAACACTGGACATATGAAAATCTTTCACTGGGGACAGTACAGACTTTCTGGTAACTTTACCACCAATCACATGCTATGTGTCAGATTCAAACTATGAAAGATTTCCTTTATGAATATGAATACTAAGAGTCATATTTTATGTTGAGGTGAATGAATATAGCCAGTGGTGTGTAAGTGATGGTGCTGTAGGTGAACAACCAGTGAGGGGGAAGAAACCTACACTCCCTCTTTGCTGCCATGTGTTTTGCCAGGAGGAATATCACACATGGTTTAACCCCTAAACCACTGGGAGGAAAGTCAAGGGGAACTGTTTTGAGGTTCACATATGTGTGTGTGTGTGTGTGTGTGTGTGTGTGTGTGTGTGTGTGTGTGTGTGTGTGTGTGTCTGTGTGTGTGGATCATATCACATTCACAGAGAAGTAATGTCGTTTTGTGCTTAGTTTGCTTTAATTCTCTATGACAGACTGTGTGTAAATACCACTGACGTTTGGAGCAGTTGAGAGATGGCTGTAGGGAGAGGGGAAAGTTGAATCCTAAACAGAGAGGTGACGTGGAGGCTGTTACTGAAACAGTCCTGCTCTGTATATTTACACAAACTCATAGAAAATGACAGAGGCCAAAGTGGCAGAGTGAAAGTTGGGTAAGACACCTCTTTCTGAATAAATGGGAAACAGATGCCACATATCCCATGCTCATGCACGGGACAGCAGTTTGTACAACAGAGAGTTTGACTTCGGGATCATTTGTGTTTATTGTGAATATCCACCTCTCCATCTGTCTCTGCTGATTGGTACTTTCAGATTGGTATCTCAAAAATCGTACACACAGACATTGATGAAATAATTACATCATGATGCGGCTTTGTTAAAAAGTCTGAATTCATGCCTTGTCAGGTCTGTCTGCAGGAACACAAGCAAACTTTAAGAATGATTGTTTTTGGAATGAAGGCCCGGTGAAAACCTATACATACTATTTTAAATTCAATTCTAAAAGCAATCACAAGTTTGAACAAGCTGTCAGGGGCCCCTCGTCACTGACCAGCAGGTCTCAGATGATCAGAGAGTCTGCATGGTTTACAGTTGGAGTTACAGTGCAGATTTTGATTTCATCAGCTCAGTTAATATGTTCTTTCAGGGACGTCTTCAGAGTGTGGACTGATAGTTTGGTTAATATCACTGAGATTGTTTCCTTCCTTTCCTTTACTCAAAAATATCCCCTAAACACGTGAATCACAAAATTCTAGTTACTTCTACTGCATCCCTCCACAGTCACATGTGCTGACCAGTAGGACTTTAAACTACGAATAAAACGTATCTGGCTTCAGTTAAGACATTATGTACTAGCAGTGCCATTTTCTAAGAATATGAAGAAAGTCAGCTGGACTTGTTTGAGGTTCTTGAAGACATTTTACCTGTCGTCTGATGAGGAAGCTTTCAACCTTTCAGATAAGAGGTTAAATGTCTTCAAGTTTTCACATCCAGTTGACTGTCTTCTAACTCTTACCATTAGTTGAATGACCTTCACAATAATCTTCAGACAAACAGTAGCACCAGTGGTTTGTCTATTGAAACCGCGCCCCTCAAATTGACCTTCAAATGTGGTTTTGATCTATCACAAAAGCCTTATTAATAAATTATTTCATTCAACACAACCTGGACCCGACTGGTTTATGTGGAACATGGTTGAAATGTTTTCTTACCATTCAATGCATCTCTCCCACCTGATTCGACCAACTCCCATGCTGCTTGGGCCACTCAACTAAAACGGTGGAGGTGTTGCCTTAATCTCTAAATCTATTTTCAATTTGAACTCCAAACAGGATAATCCATTTAATTCATTTGAGCCTCTGAAAGTAAAACCACCACCAAATACTACTATAGTAATACTAATATCCTTGTCCTAGGTAATGGGTTTCACCTTGTTTTATTCTATAGACATTAGTCATTCTGATAGTGATCACAATATACACTTAAATAAGACATTCCACCCTCTAAGTAAAGCCTTTTGGCACTTATGGATAGTTTTGGTTTACTCAGTTTGTACATGAACCTATTCAGAGCAGAAAGTAACACCCTGGACTTGATTCTTTCCCCATTTACTGGGCTTCCAACTTCTGCAAGTGGATTGCATAACAGAGCTAACTGGAAAACGAGGGGGTATATGTATAAACAAAAGTTGCTGGACAGATGTCACAGTTGTCACGACCCGGCTCTGAAGCCGCGACAAAGAAGAGGGAGATGCAGGGTGGAAGCAAAAATAAACTTATTTATTTCACTCCCGAGAACACAAATCACTGAAAACATAGCCAACAGGAGGATGGGATGTGGAAGTCTGGCTGAAAACAAAATGATGCTCAGCAGAGCAGCCGCCAGGTGAGAAGAGAGAGAGCATCGCATGGCCAGCAAGGTGGGGTTTTTGTAGCTGAACACACCGGGCCCAGGTGCGCCCAACTAGGGCGATCAGACTCCGCCCTCCCGGTACCTGCTGCGGTATAAATAAAACAAACAAATCACGAGCATCTCAATCTTATTGGAGCAAAACCATCCAGACCACCTGCTCATTGTTCTTGAAGATTATAATAGAGAAAACCTCAGCCATGAATTTCCAAAAGAATCCATAAATTAAGTGTCACAAGAGAGAACATTTTGGACCACGGCTATTCTGTAATAAAGGACAGCTATCATTCTGTTTCCCTGTGCAGCTTTCAGGCTCTCTGAATACTGCCTGGTCATTTTATCCCAACCTACAGGAAGAAACTAAAATCTGCTAAGCTTTTCAAGGCTGTGAAGACATAGATCAACGAGGCAAAGCTGGAGATACAGGCCTGGTTTGATGGCACTGATTGAAGTGTTTCTGAGGCTGCAGCCACAGACCTGGAAGAACTCACTGACACTGTAATATCTATCTAATATCTAGTTTCTGAGGACATGTGTGCCGACTGAAACCCTCTGGACAAATAATAAAAACAAATTCTGGTTACAGCTTCATCAGCCCAAGAAGGAGGCTGATAGAAGAGGGGGCAGAATCCCTGATAAGTTTGTAAGCAATGCACTGAGAAAGTAGATGAAAGAAGAACTATCCATTTGTGTATATAGTTATGCAGCAAGCCAAACACCATCCCTCAGAAGTAGGAATTTTAATGGACACAGTGTAAAACTGTAAAAGAAAGAAAAGTACCATGCAACAATAAATTCTTTTTACACAAATAAAAATTAAGCTGGGACTAATATTGGTCAGAACATGGAGACCTCTGAGTCAGTGAGCAGCAGGAGGTCACTGAACAAACTGCTCCATCATTGACCATACATCCCACCCACTCCACAACACACTGCAAAGACAGCAGGGCTCATTTTCCAGCAGGCTCGTTCATTTCTGCTGTCATAAAGAACGTTTTAGGAAATCATTCCTACCTTTCACCATTACACTGTACAACAGTTCACCCCTGTGTGACAGATGAACAGCTGTTGCTATCTATCTATCTATCTATCTATCTATCTATCTATCTATCTATCTATCTATCTATCGTAGAACAGAACTAACACAGTGGGATTAAAGCAAACAATGTGTGAATTAAGTAGGAAAATTAGCTTACATAAACACTGCAAAACTCTATAATAGTCACAGACTGTCCTAAAACAGCAATACAAAGCAGATCAAGGGGGATTGAGAGACAGCTTCCTTGCATGCTTGGTGTTTTCCAAAATGACTGATTTAAAGCCTCATAATTTTGTGCTTGAGCTGCTCATGAACAACACCAGTAGATTGCAATAAAGAGTTCTTGACCCTCTGCTTTTCTCTGTATAGTATATTTCACCTCTTGACCATACGTTAGAGTTTTGGAATACATTTCCACTGCAAAGGTAATGATACTCAGCTATATGTTGGATGACTTTGATCCTACACTCTCTTTTGATCAACATATTTTCCACTTGTGCAACATTACTAAAATTAGGTCATTTCATGTCCATGTCTGATGCTGAAATCCTAATTCACACATTTCATCCAGTTTTCCAGGTTGGATTACTGTTTTATTTGTTTACTTTTTTTATCCAGTCTTTCACATATGTGCACTAAATGTCTTTACATGATTGGGAATGCTGCAGCTAAGGTCTAAAGAAGGAAGAAGGAACTAGAAAATTTAAACATTTTACACCAGGCTGCCCTTCGTTGGCTCCCTGTCCATGTCAGATCAGATTTTAAGGTGCTTCTGGCGAGTTATAAAATTATAAACAGAGCTCCTCCCTTCATATATGTCTGATCTCATTACACCTTATGTCCCACCCCATGCTCTCCACCCTGAGAATACCGGGCTCCTTTGTGTCCCCACAAAAAGAAGTCAGCTGGCTGCAGGCCCTTTTCATATCGCGCCCTTTTCCTCAGGATTGACCTCTCTCCTGACATCAGACAGTCTGACTCTGTTGAAGTCTTTAAGTCTAAGCTAAAAACTCATCTTTTTGCCTAAACTTTCAATTGCAGTGCTTATCCTTCCGTACCTCGGGCCTACATTTTACCACCATCCTTCTGCCATCTACTTACAGTCCTTGTTGAAACCAACAAACAAACTGTAAACTTATTGTTCCACTTCATTTCTCTAACCCTCTGCTGTTTTTCTGTCTTTGTTTCCTGCAAGCCATCAAGCTGGCACTTCTCTTTCTCTCCCTCTCTCTTTTTCTCCTGAGTTTTCTTCTCCTTCACTCTTTCACTCAGTCTTCCCCATGCTGAATTATCGACCACACTGGAACCTCTCTCTCACCAGGCTGTTTGTTTAATGTTTAATTACACAATTTTTACGTTTACACCTGACCTGTTTATTTCAGTACCATCAATATAACAGAGTACATCCGTTCTTTCACTATGTCAATCTCCACTGTAATTACTGCAAGAAAATTAAACCAATTGGTAGCCATGGTTTCATATCTGTAGAATGGCTGTGACCCTGTGCCCAAACTCACTCAGTTCACTTTCTGTGAAGCTATCAGGCTATGAAACCAAAACATCAAAAGATGAATGGAATGACAGCAATGAAAGTGTGAAATAAGGAGACTGACAATAAAACAGCCTCAACCTTATTTTCATTCATCCCACCTCCTCACGAGTGCAAAGGTTACTGGATATTTTGCTGAAAGTTAGAGGTTGAGAGAGATAGAGGGGCAGAGACACAGAGGAAGAGAAGGAGAGAGCAGAGCACTGCCTGGCTTTTCTCCATTTGGGATCAGAAGGCCAGGAAGTGCCTGAAGAGAACAGCTACATTATTTCCCTCCACCTACGACCCTGAACCTGCCACAGCCCCAAAACATACAGTGAGGCACCCTGGAGGCCCACCCAGCACTCACCATGGGCCCCCAGACCCAGAGGCCTTCAGAAAGACAGGGTGGAGAAGGTCAGAGTGCAGAGAGAATGGTTGCAGGAGAGGCTCAGGCAATCTTACATTTATTTTACGACTTGATGAAGAATACAAACTGGAGATGTTTCCATTTTTTGTTCCAAGTGTTTGAGACAAATAATTAAAGGTTCAACAAAAAGAAAGGAATGAAGTAAATGATATCTTTAAGGCCTTTTTGGTTTGTCAAACAGTGTGTGCCATTTTTCACTCTGAGTTATCTCAGAGTTTTTAGACTAATGCTGAATTAGCATCAGTGACACTGAGACGTTGTCTGTGTAGCCCTGAAAGGAGGGTTGCATAATGTGTAGTCTGTAAATGCCACTTCCATCTGATTCTTTCATCAGTCTTTGATCTCACCAAAAGCCTAACAACTCTATCCAATAAAAACAAACTACTACAAAAACTACTGTGCAGTGCACTTTCAGTGTGGACTGTTTGTTGGTTTGAACTCCCTTTACACTTTCATCCACAAACTAAAGAAACAACACAAAACAACAAAGCTGCTGACTGAAGTTGAGGAGAACCTGATTCGAACCTCATAATTTCAGTCAAAACATCTGACTTCTTTCTTATTTTTCTGTGTCATTGTACACAGTCACACAGGATACCAGCAGGATGCAGTCCATCCATCCATTTGTATCCACTTTTCTGGGGGCGGGTCACGGGGGCAGCATGCTAGGCAAGGTAGCCCAGACGTCCCTCTCCCCAGCAAACACATTCTAGCTCCTCCAGGGGGATTCCCAGGTGCTGATCCAGGTTTGGGAGTTAAAAGCCTCAGAGACAGGAACCTCAGCCAGATATTTCCAGTTTACTCTCACTAGACATACCAGGTCTGCCCAGCTGCCTCCCCCGCAACCTGACCTAATTCACCGCCAGGTGGTGGTCAGCTCTCCTCACCCAAATGTCCAAGACATATGGTCGTATGTATGTAAAAAGTCTATCACTGACCTTTGGCATAGGTTGCTCTGGTACCAGGTCCACTGATGAGTCACGCTATGTGTGAACATGGTTAAGATCAGGCAGGCCATTCCTCTAGTCACCCCGCTCCAGGTTCATCCATCATTTTCCACATGAGCGTTGAAATCTAGCAGAATTATAGAGTCCCTAGGCGACACACTTTCCAAGATGCCACCCATCAACTCCAAGAAGACCAGGTACACTGACTTGCTGTTTGGTGCCTAAGCACAAACAACATCAGAGACTTCCTCCCCGTGACTTTTAGCCGCATAGAGACGACCCTCTTATTCATCGGGGAGACCTCCAACATAGCAGCACTCAGCCAGTGAGTAAGAGAGAGAGAGAGAGTATCCCCACAACGCCTCTCACCCCAGGCAACTCCAGAAAAGGAGGGATAGACACACAGACAGACCCACAGACGAGAGAGACAGACAGAGGAGAGACAGACACATGGAGAGGAGAGACAGACAGTCTGGAGAGAGAGAGAGACAGGTCCCAGGATGACTAATAGTCCAGCACAGAGAAGGTAGAGAGAGAGATACAGAGAAAACAGAGAGACGTGCAGAAACAAAAACCAAAGCAGCAGAGGGTTAAAGATGAGGCAACATGGTAAAGCAGCAAAGTGACATATGAAGACAGAGGTAACAAACAATAAGCACTAATTGAAAGTTAAGAAGAAAATAGTTTTCAGCTTGAATTTAAAGGCCTCAAGACAGTCAGGATGTCTGATGTCAACAGGAAGATTATTCCTGAGAAAAATGGCACAAAATGAAAAGGCCCTGCAGCTTTTTTGACTCTCGGGACACAATGGAGCCCAGTATTGTGAGAACAGAGGGCACAGGGCATACGGTTTAGAGAGATCAGACAGATATGAAGGGCTGAGCCCATTTTTAATTTTATAACTCACCAAAAAAAGTCTGATCTGATATGGACAGGGAGCCAATGAAGGGAGGCTAAACATTTTCTAGTTTTACTTAAGATCCTAGCTGTACTTCCATTTGAAAAATTCTAGTACATGGGAGGAGACAACAAAACATTACAGCAATCTAGTCTGGATGGAACAAAGCCATGATTTAGGATCTCTGTATCAGCTGTAACAGGAAAGGACCAAATTTTAGCAATCTTACATGAGCGAAAAGGGCAATCTTTGTGTTACATTTGATCCTTCACTCTCTTTCCATCAGCACACTAAAACAATGCAATTATTAAGAGTTACTCTTACTTGATCAAACTGGTGTTTATGTCGAGCAAGGCCAATAACTGTTGTCTCAGTATTATCAGAATGTGTGTGCAGGTAATTATGTGACATTCAGGATTTCACATAGATTTCAACAGAACAGATAAAATAGATTTTTCAGATTACTAATTTGAGCATCAACATCATCTGCCTTTCCAGGCTCATACTGTATATACATTTATTCAAAACTGTGTATAATTTGAAAAATCAATGTGCCTCGAACAAGGCCCTGAGATTCTTCATATTTTACATCAGAAATGTTGTAATATATGTTTGAAAGATAAGACATACACACACATACAGTACACACCATCATGTGTGAAGTGTGTGTTTACAGCTCACCCTCATACTCTGACTGATGAAACTTTAGGTCTGTCTGTTGTTTTTAATACAGAAAAGAGTCCTGCTTTTCTTGTCTCCATACATTTATGAAATAAAATTATAAGGTCTCAGGATAATTGCACTTCACTCGAGTTGGCAATATTGTAATAATGAATGACCACAATCCAGAAAATGCATCTTCTCAGTATTGTATTTCAAATATATAATAAATACAAATAACAGTACAAATTGGCAAAACAGCCATGATGCAAATGATAGAGTTCCTCTGTTATTCCCCTGTGCTGCACTGGAACTATCAACAGTATAACATCTCTACATGTAGAGTTGTGTGTAATGTGTGTTCAGTTCAGCAAATCTTTACAGTCCCTCAGAGACATCTCCTCTGCAACAGTACAACCTTCAGTAACACTAATTCAGTAGTATCTCAGTGAATTTACCATTGTACCTCTCTATTTTACTGTTGCTTAAGTGTGTGTGTGTTTCCTCAGAGTTAATTCCCTTGTAACTACTTTGCCCCAGTCACTCTAACTGTTCCAGGCAGCAATGTCAGCCAGCCAACTCTCCCAGACCTGAGAGTTTATCGCCATCCATTTCTTCCAGAAACCCTGTAATCCTCCAGCTCTTTCTGTTCCTCAGAGGCCCCTCTGGTATACTAAAAAACAATGGCTCTGTGCGTGTGTGTATGTGTGTGTGTGTGTGTGTGTGTGTGTGTGTGCAGTTCTGCTCAATGCTTCTTCCTTTTGCACTTGTTGATGAATAAGGAATGAAGTGCTGAGCCCATCACAGTGCGGGAGAGATTCCCCTAGCAGACCTTTCTACTTGCACACACACACACACACACGTAACACATATACATACAATATACGTTCAAGCTTACACAGGTATGAACACAAACTAAGACAAATGCACACATTTGCATACATATACAGATACAGACACAGACACACTCACAGGAAACCCTACAGATGCACACACATTGGTGCTCGGCCGGCTCTCAGGCAGTAATTATGCGGGTGCTGCTCTGTCTCTGTAAAGCACCCTGGGGAGTGTGTTTAAATGGTCAAATGAAGTGATGTACCATGGACCAAGAAGTAGGCTCAGGGGAGCCTTAGCAATGGACAGACTCTGATAATGTGTGTGTGCAACCAAATATAAGTTACACTGTGTCTGTCAGTGTGCTCTGTGCTGTAAACTGCCATAATTTCTCTCAGACAAGCTGTGGAGAATCTGTCCTCAAGCCCCCAGAGTGTCTCTGATGTGTTTTTTCTTCCAAACAATGGCCTCTGTTGGTTTCTACTCCTACTCAGGAACTATGTTATGACAAACAGGTAGCGATGCCTCTGTCAGAAATTAGTATTTCTATGGACAATGGAGAGTGTGGTGTAATGAGAGCCAGAGGAGTCTTCTAGTTACATTTGATACAAAACAATACAAGTACACGATAACTGGAATGAAATCACTGATTTATGTTAACCAGAATCACAGCGACTATTGTCACCCTGTACATGGATCAGAAGTGAAGTATATCAGTGATTTATTAATCCCTTATAACTTTAGAGCAAAATGCCTGATGCTTCTTCTACAGCTGCTCCACCCTCTCAGACAAGAAAACAAACCTGCCCAAAGGGAAAAATAGACTCTGGCACAGACAGCGACGATGACCTTACCACAGAAATTGAGGTCAGTGTTTTACAATCCATAAACCTTCCACCTGACCTGTTGATCACACTTCGCTGTGACATGAAAGAAATGCAGCTCGGAGTTTGCCCATAACCAGATTATAACACCTGCAAAAAGACAAAGCACATCCCTCCAACCTACTGTGGAACCTTCACTTAACAAATGGACAAAGATCAAAGAAACCACACTGAGCACTGGAACCTGGAGTATGGGATTATGTGATAATCTGATCTTCTCAGGAATGCTGGAAAACAGAACATCTGATGATTCAGAAGCTCTGCTCAAAACCTTCATGCTCTCACAGACTCAGCAGCTCCACCAATGAAAGCCTCTGACCCATCATGGCCAACAGGAACACAACAAATATAGAGAGCACACCATTCAGCATCAGTGAGCAATTTTCTCTAGGAGTGAACAAGCAGACAAAGGATCTTATACCTCATTATGAAACACAGAATGACAAATATACAAGCATACATTGTATGGACACACAGAATTAACATTCTTGATCAACATACCTTCAGGATAGCTGATACAGGATAACTGAGCTTTTTCATTGTTCTTTTCTTTCTTTTTCATGCAGCCCCTGTCCTTTGTTTCATCAACTGTACATGGTGTTCGCTCACAGGCCAAAATAATAGAAGTTACAGATCACCTAATCAACTTGAACATGTGCCGATTCTAATAAACTCACCTACATTTTTAAGGAAAAAATTCAATACAACTGCATTAACAATTTCATAAAATGCACACCACAGTGCAATGTAAACAACAGTGGCCCTTTATTCTATCTCACATTTTCCTCTCAAAAAAACAGCCTCACCTCTAACTCACCAAAAATGGAGATGATTTTAATACTCTTCCACTTTCTACCTGTCAATAGACCATTAGCCCCAATTAAGTTATTTAAGATTCTTTCAATCCACAAAAGCAATAAAAGGATAAATAGATGAGTTGAATGCTTAGAAATCTGATGGGGAAAAAAACACTCATACTTCTCCACTACAAGTCATTTTAACAAATTGACCTTTTCATATCCAGCAATCTTTCTAAATATCCAAAAGTGACCATTAGCAATCATGTATCTGTATCACTCAGTCAAAAGACTGATTCATCCTTTACATCCTCCCACACTGGCACTTCAACACATCAGTGCTTCAGAATTCTCACTTTGATTTACAGACCTCACTCGTCTCATCTCATGCGGTTGCCGCTGGGTGGGTGGGTGCCAGCTCTGACTGTACTCTGGAGGCCGAGGGGGTTAGGGGGAGTGGACAAATTTCACATGGTGAGAGAGGGCTCCTCAGTTGCATCATCCATCCCTACAGGTGGGAACCTGTAGGGATGGATGATGCTATAGAGAGGACTGGACCTGCAATGGGCTCACAACCTCCCAGGGGATTAGAGGTGGACTAAAACAGGAAAAAGCAAAGAAAGCAACAATAAAGAAGGGAGGAAGAAAAAAGGAAAAACAAACAAATCCAAATTAAATGTAAAAAAAATGTATACAAGGAAAATAAAAAGTACAAATAAATTAAAAATGGATAGATAAAAAAGATGCATACATACACCTCCTCACATGTTATGTACAATAAGAAAATCTAAATAGGAAATCTCAAAATCACATTTTGTTAATTGCTTAAGTGCTTCAGCTTATTTGTATTTCTATGATTTTTTTGTTGTTGCGGCTGGTGTGTCCCTTGCCACATCGTGTCTTGTGTGTCTTAGTGAATCACTTATTTTGCATTAATGACCATCAAAAACTCTGAATGTTTTGATGAGGATGAAAATGATGTGAATCAGATGCTAAGGTCTCAACCCAACTGAACAGCTATGGGAGATTTTGGAGCGACGTGTTAGACAGAGCTCTCCACCATCATCAAAACACCAAATGATGAATATCTTTAGAAGAATGGTGTTCATCCCTCCAGGAGAGTTCACAGACTTGGAGAATCAATGACAAGGAGACCTGAAGCTGTTCTGGAGGCAGGTGGTGCCTATAATAGGATAAATATTTTAAAAATTAAATGACAATATGTTTTTTGAATGCGCTCTTAATAGTGATCTATTACTTGATGTCAGAATAAAAAGGTATTTGGGGAAATACCTGAAATGCTCCTCGTTGCCTCAGCTGGCTGGAGAGGCTTGTTGGTGTATATGGATCTAGACAAAAAAAAAGAAAAAACAAATTTCTCCATCTTGGTTTCATTTTTGGAGGTACAGAGAGAGATCAATGGATTGCTATCACAGGAAGAAAACCTAAAAACATGAAAATTGTCGTGCAGGTTCTGGAGGGTTTTTTTCTAAGCTTTTATTAAAAAGTCAAACATTTCCACGTGTTCAGATTTGACTAAGTTATGACTCAGAAAAGGAGTGTGAATTTTGATGAAAATTGAGGCAACACAGCACTGCTGGTTTTATAAAACGTTAATTGTCTCCACGAGCTGTGTCACAGCCGCTGACTAACTTCCTGATGTTTTTAGGACAACAGCACACACCCATCCCTGTAAGCTCACACAGTATTGCCTCATGTTTCTCCCTAAAGGAAACACCTTTTCGGGAACTGATTCTATTGAAACATTTCTCCACACAAATTAAATATTGGCCTTTCAAATCCCACATCAGTCAAATCCTGGTAAATGTTTGAGAGAAAGAGACAGAAGCAGCCCACACACATTGCAATCAGGGTTTGTGTTAACTGTCAGAGTTTTAGGAGCGTTGACAGATGAGTCCAACTGCTGTCTGTCATTCTGATGGATTAGAAAATAATTACTGCCACTGCAACACAGTTACACACATAATCTGTCTTCAAGAAATTGAAAGAATCAAACTGAATAGCATACTGCCTGGAACTTTTTTAGAAACTGAAATATATTTTAGGAGTGCATGAGTTTTGCATAAATTCTAACCTGAATAAGTTCAGTTCCAGGCTGTAGTTCCTGTCCCTCAAAACATTAAATACAAGGCTACACTGGGTGAGGCCCATGGCTGCTGGGCATCTTGCACTTATCGCCTGCAGCATTTAGCTGAACTGACTCAGAGGAGCTCCTACGCTGTGACTTAATAAAGAACTCATCTCTTACTAAAAACAACACAATTACTTTGCAGCCAGTGAAACTCTTGTTTGAACTGATTGATGTGGCTGATGGAGAGATCCTAATTCATGTCTCTGTTTCATCTAGATTACTGTAACGCTTTGTTGTCTGGCCCACCGCAGCTAGGATCTTAACTAAAACTAGTATCCAGAATAGCATCCCCATTTTACTAGCTGTAGCAAAGTGTGGATAGCCAGTGTGTCACTATATTCTTAGATAGCAAAGGTCATGACTTGTTATGTTTGTTTTTTTCTTTTTTTTCATGAATTTAACCATTTATATAAATTTGAAAAAAAGAATACCATTCCACAAAACAAACATCCCCTGCCCCCTAAGGTCACTCAACATGTTAAACTTGCTGTACCGTATATAGGAATGTACAGCACGGTATAAATGTATATCAAAGTGTATACAATGAAAGACCATTATTCGTAAAAGGCACCTACTAATGTAAAGAGTGATGAAGTAGAAGCAGCATGTGTAACGCTGACGCTCAGAGCAGAAGGACCCAAATGCAGGACAAACCAACAGAGCAGAGAAGTTTTAGACAGTTTATTTTCAATTGATTTTACAATCTCAGAACGTGAGCAGACAATTACCAAAAATGACGTGACTTGATTCTTGGCTTGGTTCAGAACAGGAACTTGACGCAAGAACACGGACAACGATCTGGCAACGAGACAGGGGAAAACGTAGACAATATATATATACATGAGGTAATAGGGAACAGGTGGAAAACAATCAGGGCGGGGCAGACAATCTCACACAGGGGAAAACACACAAGGGCAGGAAGTTAAGGGACCTGAAACGAGAGGAGAGTTAGGGATTTCAAAATAAAACAGACAAGCCAGAACAGGAAACAGAAAACGTGACAGACATGAAACTTAAAAAACGTGACGAGACATAACAGCATGTCCAGGCCCAAACTGTCCAAAAATGGTATCAATCATTTTGTTAGAAGGTTTATTTGAAAACTGTGGGTCAACATCCTAAATATAATACCTAATCTGTGAATACCTACAAATAAATTTCCTTGACAACTCTTCGAAGGAGACACTTTTGTTTTCAATGAAGAGCTCACTGAAACACTGGTAAATGTTCCTGGACATTTTGATTCAGACTGGCTAACCAACAGCTGCGTTGTACACTTTTGTACACACTTATTAAAATGTAGATGTAATGTAGATGTTGCATTGCAGCAGTCCGTAATTGTCCAGTTACCAATGGCCAGTCTGACTATAAAACTGTGTTTGTCTAAATGTTGATGTGTCCAGTAAGACACAGTGCAAATTGGCCACCCAATAATAAATTCTGAAATTTGGAGGGAGAATACATTTTTCATGTTTTCCTATTTGCGGGTAGCCTTTAAGCCAATGTGGCTATTTGCCATTTCACACCATCTTTATTTAACAACACCCGTCTGGTATATATAGCTTACTGTAATAATCCTTAAAGCTCTAGTTTATGTTTTGTTGGTCTATAGTACCCTTGTTATCCTGAGAGACCACTCCATTAGTAATTTGTTTGGTATTAGCACCCTTTAGTTGTCAGGAACAGAAAGTAAACACTGAAGCTTCTTTCCATAGCATTTTACAGAATTCCACTACTTACTGTCATAATCATAAAAGACTGTTTTCTGTGGCAGGCTCACAGCTCTCATGAAGGTGTATAAACAGTCACTTCATACACTGAAAAAAGTGTATCTTGAAACTGCCGTCAGTTTAGTCACCCCCCACCCTCCCATCCCTCATCCAGTGGCCTATTACTTTGCCCATATGCTGTTTATTCCGAGGCAAGCTTTTAGCATTTAAAATTGTAATGACTGGGGCTTCTCTTTTAAATGACAGTACCCTGTCAATCATGCTAACTGACGGATGGTCTGTATTAGCATAACATCTGTTCCACTTGATCTTTCTGTAGCAAGATGACACATTATTTTCATATAAAGCTTTACTTTCTGTGATTATCAGGGAGCCTTGCTGGTCCATACACACTTGAAATGTGGATCACATTTTATGGAAATGAGTTAGTTGTGACTGGATTCAGCCTGAAGTTGGCTGAAGTTTTTGGCCAGTTGGTATCTGCGGTGCGCCATGCACAGTTCACAGCTCGCTCACAGCTCTACTACACAGGTAAAGAAACTGGATCACTGATGTACATATTAAATACTAACCAGTGCGTTACTGGCCTTGTTTGGTTGGGGACGTTTGTCAAAGGACAGGCAAATTTTTAAAGGCGCACCTGAAAACAAATAGTCGCTGGTACAGACACAGCCTCATTTCTCAGGTTGGTAACACTGACCACCATCCATTTGTGTTTTATATGATTTTATTTATATTTGTATTGTTTTTAGTATTCTACACCCTGCCTACCCACCCATCCCCTCCAATATCCAAGCCTGACTGAAGATTTCACCCCAAGGTCTAACAAATGTGTGCTGCGCCAACCACATGTGTGTTTTTGTGTGCACACATGAAATAAACAAAAGAGGGACCCAGTCTTATAAAAACAGCTCCATGGAGTTACTAGAGGTCAGGAACCTAATTAAATGGGGAAACAATGCACTTCTACAAATGCAGTGTCAATTTGTTTAGCTATATGGATATGTGCATATTTTGTGTGCTTCTCCTGGAGATGTTTACATGTATGTGTGTGATTTTTGTTCTTTGGAAGCTTGATTGCTCACATTAGTATACAAGTCTGAATGCATGCACGAAAAGTGCGTGTGTGTGTGTGTGTGTGTGCAGGCTCTCCTCCAGAGCAGGGATTAGCTAAACAGCATCTGGATGCTCACTAATTGGCTCTCCTCTCCACACAACCATGAAAAAAATAACACACCTCACCTCCTTGTGTTTGTGTGTGTGTGTGTGTCTCACACAAAGTGCAGCTTGTGCCAGTAATTGGGGATTACCATGGTAATATGGTAAGTGATGTTCACTGAGAAAAAAATTACAATTATGGAAGATAAATAGCACACAGTTAGAAATGTCTGAATGGTCACTCCTGGCACTTGCTGTATTTATTGGCATCTCTTCTGTATTCAACTTTTCTGTGTCTGCTGATTAACCTGGCTCTGCTTTTGCTATTATCTCCTGCTAAGTAGCATTGCCACTTAACAATATAATGTGCCTGCTGCCACTATTTATTACACACTAGTTGCTGCAATCAAGGGCTGTTAGTACAGCTGACTCTCAGTCTGTCCTTACTAAAGCCTTAAGGATAGAAACCTGTAGAGATGGAGATGCATCACATTATAGGCAGTGAAGGACACAGAGTTAGAGATGTTCAGAGCACTACATGATGTACTTTTCACGTGTAGATTGATTTATGTATAGTGAATGTAAATATGCTTTCCAATAAATGCAGCAATGCAGAAAATGTATGCAGGGGAAGTAGAGAATATCCTAATGTGGACTAAATTTGGTCCTATCTACTGGACACATTTCCACATTTTCACAGCCACATAGTCAAATACGTGTTAGGTTGTTTTTTCTGTTTTGTTTTGTTTTGTTTTTTAGGAAACAAATTCATATTTCCAACCAAACAGAAAAAGGGTTTAAAGCTGCAATGATCGATTTCTACTGTAGGCCACTTGCAGTAAAAATGTCCTAAACAGCCATTATGCTGATAACTTGTTTTAAAGTAAAGGTGTTAAAAAATGTTAGCTTGTTAGCCAGCTTTATCAGTCACTGTTTGTCTAGCTCTCACAACACCTCTGCATTAGCAGAATGAAAACACTAATGGTTGGTGAATTACACAGAATATTATAAATAAATATAATTTATTGTACTGGAGCTAGCCACCAGGGAGCGATCAAGATGTTTTGGCTTCACTTTTTGGAATGTATCATGTTGTCTATCTTTATATACAATCTATGATAAGAACCTGTAACTCTGTGCAGATGGCTCTGATAGCCTCCTCTCCCTTGCCTTGGATTATCCTCTGCAGTCTTTCCACTGGCAGGAACAAGGAGTGGCACTGTTTTGCCACAGTTGCACCATCTAGGCTTAAGCTTTCTTCTCATTAAGACCAGGCATAAATCTTATGTGAGAAGCAGGAGTAAGTTATAAAGTCAGATCAACATACATGCTAATAACAATGGAACTGCATTGTCCTAATAAAGTAAATTGGTGGATAACTGAAAAATTAACTCACATTCATATCCCAGCTAGCTCTGTTTATGAATATTTGTAATAAATAAATCACTTTGTTTTTATAATCATTATTATCACAAGTCATTACATTAATTTCTCTGTCTTGAAACAATACCTTGTTTACATATTTAACTAAGACATGGGTCAAAAATGACCTGTATGAACGTCAACACTATAAAATAATTGTTTTTTGAAAGAGACAAAACAATACAATATATAAAACTATTAATACTTTAATGGATTGATGCAACTTTCCGCAAATAGTATACACATCAGTATATCACACCACATAACCAATTACAGTGTCTGGATATCAGTTTTCCTTGCCATTAAGACTGTTGTTTTCTCATCACAGATAATTATAACAACCACAAAATCTTTGTCACTATGATCCATGGACATGTGTCTGTTGCACTGGGAGCACCCACTGCTGACTTTTCATACATCATAGTGAACTATACTGATATACTGAACTCTCTAAACTCAAGTATGTCAACATCCACTTGCATTCTTTTGTACTTTATCTCAGTGTGTACACTCAGCAACTCAGTTTGTAGAGCTGCACTGTGTCTTCTAGGCACATCCTAATGCATGGCCTGACAAACTCTTTGGCCAGCTCCTTGATGAACCATGTCATCAGGGTGTACTGCAGTAAAGAAGGTGGAAGCATTTATGGTGGAAACATCTAGCATGTTGCACCAGAGTATCGTGGGTCACCTCCATGTCTTCCTTTAGCATGTGTAGGTATGTACCATCTGATGCATCATGTTGACATCTTTCACTCTGATGTAGCACAGTATTTTTTTGGCTTTCTCTTTGTTCCATCATCCATCACTTTGCATGTTTTTCAGGAGGAAAACAGACTTTCTGTGTTTTTGGCACATGACTAACCATGACCATAATGAGTTATGCACATCCCTGGATTTGGAAGGTTTTATTATGACTTGTAAATCTAAGGCTTGGGCTGATGAAGGAATTGGAGGAGGTAGCATCAACGTTGTCTTGCCAAGGTGGAGAGCACTTAAAGGAGAAACTGAAGGGGGATACAGATGTGTCTCTCTTTCTCTTGGACTGGAAGGTACCAAATATAAAATCCACTCTAACATGGGGGTCACCAAATGCTGATCTTTGAGATATTTGCTCTACCATGAAGGACCAATTTCCTTCTCTTAAAAAAGTAACGCTGTGTAATCTAACTTCAAAGAGTACTAAAATAAATACAGAATACTAACGCATACATACATTTCAACTCAACTGAAGAAATAGAGAAATATTAGAAACCCATACAAACACTAATACATTGATAGTAAAAAAAAGAGAGAAAAACAGAAATTAACATAAAAAGAGACACTGAAGGGGTGGGACAAACAGCCCTTACATACCCTACATTAACCAACATGTATCGCTGTATAGTTTTATGGCTTTGCAATCTGGGGTGATTGTAATGTTATGTAGTCTGTTTTAGCTCCATCGTGTCTTCAAACAACCCTAGCCTGTGGCCCATAAACCTTTTAACGCTCCCTATGATGCTGATCACCAGCACCCATATCTCATTCCCACTGTGATTCCTTCTGACCCAAATAAGTCCAACGATCCATTTTGGTTTGTATCGCATGCATTTTCCCCTTTATTGTTCTCTCTATCTATTTCTTTATTAATCTGTCATCCATGCATGATCCTTTTAGGAAGAGCCTCCTCTGATTCGATTAGATGGGCTTTCATTATGGTAATGGTGGATTAGGCAACCAGGGAGATCAGAGGGGATATTTGTGCGTGTATTGTAGCGGAGGCAGCGGAATCAGGCACAAAGGATGTATACATTCACTGTATGGTGTGTGTGTGTGTGTGCGTGTATGTTCTGGTGGGCTCAGGGCTAGATGTGTGGGGGGGTGCATGCTATATATTTTGCCGGTGGCTCTGTGAATGTCATCACTTGCTAATCTTTGATGTGCATGCTAGGTGCAGGGACACACTTGAAATGGTATTACAGGTGATGAAGATTTCACTCCAACACACACACACACACACACACATATATATATGTATATATATGTATATATATATATATATATATATATATATATATATATATATATATATATATAGAGAGAGAGAGAGAGAGGGGTTAAACATGAAAGGTCTGCCAGGTAAAACTTAATATTGGGGGGTGGAGGTTTGTATCATCTGGACATCAAACTTTATCGCTACTAGCAACATTAATCCTTAAAATATCAACATAAATGAATAAAAACAAGTTTGTGTGTATGGATGAACAGGGCTTAGTTCTGAACACTAGTGCTGATATGTTTACATATGTTTAAGCTAAAGTTAAAGAAGACAAATCCAAAGTATTTTCACTTTAATCAAGAGGAGCTTCTGTGCACTTGATACATTATTTTTTTAATTATTTCAAATGAGAACAATTACACCAGTAAACAGCATTGTGTCTATTCATATATATTCATATTGAGAACATGGTGTTCTGTAGTTCCTTATATCTGGTCACTATTGTAAGTATTCACATCAGGGTAGGAGTGGGGGTATTTATATACACATCACATATCTGCGGTTGTAGTAAAATTTTCAGTAAGTTGAGGTTTGGTGACAGGTGTGTAAACCACTTCAGAGGGATTTTGGTTCATTTGTAGCATAATTAGCAGTCACTTTGGCTGCCCTCTTTATTTTATTTCCCAGTTTCTAGTTGTGAAAGTATACTCTCAACTCGTCTATTCAGCATTGTTTATACTACAAACTGGTAGTGTCCTATGACAAGAGCAAACACTTTTCCTTGATTGGTTTAAAGTGTTTCAACTCCTTTCACAAAATTGGATGTTATTTTTGCAAAATTATGTGCAAGAAAAACAAAACTGATGTGGCTTAAACATAACTTGAGACTTGTTTGAACAATACCATGGTCTTTCATTTTGCACAGTAAATACTTAACAGGACACTACACACATTTTCTAGTTGAAAACAAGTCTGTTTTGCAGGGTTATAGCTTTCATGACAACAGCACATATGTTTGTGTGTTTTTTAATCTTTTTTCATGGCAGGAGAAGTCTGACCTCTAAATGGAGTTCATTAATATTCCTAATGGCAGGTCCATTGTCTTGATTGCCTGACCTGGTGAATAAGGGCAGGCCCTTGGAGCGCTTTACCATTCAAGTCACAGTGCCAGTAAATATACACTCCACATGTTGACACACAAACAATCTGTGCCACGGCCTAATTCAACCGCTGCAATTATCAAAGTGCCCCTCAACCTCCAAATTGAAGAATACATCTTAATTCAGTCAAATGGCATTTCAGTGATAGAGTCACGAGCCATGCCAGATTATGGATGAAAGTAATCCCATACGTCCTGGGCGGGGGGAGAGGGAGAGAGGGAGTGTGTGTTTGGGCACAAGAGGATGTGGCTGGGGGCTGGGACCAGTGAACAAAACAGTCACAAAAAACAGGTTTATTATTGTTGCTGAGCTGCGTCTTTCCTGTAAGACAAAGACAGATTGGCAACCTGCTACTGAAAATGATAGTCAGACTAATCCATTCACACAAAATCCTAGCAAATTCCTCCATCCCCCAACCCTGCTCACTTTGCAGCTCCCTTCCTATAGACTGGGACAGGATTGAATGGTTGACCTAGACAAATAACTGGATATTTACAGTATATAGATATTATGGCTAAAAAGGATGATTCTTTTACACAGAAAATACACACAGCTCGAGGGAAACCAATCAGTGCAAATCTTTTTTACATTTCTTTTAGCAGAAATGTAAAAATATTTCTTGCAACTCTGAATGTTTTCCACAGCACTAAACAGATTAACACTAGACACACAGAAGGAACTTCACTGTGGCTGAGGCGCATCATGGTGACAGCTCAAAGGACGTCACAGTGGTTCTACATCTGTGGAGCAGAGGGTTAAAAAAACATGGTGTTGGACAGCCGATGGTCTGAGAAAACTGGCCTTCCACTTTTCAAAGGAACAATGGGCAGAAATTGCTTTAGAGAGATTGTCAGAGATCCTCTGGTTTGACAAAAAGAGGACGAGATGTGTGCGTCTGCAAAGCAGCATCGCCTGCGACAAACCCAAAACCAGTGCAACCATAAATGAGGAGCTGTTCACCAACAAGGTGTGGTGCAGATTTCTCCAGTACATAGAGAATAAGCCTGATAAATAAAATAATAAACTATGATTTTTTCCTGTGAAGGACAAATTGTTGGAAATGTATTATAATGTTGAAAATAAAATTGGCTCGCTATGAGTATTACTAGATTAATATTAAATGCAAATGAGATCTTTGATTACCTGAGTATATTCAGTAATTATAATTCAGTATTAACAAGTCCCATGTGCACACTCAAAATAACAATGGATGTATGCAAAGCTTTATATATCCTATGCCTCTGTGCCATAGAGGTCCATTATTGTCCAAAAACTATTAAAAACACATCAGTGACCACACTGCTGCTCTTGTTGACATGTTCGTTCATTACCTTGAGTATACAGACTGTAGTTTATTTTGACTTAACCCACATACTCCATATTGCTGCCCCAAACACTCACTGGAACCCCAAATGGATTTTCCTGCTGAAAATAGTCCCCAACAAATGCATTATTTCTCACTGTTTCAGTAATGTTATGTTGATAAAAAACAATGTTGTCCATTTATTTTGTAAATTACTGAACCTTTTTAAAAATGAAAGTAAATATTTATAAGGTGTTTTTAAGATTTTAGTCTTCAGTGAAAATCAATTGAAGCTGAGAGCTGCTGACAGTGTAGGGAAGTTAAAAATTATGTCAGTAAATTAGTTAAAAAGTAGCAACCTAAAACAAAGATGGTTTTGATCTTTTCATGGAATTGGAGGACAAGGAGGAGGTCCACTATTATCTTCTTCATCTGTTATTTAAACTTCTTCTTGTTGGCCAATGCAAGGTGTCGGATGCTCAAAAGCTAAAATATCTTCCACAGAAATAAACTTATCCAATCCACAAGATTAGCTTATAAATAAATAAAAAGGATTTATATTGCACTTTTTAAAACAAACTTACAAGGGGAATGTAACTGCCTGCAAGTGGTGAAAGTTTAAAGTTTTTTGTGGTCAACAAAAGTAAGAAGTTCTAATGACCTAAAATTGTAACCTTAAGCAGAAAAGAGCAGCTTACGTGCTTCACAGAGTTGAACAAAGTTACTTAAGATAAATAATGTGCTACCAATACAGTGTTGGGAGTATTTCAGTTGCACACTCAGGGTGCAGCTATTTGAGCCCATTCACTGGATATGAACGAAAATTGGTGTTCATGTTCAAGACATACTGCAGGATATCTCCATTGAGTAAAATCATGATTGCTGACAGACAACTTGAGCTATGAACCAATATGTGATAGACAGCACTCGGATGCACTAATCAATATGAAACTTCAGATGCTGATTGATTCCCCAGAGCATGTGCATCATCATTGATGGAATTCTGTTCTTGGGTGTTGCCCCAGCTTCTCCAACACCTCAGACCTGTCACCCAGCTGGATATACCGAGTTAGAAGAGTACAGCTGGGCTTCCTCCCTTACTTCTTCTGACTCTCAAGTTCTGCTGTCTTTTGAGTTGGCCAACAACATCCAGCACAGTCTGCTGGAGATATGAGCTGAAGCATTGGTATAAATATGTAGCTGCAGGGTTAGTTGTAGCAAACCTGCTATCAGCAGACCAAAAATAAAGTGTGAAAAAGACTGTTGTTGCAGATCCAGTAGTGGAAAATCAAGGCAGAGTTAAAAATCAGACTACGATCAATCAATCAAGAACTAAACTCCGAGATTAAGTTTAACATGCCATTTAAAACTTACACATAATAGTTATTAAAAAGAAGATTTAAAGATGATAAAATCAAACAACCGCCACACAGCATCACATGGTGATGATGTCAACTATAATTATGGTATAGCCTTATCTATCACTATACACCAAATATCATGTAGTATAAGAGTCCTGCACTTCAACATCCATCATCTTTTCATGGAAAATTAATTAAGTCTGTCTTCACCTGTGTGCCAAACCAAGTACTGTAACCATGCATTGTGTCTTTAATTTGTATCATTGTCTCTCAGTCTGCTTGTCTGTGTAGCTCTCTCTCTGTGGACAGGGTTCAGACTGTCACATGTCACATTACATCAGTGTCTCCTGCTCTCTGTCCCACTTCCAATAACATCCCTCCATCTCCTCTCTCCATTCATATGTCTGTCCAGGTTTCTGTCTTTTCTTTCACTGTCTCTCTTTCTGCCTGTATTTCCCTTGACTAGATTTTTACTCGATTGTCAGGGATGACACACTGATACATACTTGTGATACTTGTGAGTTTAGCGACATGTTTTTGCTGACAGCATTATTAGTGATTTTGGTTGTTCAGTCTGTCTCGGTTCCCTCAACACACACATCACAGATCTCTGAAATGACTTTGGGCCTCATATTCAAGATTTAATCTCTCACACCCTCACCCAGATGTGTAATGTGGCCACCTGCCAGCTTGTAAAACTGTCTGATGAAAGATGAGATTCACCCAGTCAGAGGTGGAGGTTTGGGGGCAACAATGTAATAGAGAGACAGCGAGATGGAAGGACTTCCTCTGTGGCCTGTTAGCATACGATAGGACAACTCTAAATATGGAAAACACTTTCAATGGTAGATAAAGCACCTTTCCGTGTAGCTGGGACTTGGTCAAGTTGTTCTTCACGGGTACAGCCTGGAATATTTTGGTTTTAAATTGGGGTTAACAGAGGTGAGCAAAACAGCAAGATCACAGTCATCACACAGATGAGTGCTGACGAGTCACGGCCTTTCCCATCTGTCCCATCTCTCTCTCTCCATGCCTCATGCCTTCGCTCGCTCTCCCAGCACAACAGTGGAAAAGACTTACATGTTTCCATGTTGTTTGCAGGTTCCTCACTGATTCTGGTTGTGGTCCATCTGTCTGAGGTTCACTGGCCTGGTGGGGACATGATCTGTGTCTGTGTTGTGGAGAGAAGGTCCGAGTGGCCCAGAGCTCCATATGAGGACATCTAGAGATGCACCTGGACTCACAGGACTCATTTCCATTACCTGTGATACCTTCACACATGGACTAAACCAATGAACTCAGTTTATCTACAGTTTATTACGACCCATGTTTAACTCCATATATGACTGATGATGATGTTCTCTGTACATGTGGCATCTATTGCACGTCTGTCCGTCCCAGGGAGAGGGATCCCTCATCTGTGGCTCTTCCTCAGGTTTCTTCTTTTTCCCATAAAGCCTTTTTTGAAGTTTTTCCTGACTCGGTTCGAGGGTCTAAGGACAGAGGGTGTCACAACTGTACCTGCAGAGATTGTAAAGCCCTCCGAGGCAAACGATGCTTTAAGTAAATAAATATGAAATTTTTAAATTTATTGCAACCTTCCTTTGCTCTGATGTTACTTTTTCCTCTCCTCTAATCCTTGGAATACACCATCATTACTTTTACCTGCAAAAGTGCACAGATATAGAGCATTCTTTTAAACACAATTCTGTCATTATGAAGTTATGAAACACAGATAAATAGACACTAAGATACATAAAACATGTCCAGCAGTTACAGTAGTCATTGCTGGTGTAAGTGTAAATATACTGTACAGTTCAGATCTGTGTATGAGTAATCCTATCAATAGACATATACAACATACAACTGGGCACCTATGGGAGATTTTGGAGTTATTTTGGAGTTGGAGTGTTAAACAGAGCTTTCTACAACCATCATCAAGACACCAAATGAGGGAATATCTTTAGAAGAAATGGTGTTCATCCCTCCAGGAGAGTTCACAGACTTGGAGAATCAATGACAAGGAGACCTGAAGCTGTTCTGGGGGTAGGTGGTGGACCAACACCTCACTAAGACACTTTGTTTGTTTTTCCTTTTTTAGGGTAGATATATATACAGTATGGACAGTGTATGAATATGTATTGATATGTGAAAGCATATCTGGGAGTGGTTGCTATGACAGTCATGCAACTTAGGTATCATTCGGTTAGCTCTGACAGACAGACACAACTTTCTCAAACACGTCAGGCTACAACATCATCTGACAGTGGTTGGAACGTTCAGCATTTTATCATATTCACCATAAATTTGGCAATTACTAATTCCAGTCATAATGTGTGCATTGGGTGGCTTTGTAAAAATGACTGTTCAGTTAATATTCTGTAGTTTCTTAGTGCTTTGACTCTCAGTTACCAATGGTGTAACAAGTTACCAAGTTGAATTCTGTTGTTTTATTTTGAAATATTAGGGGAGGATGTTGCAATCAAAGGAAGGATCCAGAGAAAATATAAAAAATTCCAGGAAGGGCCTACTATTTGAAAGAGTGAGAGATTCTATGCCCCTTCTTACCCCAATAATTTCTGTACTCACCCTTATCCTTGTCTACTATTCCTGTACTACTTCTTCCTCCTGGTCGACCTGATTCTTCTTCCCTCTCGCTTTATCTGACACTTCTAAATTTCTCTTGTCCATCCTCACCTGGCAGCTTAGCCTGAATGACGACAGGGCCTCAGGGTTGCCGGTTCAGTCCTCCACATGGACAGGAGGAAGATATTTTCCAAGATTTTGTTTTGACGGTGATGAATAAATGCATAGAGATTGAATTTGCTGGGGCTATGTTTCTGTATAAGTGTGTGCATCTTTAAACATACATACAATTCTAATCGTGTGCAA
Source organism: Scortum barcoo (assembly GCA_023238725.1). Classification (NCBI taxonomy): domain Eukaryota; kingdom Metazoa; phylum Chordata; class Actinopteri; order Centrarchiformes; family Terapontidae; genus Scortum; species Scortum barcoo. Next base: position 27,298,018 of record CM041554.1, read on the forward strand.
TTTGGGCTGCACAATATTTTTCTGTAACAATACCTTTCCCCCAGCCTGAATTTGTTTTGTTTTCCTAACACCCATTTTTAGAATCACAGGAGAACAATTAGCTGTGATGGAGCCACCACCTGACATTATCAATTGCTAACTTCCTCTGTAAAAGTAAGCAGCTGAGTACCAGACCTCAAAGAGGTGTGCTTGTTTGCACAGACACACACTGCTTCCTCATAACCTCATTTCTCTCCACACAACAGCAAAGCTCTCTGGCAGCAAGTGTTGAATTCAAATGGAGCCCAATGGCAACAGTCTTAAAGGGCAAACGAGTGGCAAGCAAGAGAAAACATTAGCACCAGTTGAAAGGCATTTAGAAGCTTTAAAGGCTTGGCTGAATTAAAAGGGGATAATGAATTTCAAATGGCTGTTTATTTGTGTTGTGATGGATGCAGTGAGTTGAAGCGCCACCAGGGGGTTGTGAAAGCCACGCTGGAGAAATCAGCTCAGTGTTTTCTGTCGGTGAGAGTGTGTTTGGGCTGTTAGTCAAGCAGATTCAAGGTCAGCAGGTTGAAAGAGTAGTCTGTCAGATCATGATGGAGGCACTCGACACAGAGAAGCTACATATAAGAAGTCCTTAGAGAGCAAAGCAATACATGTTGTTCTCAGCTGTGGGGGGGGTTGGACCCAAAAGTTGGAGTGGAGCTCTGCAGCAGCAGCATCTAAGCCATCAGAGGCTTTTAGAGGAGGTGCAACACTGTAGCAAAAAGAAGACGATCCATGCACTGAGCCTTGATATTTCAGGTGGTGGGTCTAAAGCAATGAAATATGTCTAACTATTTCAAATATAGCTAAATATTGTATATGTACATTTATATAGTATACATTACATTACAATTTCAGTATTGTAGGCTGTGCTGGATCAAGCCACTTGGAAAATGGATGCTAAGTAGCCTGGCTTGCCAGTGTTAGCAGAATTTCCTTCCAGACTTTACCACTTAGCTCACATGACAACAGTTGTTGAAGTCACTGTAAGGTTGCAAGGCAACCAGTGGGGTCTTCAGGACGTTGCTGACCCTAGACACGAAATAGTCCTGTACGTAACTAACTTGTTGATTTCCTGTTTTGAATAAAAAACAAGCAGGAGTTCACAAGTGTTAACTTGAGAACTTCAGAGGTGTTGGTCTCACGTTTCTAGTCCTTATGCTATGCTAAGTCAACCAGGTGCTAGTTTAAGCTTCATATTAAAATATGAAAGTGACAGATGAGATGATTGATACCACTGCCATATCACACTCTCTGCAAGGATGTGTATTTCCCAAGTTGTCAGATAAGTTCTTTAAACATGATATGTATTTGCTTTCCTACAATTATTAGTAAGATAATCTTAACATTAATACATTATGTCTGACACAAGGCATACTGACAATGAAAAAAGAAAAGTTATTTTAATGATACACAACAGAACTGACCTCTAAAGGTGTTCTAATTCCTTTTTACAGTTAAACAGAACAAATGCCCTTTGAAAACACACCATGATGTTTAACACTGTCATGAGTAATTAAAAATCAAGGCATAAATTAATATTTTTCTTGAAATATAATGGCTTTTAATTAATAGCTTTTGATGATGATGTACAGGTCATAGTTTTTTTCTTTTTGAGAAGAAAATTAGCAGTCAGATATATATTAGCTACAGGTTTAACTGTTAAAATTTTGATTACTCACTCATTGCTGCTGGTTTCTTTTGAGCTACTGGCTGCTGAAAAGCAGAAATGTTCCACTGTAAAGTTTTGAAGTTTTGCTTTACACTGCAGAGGTGATAAGTGGTCCAGCTCTGTGTGCCACAGCCATGACACAGAAGTAGTTGGAAACAACCTTGAGTGAAAAATGCCTCCTCTATTACAGTCACACTATCTTCTGCTACACTGAGGGTGAGGAGGAGAAAGAAAAGTGTTTTTACACACATTTAAGCACTGGGGTAGGAATGGGCATTCTTTGGTCTTAAAAAAAACTTGGACTGTGAAGATGTTTCTCCTGAACAATGATCCAAATATAGATGTCTCTATGTATCTATGTACATACATGTATACAGGTACATATGTTAAAAAGAATAAATACTCTTCTATTCTAAATGTTTGTTTTATGTGTTCTTTATAGATTCAGACTGTGAAAGATGAAGAAATACTGTTCTGGGATGAAAATTACTTCATGGCACAACATACAGCCTACAGACTAGACCACTGCTTGGACAGAAGGAATTGTTCAGACTACTGATACTATTGTGGAGACACATGGAGAGCGATCAGCAGCCAAATGTGATCAGACCGAAGGAGCCAACACACATTAGAGGTCAAAACACAGGCAGGTTAGCAAGGAATATCTAACCATGAACCTTTTTTGAAAAACTTATGCACAATATGTATTGATTCAAGTAACATTGCTTTTACTAAAGCAGTGACCACTCGTTCATCCAAGGACCTTGTACATTGTAATAAGAAAATCAGAAGGAATTTCGATGGGAGGCAGTGTGTGGCATCTCTATCTGTGCTTACAACTGCTCTGCAAGTACTAGACAAAGTTGGTGGTACCTGTAACTATTGTAATGAGTTATCGACAACAATTGTTAATCTGATTGATTTACTCTTGGTGGGAATATTGCTAAGGACTCAAGGACTTGCAGTGTGGAGTGTGAAGTTGTTTAAATGAGTGGTTCTCGAGAAAGCTGTATGCAGCAGTACCAGAGAACAAGTGATCACTAGTGGTGTAAATGAGGATCCTGATCCAGAAGACGGTCTCTGTTTGATCATGATGATGATGGAGGTTGGAGGATTTGCTAGAGATGAATGGTCAAACACTTGATGATCAACAAGTCCATTGTAGAGACATCCCTCTGGATGATATAAAGGAAGTTCCACAGCTGCTGAGACATAAACTGACCCATGCTAAAAATAGTGCACAGAGAACTGGCCATCAGGATGCTGCTTTAATATGAGTGTAATGCAGATTGTTTTAAAGTAGATAGTCAAAGCCTTTCAAAAAACCAACATAAGTCTGACAGACCGATGACAGATTAGAATTTGATGTATCTTTAGCTGGAAAAAATGTGATGGTAATGCTTATAGGTGTTTGGTTTTCATATGAGCCACAAAAAGATCTTGCAAAAGGAAAAAAGGGTTATCAGATTGCACAGACAGATGAGTTTGGCATTTCCCAGTGCAGTCAGAAACACTTTGACTATGTCAAAGCCTTTCCTAAATGGAAGTTAACCCATCCACCTGACTTGCGAGAAGGCTCGGGGTGAATATACTGAGAATTACAAGAGAAGGGATAATACTGAATCCCAAAAACATACATGTCAACAAAGCACTCAGAGGCTACAGTCAGCTCATCCTTAACAGTTTGTGAGAAAATGTTAAAGGACTGATGTTGTCTACCATTATGTGAATTGGTATGTTGCCATGACAATGGCATATTGTGACATACTCAGTGTTTGCCATGTGATTGAATTCCCCCATGTGGTCCATACCTTGGTGATTTGATGGATGAAACAAAAGATGGAGAACACAAGTAAGAACAAGACTGCTATTAAATGCAATAGGGTGACTCTGAATGCAAAAAAAACAAAGCTGTTGTTACAAAGGATACCCTGGTACAACTGGTAAACAGCTTTGTTTGAATCAGACAACAATAACAGGAGTAGCGATTCAGTCTTCAGCATGATATAAAGGACCTCAACTAAAAAACACCACCGTGCAAAAGCGTCTTCATGTGATGTACGACAAACAGTTTTTTTCCTGATTTCAAAACACTGCTTCATGGTACTGATGGATATTGACTTTTCATACCAAGCTTCAGCATACATGTAGCCTGGTTGAGGATGGTCTGTCGAAAAGTGGTAAAATAGTTTTCGTAAAGACCATGATTGAATGCTGAGAAACATGATTTCTGAAAAATGTCATATACAAAGGCCAAAACCAGATCTCTCTGTTAGCCGTAACATTTCTTTTCTTTGTATGTGTTTCATATGTTGATTATTAGACAGGCTGTATGACAGGACAGAGAGAGAGAGAGAGAGAAGAAAACAAACATGCTTGCCTGTGCACACAGCACACCAGGAAAATCAAAACAATAATGTAAATCAGGTTGAATTTAACTCACAAACTTACAGAATAAAAAAAGACAGATATGTTTTCTTGCACTTGCCTTGTAGAATAAAACACATTTCTGAAATTAAGCACATCTCTATGCTATCAGTAAAATCTGGGTGCCATGGGTCAGTTCCAGAAGAGTAAAAAAAAAACAAAACACTTTTTGTAACTTATGGTACATAGCTAACTAGTGTACACCTGCTAAATGAGCAGCATCTGTGGTGACTACAAACATAGTATTTAAAAAGTGGTATTACAATAGTGGTTGCACTGAAAAACAATGTAAACAGCCAAAAGGGCTCAGCAATAAATTAAATGAGTCTTAAGACTTCCATTTGAATGTGGCCACATGCAAACATGCCATTTCCATGCTGTTCTTAAACACACACGCACATTCTCAGATACACATACACACAAACTCTCCAGCTGCAGTGATTTAAAGCAGCAAAGGAGAGGAAGAAATCACTCTCCCTGGCATCTAATTCTGGTCTTGGAGTATTACACAGATTAGTGTATCCTTCATATGAACAAAGGCCTGTCGTTCAGGCTGAAGCTTCACTTCCCTAAACCGTGGAAGCCACTGTCCCTGCCTTTAATATCATTTGCCACAAAAACTTATGAACCTGCTTTAACTGACTGGGTTCTTGGGTACAAAGCAGACATGATGACTAATGACTGACAAAATGCTATTAAACTGGAAAATGTATTTTCTGGAAAACGTCAATGCAAATGGTTATATTTCTAAGCTGAAAACGTGGGAGCAGGAGGGGGAGTATGGATGCAGTATGGAGGAGTAGAAGAATTATGAGGCTTTGAAGGAAAAAGGAGATGGAAGAAATGACGCGGACAAGAAATAGAAGATAACACTGGGTTCAAGGGTTCATTTATGTATCATTAGATGTTCACAGAAATGTCCCTGGGTCTAATATTTGCCACCAAAACTGCTTGTGCAGACTGGACATCTGGGACCAAATTACAGTAATGACTAATGACTGACAGGACCAATGTTCCTGTTCTCTGACAAGCTGCTGATCTATGACTAATCATTTATAATGGACTAAGTGCTCATCTATCTAGATATGACTTCTAAATTGAACTTTGGTCATCTTTGCTTTAGTTTTTTTTTTCTCCCTCTTTTATTAATAAGTAGATAACACAGTCCTATCTTGAATCTAGTCCCGGTTTTGTTAAATGGCTTGTTCATCATTTTGCCAAATAAGCTTGCTGACTTTCTGAGATAGAGATAATAAGATGCATATCAATCTCATGTCTATGTGTTGAGTACAGAGCGGAAGTCAGGGCATGGTTAACCAAACTTAATATGAAACATGGAAGAGGAAGACACAGCAACAGCACACCATTTGCCTATAAACACCTGTAAATTTCACTAATTACCCTGGTTTCTGTAGTCAATGCACAAATCACATATGACAGAAGTCTGCAGCAATTTGAGCAACTCTGTGTGGCTGTACCCTGAACTAACAAAAGCTTGCTAACATGCTGTTGTTTAGCACTTATACTGTTTCCCATGCTCACAATTTATCCAGACCAGCATTGTCATTCCTAGATCCATTTTGGTTTTATGAGACCTTTCAGTCACATCACACATGGAGACTCCCAGTGGTTTGCTCATTTTTAATCATGTGACTTCAATACAAGTATGTGAACAACCAACAAGGTTACATGATTAGAACTGAGACATTTCCATGACAACAGATAAAACTCCAACTACTGAAGAAAACCATGCAATGCCTTTAAGAGTTGTACAAATGGCTAATTAGTGGACCTTGAGTCAACAACATTGTTAATTAGATACAATTCACAGTGGAAAAACTGTTAAAACAGCCCAGTTTAGATAATCTGGATGAACTGTTGGTTTCCTTACAACCTGTCTCACTGTCTGACTGCTAATGTTTCTTGCCAGTCAGGCTTTATTGTAGTGACAGCCATATTTCCAGATCTGATGGCAACAATGTGATGAGAGCAAATAGGAATGATGTCCAAAGCTATGCACATAAAATCTAAACCTGTAATGAATCAGACCACAAATTAATAAGACTAGTGTAGTGTGTTAATTTAGTTACCTTAGTACCTGATTTATTTTTAGTTTTAATATTTATCCTCCCCTCCTTGAACCGCCACCTTACAGAGGTGGAGGGGTTTGTGTGCCCGAATGATTTGTTGTCGATTGGTAGGGTCTCACCATGGCAGCAGTTACGGGCCAGACTTTTCATTACGTTTTAATATTTATCCTAATGTGTCATCTGTTTCCTGACACATAAGTGTTAGCTGTCATCTCTTGTGACATGAACTGAGCCCATGTGGACCCTAAATTCATTCATGCAGACGTGTGTGAGCAAAGGATATAAACTGTGGGTACGGGAGTACTAACCTTCAGGACAGAGGTGCACTTCCCCCCATGCCGCATGAATGCTCACCACAACCTAGATTCTTTTCTTTTATCCGGAACCTGAGTAAAGTTTTCTTCAACAAAAATATTTCTCCCACACTGCATTGTGACATCATAGGAGCTAGCTGAATGCTACAAAAAGTTAAATAAAATTACCACAGACTAATAAACTCAGGGCAAACCTGAGGCCTCCTTGGGGCCCTGAGGCAGTACACTACATTTCTCAGCCAGGTGTGGGTGTACGTCTTTGTCAGTGTGCATGCATTTCCTCTTGTTGGTGTTGCACTTCACACACCTTTCGTGCTAAGTTGACTGCATGTTCGTCTGAGTCCGAGCAGGGCTGCCTTCACATCGTGACCTCAGAGCTGCAGCACTGCCTCACACAACATTTAGTTGAGTCTATTTTTTCTCATTGATACTTGTTAAATGGATTTGCTGTGCTAAAGTGCAGAGTGTGCTGAACTGAGGTTTGCCTGCTGATGGGTGACATATAAGTTCTCACTTATTCAGATGTACTGTCATACATCTTATCTCAGACACACTCATACACTCACTTCCCACACTGACCTTTCACCACGTATAACACAAATTGCGCATTAGCAACTGCATGCGGACTGCTAATCAAATGTAAGATCTTTAAAAGAAGGCGAGTGTGTAGGAAATGACCTTATCAGACTGTTTGTGTGCAGTGGAAGGCCACCACATGGAAAACAAGACACACTCATACACTCACTTCCCACACTGCACTTACAGTCAAAGCTGCTGAAAGACACTCTGACTAAAGAACTGAGAGAACTGCTAAGCTAAAGGAAAGGGTTAGGTTGATTCCATTGCTATGTATTCTAAGTGACTGACTGACTGGGAAAAATATGTGTTAGTGATTGTGAAATGAAACACACAATGCATAGAAGCATCAGGAATAAATGGAAATGAAGGGATCTTAGAACAAAATAAAATAGTGACGTGTTAAGTGGATAATATGTAACATTAAACACCATTAGCATGACATAATTTGTCCGGCTCACGAAACAAATCATCAGACTTTGATGTGACAATAGACAGTACAGAACCATTTTTGCTGGGTAATCCAGTGATGGCCATGAAAGCACCTTCATTCATGTTTTTATTTAACTAGGTGATTATTATGTGCACTTTAGTGACATGTTGAACACAGTACTGTCAACTGTCAGTTGGTCTGAATAAATGTGACTCAGGCTGATTTTGTACAAGTAGTGGTGTGCAAACTGTCATCTGTGCTGTTACTGTACAGTTTTGATTTGCTTTTTTTGCTCTGTGCCCCCATGCTACAATCGTGCTTCATGATAAGAAATTTTGTACAAACTGCGTCGGGATGACTCTTGTAGCTGTGTGGACATTTAGGCTTGAGGATTCAAAATCTAGTTTTAAAACCTTTATGATGTACACTTCTCTTCAACATCATTAATAAATAACACATTAGAATACTTCAAGGAAAAATGAGCCCCTGTTTGCTCATTTTAAGAATTGTCATGATCACAATGAAAATGCTTCACCTTAAATGGCTTAAAAATTAAAGTCCAGGTTAAAAAAAAAAAAAAAAGAAAAGTTAGAAATGAAGTCTGGAATGTAGATTTATGAAGTCTGCATCTGAGCATTCATCCAAAGTCAGAGCCGAAGCCATCTGTCCCATCCACAGACCAGCCCATGTCAAACAATGCCAAGAGCTGAGCGGAGCTCCACAGAGAAGATCAAAACGCTCTATGTACTGTCTGTACTCGCTTGCTACAAGGATCGTAGGGTGCGAAAGGATAGGAAGATAAAGAGCAGGAAAGAAAAAAAAAGATGGAAAGCCAGCGAGATGAAGAGAGATAGACAGATATAAGGCAGGGTTTGTGCCGTTCTGATAAGGAGGCAGGGAGTCCAAGGACTGCGATTTCTTTAAAGTATGCATTCTGCTCTCAACCTTTTACCCAAAGATCTTCATGAAACTCTCACACACACACACACATGCTTGCATACACATAGGGACCGCCCTTAGGCACTCAGGCACCCACTCAAAAACAAAAGACGACAGAAAAGCACTCAAACAAAACATTGCTTCAAATTTCAGAGGAGAGAAGGAAATGCAATATTTATGACCTGGACTCATTGTTTGCATCAAATTTCTCTGTGTATTTTGTGTGTGTGTGTGGGTGGGTGTGCTAAAAGGACAACCAAGAAGAAGGAAGATGAAAGAGAGAAAAAGCTGCGGGATAGAGAAGCAAGCAGCTCAGCACAGCTTTGCAGTACCTTCTTATAAACTTAAGACTCTTAGGCAACTAAAAAACAATTGAGACTTGCATGTTGTAGCGTGGTCACTGAGCACAGTGAAATCTTGTGGGAGTCCCAAATCCTTTTGTCCCACTGGATCAGCCACAAACACCGTAAGGTAATTTGTATCAACATATGAAAGACCTACATTTGCTGAGAGAGGTTCTTTTCAATGCCACATCAAGGACTATTTACAGCAAAGATTAACACATTATTTATGCTCAGGTTCCCCAGTTCAAACTACCAGTACTAATGTGACACTGAAGGTCACTGGGCCATGATGATAACGTGACCTTATCTACAGAAACAAAACATCATAGTGATAAATCATTAAAGGTCATTCTTCAACTTGGAAAGAGTACAAAAATATTTAAAGGTTAGGGTTATGTATCATATATCACAACTGAAGTAAAATGTTGGGATATGATAACGCACATTAGGCTATTTGTCTGCCAAACTTTGGACAAAACACCCTGAAGCTGTTTAAAATTCTCACACTCTCAGTGGTTTTCTTCTTATCATCACGCTGGTCCACCTCTGAGGTCCAGAATAAATATTTCATTAACAAGAGTGGGCAGATTGGGGACCATGAATGTCTGTCTAATTCCATGACAGAGGATAAATCCTAATGACTTTGATCCTCGCACCTTTAAAAGTGAGTGTCATTCCCATGCACCTCAGCTGTACTTGTGTGTAGAGAACACTAGCACCTGTAAGCATGCTAGCATTAAATTAAAAACGTGGCAGACATATGCTTAGCTTTAGCATGTTAGCATAGTATTAAGGTTCAGCAGTAATTTATTGAGCACAAAAAACAAAATGCAAGTTGTAGTCCTTTTATGCTACATAAGATTTTTATAAGTACAGAGGATGAGTTGAGTTTCACAGCCTGAGGGAGGAAGCTGCTCTGTAGTCTGTAAATATTGATTGATGTTCAAGTGTTTGTTCAGATCAGGAATCTGATGGATAGACAGAGAGTAGATGGAAATACAAGTGTTAATCAAGAGTTTCTTAATACAATTTGTCCAGGCTAAGCATGTGTTAAAACAGTGAACAATTCTTAAATGTTTTATGAATATAAAAGAAGGCTGTCTCTCCAGTGATGATAACACTAAAATTAGTAATTGGGATTAACCAGAGGTAAAACTGGAGATTGACCAAGACATCCCATGGGTTTTGGCTTCACAAGGTTCAATCAACTAATCTGTGGTTTATTGTTTATTGCACCAAATAAATAGAAATGGATAAATGCTATAAGAATGAATCTTGAATCTGTTATCAACAGAGATAATAGTAGAATGGACCATTTATGTATATGCAGTTTGATTTTATCCATGACAGGTGTTTAGTTTTCTTTGAACACATTATGTAAATGTGGTGTAATAGTTATTTCCAAGAAGGCTTCCCAGTTGGTGAATGGTTTTATAGTCTCTACTTCATCATCACATTTGCTGATTTGACTAATGGTATATATTTCTCAAGACTGATGTGAATTGTTGGTAGCATATCTGAACATGTGCCAGTTTGTACACTTAAAACAGTTTCTGATGGACTGACCTTTATAATAAGCTGTGATCATTTAGGCAGGAGGAGCAGGGAAATGTGGTTTCTTTAGCTCAAAGCAGCGCTGTGCCAAATTACAGCCCCACAGAGCTGCTAGAATTATTGTAGACTTTTAGCCTTGTTACTAAGTTAAGAAGCTAGTTGCAATAGTAACAAAAAAAATGTTGTATGCAGTTAAAGTAACTGATGAAATTTTTGGGACGTGACAGTGAGTGATCAGGCAAGATACATCACAAATAACTGCTGCTGCATTCAATGTAATTACCACAAATCATGCCAACAATTCTCTATAAAGGCATACAGTTATTGTTCAGCTGATCTGCACCACTCAATTTGCAGGTCAATAGAGAGGTGAGTGCGCCGGAGATGATACTGATATTCCCTCACTGCACAGGAAAACAATGTTTACAACAGGCAGTTTGAGAAATAATTTCACTGCTATTTCATTTTCTCTCACAGATGATTTTGACTAACCTGACTTGTCATTACTGACAGATATGATGTACACAAAATACTCCTGATATGACTAAAGTTGAGAAAAACGCTCCCTGATATTTCTTTTTATATTTGACATCGTGCCTATGCTGCATATTTCTGATCTTAAAATAATCTAATATTTCAAATTACACTCAATAAAGATATGGCTGGCCAGTATGTTCCACCATTAGGATACTGGATATTTCTGGGCTCTGGGCAAGTTATAATTACCTACATTCTGACTTGAATTTCATAAAAGACTTCAGAAAAAGTATTAAACCAGTGTTCACACAGAGTTCAAGCTGAGGAGGAGGGGTGGGGTGAGGGGGGCTGTGGATGTGTGCCCTGTGGTTCCCCAGCAGGTGAGTGCACCCCTGGATGAAGACTCACTCTCATCTGAAGCAGCCATTTAAAGAGTTTCTGGTATGTGATGGTCAATGAAGACAAAGGGGAATGGTGAAATATTAATACCGGCTATTGTGTTCGGGCTTGCTGGCAGTGACTGATTGTCTCCTTAATGTGTTTGTGTATGTGTGTTTGAGTGGTGTGTGTGTGTGTGTGTGTGTGTGTGTGTGTGCAGCACACATACTTTCATCAACAACAAGCAAGGTGCAGCTGGGCTTCCGAGAAGTAAAGTACATGGCGCCGAGATAGATTTGGTTCAATATGATGGAGTAAACTGATCAGCTTTGAAAGGAAGATGTGTGTGTGTGTGTGTGTGTGTGTGTGTCTGTGTGACTGCTGTGCTTGATGTGTGTGTATGTGTGAGTTTGCGCATATGTGTGTGTGTATAATCATCAGACATCCCAAATCTGCCCTGGAGACAGTGTGTAAAGATGTCTATGATAATTCATCTACTATAAATGAACCTCCATTTATAGATTTTAATGAAATCCTAATTGCCAGCTCAATACACTCCCCTACTTTTATGAAGGCATAAGTAATAGGCAAGGGGACACGAAATTATTTTATTCTGATATTTATTATACCCATTTCACTCCTTTGCAGTAAAGTTCAAAATTAGATCCAGGCTGAAAATTATCTAACAAATGATATGCTTTGAATCACCTAATTAGATAGGACGATCTCCCATGTTTGATGGAGGAGGTTTAACTCCCATAATAAGACCAAAATATAAAATGTGATCTCAGATGGGAACGTCTCTTGTAAGGCATCTGATTCTTAGCAGTCAAATTTAGTTACTGTATATACCATTGAAATTCCTCATGACTTTTGGTAGAGTCTTCTTAAAGGTGCTGCATGTCAGGATTTTCTTGTTAATATATTTCTATATCTCACTATTGGGGTAAAACCATATTTTGAATAATATATGAATAATGCAGTAAGATGTAAGAAAATAAACATTTTGTGTAAGCAAAACTGCTTTGTTTTGTATAAAATAAAAAACAACTTTCTTGAAAGTTTTTATTTAAAAAAAAATCCAAGTGTGCACAAGATTACTGTTTCATATTATTTCTCAAGAAACCACAAAAACCAAAAGCTTAATCATGTAGTTTTTCTGTTAAAAGAGACATGTCTTCAGGATTAGTTTTCAAATGACGGCTATCTCCCTTAAATAAGACCGGAGCTCCCCTGTGTTTGTGTCTTCAAAAAAAAATGAATAATTCAACCATTAAATCATGCAAAATACATACTAAAAAATGTTGTTATACTACCATCTGTTTCCATGTAAGTTGTTACTGTATATGTGATTGACTCCACTGTCTTCATAAAGGTGCCACAAATTCAAGTAAATTTTATTTATACATCACCAAATCAGAACAAAAGACTTGTGACACTTCACATATAAAGCAGGTTTAGACCATATAGACTTTTTAATATTATACACAGAGAGCCAAGAATTCCCCCCTGGGAGCAAGTGATCGCTGATGGTAGGAAAGGAACAACGTTGCTTTTCTTTTTAAGAGGCAGAAACCTTGAGCAGCAGCAGGCTGTAGGGGGATGGCCATCTGCCTCAACCGGCTGGGTTAAAAAAGAGAGAGAGACAGACAGAAATACTGAGATGCAGTCTTTAATACACCTTAATACACTTTAATAAGAAATATGACAAATAATAATAATAATAATAATAATAATAGCAGCAGTGAGGGTCGAGCACATCCACACAAACCTAAAAAATGAGAAAGCACCTGGAAGAGGATAGGCCACACAAGCAAATTAGAGTCAATCACAGCATTCACACACAGAGACAGACATGATACAGAAACATGCCATCTATATCTGAGTGAGGCACCGACAGCCTGGACAGAGAGAGGTCCCAGGACGGCTGAAGGTCCAGCGCTGAGAAGCCTGAGTGAAGGAGAGGAGGAGGACGAGGCTGTGGAGGGAAAAGGAGAAAGAGAGAGAGAGAGAGAGAGAGAGAGAGAGAGAGAGAGAGAAAGAAGAAAAGGGGAAGCAGTAAGATGATTCCAAAGAAAAGGGGCCCGATGGGAAAAGGCCCTGCAGCCAGCCAACTTCTTTTTAACTCTGAGGACACAAAAGAGCCCAGTATTCTGAGAACGGAGAGCGCAGGGCATGAGGTTTAATGAGATCAGACAGATATGAAGAGCTTGTATAACTCACCAGAAGAAGTGGACAGGGAGCTAATGACGGACAGCTAAAACTTGTGTAATAAGATTAAATCTTCTTGTTTTAGTTGAGATCCTAGCTGCAGCATTCTCCTCCATTTGAAGACTTTTACTGCATGGCATATGATAGAATGTGACAGGGACTCTTATGCGTGATATCACATTAAATGACATCCAGGATGACATCCACAGTGGATAAACACACCTCTGGATCTCTAAACTGAACATCATAATCTGCCTTTATAGACACATACAGCTGAATATCATCAAATGGATAAGAATAGTGCCCTTAGTTACTCCAAATCTCACCAGAAAACAGTGATGTAATATTACTGGAAAAAACACACCCTGTTCTTATATATAGAGACATATAGAACATACTTTTTATTGTCCTCAAATCCCATGATTTGCTGCTCTGTCTTTCAATACCTTGTGACTCTGCTACCTTATTGAAGATGTCAGTTCTCAGCCCATGGATTCTTACTAAACTTAGTATATGGTAAGGTTGTATATCGTTGATTTTTTTTTCAGACTCAGTAATTTCATACAACAGCTGGTCACTCTAGTTTTTGTCAAATATTACTCAAAGAGGAGGAAACACTGCATTTGTTGGGAACTGTTTTCAGTGGATTGATCCACATTTAGTGCTCTTTAGTGTGGCAGCTGGGTAGTGTCAGATTGAGACTCAACTGAGTCAAAATAAACTACAGTGTGTGTACATGGTAATGAAGAAACATGTCAGTGTAACGGTGTGGGTCAATGATATGTTTCTAATAGTTTTCGAATAACAATGGAGCTCTGTAGCACAGAGGAATGAGATATGTCTGGTTTTGGATGCGCCTGTAATTCTTGTTAGTAGGACACATTAATTGTTTTGGTTTTTAATGGGATTTCGTTAAAACAAAGCTAATATATAATACTGCAGTCTTAGAATTCAAAATAAGAGAAATGGTATAACAACACTGGTCTCTGCCATGACAGACAGACAGACAGACCCCTCAACTACTCTCACTTTCACACCTTTTCTTTCCACCTTAAAAACAAGGAGAATACTACGTTGTACTATACTTCAATACGTAATAATAACGTAAAATTACTTTGTAGTTCCAGTAGAGACTGAGCTGGAAGTCTTTTTCATGGACATCACACAGCTGCATTCAAAGTGTGTGTGCTTTTTTTAAGATTTAGAGGAATGCTTTGAGAAGCAAAGGAGAAGAACTGTCTTGAAATTGTATTATAAGTAATGTATAGAAGTGTATAATTAAATTAGACTTGTTTTATTCAGCTGGTAATCTCTGCATTTTTAAATTAAGCAATAAAAAAGCAGAAAGGTGGATTATGTTTTAATAAAGGTTCTATGAGTCATTTTCACATTATCAGTGTATGTCTTATTAGATTAGCAGAATTATAAGGGAGGCAAAATTGCTGTAAACAAATGAAACAGTGAGCAGAAAAGTGGGCGGCCTCTGCTTATGTGGAAGCTGAGGAAAGAATTACCTACTGTGTTGATGCTTTTAAAGGAAACACAGAAATGTGAGAGAGCAGAGGGGGGATGGGGTTGACAGGCTTTATGGAGAGTGGTCCGTGGTCCAGATTTTGGGATTAGCACTAATAATAAAACTGATGTCAGACATAACCTATCTTTGTTCATGGTAACTAAACTAAGACTAACTTTAATTTGAAGATGATACATGATATGCCCTAGAGAACTTAGATAATCATTGTGATGTCCAGATAAGATATTTTGCACATACTGGTCAAACAAAAATCTAATGTGAACTGAATATCGCAAGTAAGAATAATAATAAGAATTTAAATTTAAATAAGATTTTCTCCACAGAGTGATTTCAGAAATGAAACTTGAGTAAGGGACTTCCCCCAAGTGAACCTTTTGTAAACACGTTTAAAGTGCACATTCACCAAAAACTATATCATGTATCTCCTGATAAATGCGACATGCACACAGCTGGGCAGCTCTTAAGGGGGGGTTTGGAAGATCCCACTGAGAGGATGGAAAGTATAAGACAGACATGACGGGAGAAAAACAGATCAGATAAAGATGAAGAAAATGTATTGAGAGGCAAAAGAGAGAAAACAGTAGTGGATAAAGTCTTATTTTCCTGCACTAGACCTTATGTCTTCACAGTGATCAGTGTGAGGTCTGTTGTGTTCTTTCATGGAGCATCTGTATTTACACCTATATATATACACCTCTTTGTTGCTCTGTTCACAAACCAGTGATGCCACTCGTATTTCTCCAGCTGCTTTTGTACTTAGCTCCACTCTATTGCCCTCCTACTCATGTATTAGAAACTACAGCCCCACTAATGTAAGAGAGGAATGTGTTATACTCTTCCCTGATGTAACATGGAGTCCAAATGGGAAATGAGAAACTGACCTCAGTAATCAATAAGATGAAAAGTCAACTAATTAAAAGTAAAAAAAAAAAACATTAATTATCTGTCTGTGGAAAATGTGTATGATATGTAAAAGTAATTATTTAGTTAAATCACTAGTTAATTACTTATTACATTTAACCAAGACTGGATTACCAACTGAGCAACTATCACAGACCTGTTTTAAACTTACTGTGTCAATTATTCATTCATTCATTCATTCATTCATTCATTCATTTTCTAAACCCACTTATCCTGAGCACACACATGGTCGCAGGGGTGCTGGAGCCTATCTCAGCTCTGTGTCAATTATCTTCATCTTCATCTTCTTCATCCGCTTGGTCCGGGACCGGGTCGCGGAGGCAGCAGTCTGAGCAGAGATGCCCAGACTTCCCTCACCCCAGACACTTCCTCCAGCTCTTCCGGGGGGACCCCGAGGCGTTCCCAGGCCAGCCGAGAGACATAGTTTCTCCAGCGTGTCCTGGGTCTTCCCCGAGGGCCTCCTCCCGGTGGGACATGCCTGGAACACCTCCCTAGGGAGGCGTCCAGGGGGCATCCGAAACAGATGCCCAAGCCACCTCAGCTGACTCCTCTCGATGCGAAGGAGCAGCGGCTCTACTCCGAGCTCCTCCCGAGTGACCGAGCTTCTCACCCTATCTCTAAGGGAGCGCCCAGCCACCCTGCGGAGGAAACTCATTTCGGCCGCTTGTATCCGCGATCTTGTCCTTTCGGTCATTACCCAAAGTTCATGACCATAGGTGAGGTGGGAACGTAGATTGACCCGGTAAATCGAGAGCTTAGCCTTTCGCCGACTCAGCTCCTTCTTCACCACGACGGTCCGGTACACCGACCGCATAACTTCTGCGGACGCTGCACCAATCCGCCTGTCAATCTCACGCTCCGATCTTTCCCTCACTCGTGAACAAGACCCCGAGATACTTGAACTCCTCCACTTGAGGCAGGACCTCTCCACCCACCTGGAGAGGGCATGCCACCCTTTTCCGGTCGAGAACCATGGCCTCGGATTTTTGGAGGTGCTGATTCTCATCCCAGCCGCTTCACACTCGGCTGCAAACCGCTCCAGTACATGCTGAAGGTCCTGGCCTGATGAAGCCATCAGGACAACATCATCCGCAAAAAGCAGAGATGAAATCCTGTGGTTCCCAA
The DNA here is from genome assembly GCA_023238725.1 of Scortum barcoo. NCBI lineage: Eukaryota > Metazoa > Chordata > Actinopteri > Centrarchiformes > Terapontidae > Scortum > Scortum barcoo. The sequence continues at coordinate 27,315,040 of CM041554.1, forward strand.
ACCGGACTCCCTCCGGCCCCTGGCTACGCCTAGAAATCCTGTCCATAAAGATTATGAACAGGACCGGTGACAAAGGGCAACCCTGCCGGAGTCCAACATGCACTGGGAACAGGTCTGACTTACTGCCGGCAATGCGAACCAAGCTCCTGCTCCGGTCGTACAGAGACCGAACAGCCCTTAGCAAAGGCTCCCCGGACCCCATACTCGCGGAGCACCCCCACAGAATACCACGAGGGACACGGTCGAATGCCTTCTCCAGATCCACAAAGCACATGTGGACTGGTTGGGCAAACTCCCATAAACCCTCAAGCACCCTGTGGAGAGGTATAGAGCTGGTCCAGTGTTCCACGACCACCAGGACGAAAACCGCATTGTTCCTCCTGAATCCTGAATCCGAGGGTCGACTATCGGCCGAATTCTCCTCTCCAGTACCCTGGCGTAGACCTTCCCGGGGAGGCTGAGAAGTGTGATCCCCCTGTAGTTGGAACACACTCTCCGGTCCCCCTTTTAAAAAGAGGGACCACCACCCCAGTTTGCCACACCAGAGGCACTGTCCCCAACCTCCATCCATGCAATGTTGCAAAGGCGTGTCAGCCAAGACAGCCCCACAACATCCAGAGATTTGAGGTACTCAGGGCGGATCTCATCCACCCCGGCGCCTTGCCACTGCAGGAGCTTATGAACTACCTCAGTGACTTCGGCTTGGGTGATGGACGAGTCCACCTCAGAGACCCCAGCCTCCGCTTCCTCATTGGAAGGCAAGTCGGTGGGATTGAGGAGATCCTCGAAGTAGTATTTCTTCCACCGTCCGACAATGTCCCCAGTCGAGGTCAACAGCTCCCCACCTGCACTGTAAACAGTGTTGGCAGAGTACTGCTTCCCCCTTCTGAGGCGCCGGACGGTTTGCCAGAATCTCTTCGAGGCCGACCGATAGTCCTCCTCCATGGCCTCACCGAACTCCTCCCAGACCCGAGTTTTTGCCTCCAGGACCGTCCGGGCTGCAGCTTGCTTGGCCTGCCGGTACCTGTCAACTGCGTCAGGAGTCCCACAGGCCAACATGGTCCGATAGGACTCCTTCTTCAGCCTGACGGCATCCCTTACTTTCCGGTGTCCACCACCGGGTTCGGGGTTGCCGCCACGACAGGCACCAGAGACCTTGCGTCCACAACTTCGAACTGCAGCGTCGACAATGGAGGCAGAGAACATGGTCCACTCGGACTCAATGTCCCCAGCCTCCCTCGGAATCTGTGAGAAGCTCTTCCGGAGGTGGGAGTTGAAGACCTCCCTGACAGAGGGCTCGGCCAGACGTTCCCAACAGACCCTCACAATACGTTTGGGTCTGCCAGGTCTGTCCAACTTCCTCCTCTGCCAGCGGATCCAACTCACCACCAGGTGGTGATCGGTTGACAACTCAGCCCCTCTCTTTACCCGAGTGTCCAAGACATACGGCCGGAGATCAGATGAAACGACAACAAAGTCGATCATCGACCTCCGGCCTAGGGTGTCCTGGTGCCACGTGCACTGATGGACACCCTTTATGCTTTCGAACATGGTGTTCGTTATGCGTTATGGACAAACCATGTGACTAGCACAGAAGTCCAATAACAGAACACCGCTCGGTTCAGATCAGGGAGGCCGTTCCTCCCGATCACGCCCCTCCAGGTATCACTGTTGTTGCCCACGTGAGCGTTGAAGTCCCCCAGTAGAACAATGGAGTCCCCAGTCGGAGCACTATCAAGTACCCCTCCCAGGGACTCCAAGAAGGCCAGGGTACTCTGTACTGCTGTTCGGCCCGTAGGCACAAACAACAGCAAGAGACCTATCCCCAACCCGAAGGCGCAGGGAAGCGACCCTCTCGTTCACCGGGGTGAACTCCAACACATGGCGGCTGAGCTGGGGAGCTATGAAGCAAGCCCACACCAGCTCGCCGCCGCTCACCCTGGGCAACTCCAGAGTAGTGGAGGGTCCAGCCCCTCTCAAGGAGCTGGGTTCCAGAGCCCAAGCTATGCGTGGAGGTGAGCCCGACTATCTCTAGCCAGGTACCTCTCAACCTCCCGCACGAGCTCAGGCTCCTTCCCCCCCAGCGAGGTGACATTCCATGTCCCTATTGCCAGAGTTTTGGTCCAGGGATTGGGTCGTCGAGGCCCCCCGCCACGACTGCTACCCAAACCACATTGCACCGGCCCCTCATGGACCTTCCTGCGGGTGGTGAGCCTACTGGAAGGCGGGCCCACGTCGCCATTTCGGGCTGAGCCCGGCCGGGTCCCGTGGGCAAAGACCCGGCCACCAGGCGCTCGCCTGCGAGCCCCAACCCCAGGCCTGGCTCCAGGGTGGGGCCCCTGGTAACGCCAATCCGGGCGACGTAACGGTCCTTGATGTTCTTCTGTTCATGATGGGCTTGTGAACCGCTCTTAGTCTGGCCGTCGTCACCTAGGACCTGTTTGCCATGGGAGACCCTACCAGGGGCGTAATGCCCCCGACAACATAGCTCCTAGGATCATTCGGGCACACAAACCCCTCCACCACAGTTAAGGTGGCGGTTCAAGGAGGGGTCTGTGTCAATTAGTTAGACATAATTTAATAAGCACCAATTCTCATTTTAAACAGCTGGTACTCCAAAATAACTGAGTCTTAAATAACAGTGTGTAACTCTGACCTTTATTTGCTCATACTGGCCAGTCAAAGGAGAGACCAAAATGCAGAACACTGACAGTCTGTATTTTGGAGTAAGAGAAATGTATTGAAGAAAGGAGTTAGGATAAAGGGCTGATGGCAGGCAGAAGGATCCAACATGTGCAGGAGGAAACGGTGAGGAATGAAAGTTATCTCTAGTGAGTATGTAAAGGTTAGGTGTGGAGGTGTCACCACCATGATGTTCAAACAATAGTGTAGTAAAGAGTGGAGGAAGGAACGGGGTAGATATATGCTGATGAGTTTATGAGAGGCAGGTGAACTGATGCAGACAGGTGTGCAGGGGTAGAGCTGGAAATCAGGGAGGACAATGTCCACGCTGACAGACACACACATTAACAGAGACAAAGACAGGTGTATTAGGAACACAAGGGAGGGGACACACTAGAGAACACTGGGGGGATCTGCTGGGGTACACTGTCTCTAAAAAGCATTAGATTAGTCCTATTCTGCTATTTTTTAAGTGCTATGAAACTCAATCTCAATGAAATTCTAATGTTCCTTTTTTTCACTTTTTCATGAGAAACAAATGGGTTGCGTTTAACTGATTTTAATTTAATACAGATCTTAAAAAAGACCAGGAACTTAGAGAAAAGTCAAAGAATAAAAACAGTATTTGTGAAACAGCAACTCAGTTATGTCACATTCATGTCAGTCTGCTGTTCTGTTTTTTTTTTTTTTTTATACTGCATTTATTAATTCAGATAGTGTTGAGTTTTCATTAACAGCAAGCTGTGAATTAAAGGTGGAGCAAATCAGAAAACATGCAGCAAGTTTGAAACAAGGGTCTGTCTCTAATAGGACTTTTGAATAAATCACTGCTTCAGTTTACTATCTGAGATCTTATGTTGGTTTTGGTAAGGTCGCTTTTAATTCCTGTCGAAGATTGGATCAGGTGTTTGTGCCACTAAGGTGCAACAGAAGGGCACTGGTTCAAAAATGAGTTTCTCATGAATTATCTTCTTTTATATTATGCCCAAATGCTTAATAAAGTTGTATTAAATCAGCAGTCCTTTGACTAACTGGCACACAGTAAGTGGGACCAAGTCATGTTCCAGTTGATGTCTGAGTCTTTTGGCACACAAAACAAAACAAAACAAAACAAAGAGTAATCTCATAATAAAAATGTCAATTTTAACTCTTGGAATGGTGTAAAGAGCCAGTATTTGGTAAAGTATATTCACAATGTAAATTTTCAAATGACAAAATTATTCATTATTATTGTCATCCATTAATTTTATGTTTGCTGATGACTCATTTTGGCATGTTAGGTTAGGTGTAGCTTTATTTGTCACATATAATAATACTGGGTATAATTGTGGTTAGAGTTAGGTGTTGTAACTGTGTTTGTGGTGTACCTCAAGGTTCCATTTTAGGATCTAGTTTATTTTCATTTGATATGCATGTACCGTCTTTAATAAACATGGCATCCCCCATCAGTGCTACAATCTAGTCTTATTCAGAACTACATTTCTTTAAAACCATTATTTTTTAAGGCAACAAAACCAAGCAACATGTGACAGATAAAATATTTATTATGCATTTAACAGAGGCAGTTCAGCATCCTGTTGCGGTGTGAGTGACTGTGTGTGTGTGTGTGTGTGTGTGCGCAGTCTACCATGCACACAACAGGACATGGTGTGTTTCAGTGTCTTTTCAGTCTTTGTCACCCAGCATGCACCCCCCGTGCACTCAGTACCTCCATTTCCCTCCCACCCCCCACCATGTCAGTATGTATAACCCCAGGCAGTGGACGGCCTGCTGGGCGGGGTCTCATATTGTGAGCCTGCTGGTGTTCCCAGCCGTACCCACACTGCTGCTGCCTGAACTACAGACAACATACTGACCTAGTTTTCTGCCCCCTCTGTTTGAGTGTGTCCCACATGTTTGTACTGCGCCCCCCCAACACCACCACATATATGCACACACATCACATATATTATAACAGAATATATTGTCAGGATTCTTCTTGACAAAATAAACATCTTCTCTGACAATACTGCTGAAAAAAACTAATTAAGCTGTAGTGTTAACAAGGGTTTTTTTTTTCTGTAAATTATATTTAATTAAAACTATAACTATGTTCATCAGTTAATTAAGCAAATTACATTCAATGATTCAAGCTTCTGAAATATTATGGTTTCTTGCTCTTCTCCATTGTACAGAATAATTTTAGTTTGTTGGTCAAAAAAAGTTAATTCAAGAGATCAGTTGTTTTGTTTTTGAGTAAGGAGGGAAATGGTTGATTTTTTTTTTTTTTTATTCTGTATAAGTAAACACATACATTATTATAGTCATATACACATCTTACTGATGCATTGGTACAGTCAACACTTTTTCCTCTGATAATTCAAAATGGTCTGTGCTAATCTTGACAATGCACTTTCCTGGCAGTTTTATACACCAGAAACAATGTACTTTACTACTTGTGGTAACAATGCAGAAGCAGAAGGACTTCAGACAAACTGAAATGTTTGTTTTTTGAAGGGTTTGCTGGCCTGCAGACACTTAAACCCTGCCCAGACCTGGTATTAATATGTGTTTTGGATGATCCAATCACCAGTGGAGAGCTCTGAGACCTGGCATGCGTCTCCACATTCATTTTGTGTGACAACTGTTAGGGTCCCTGTCTGTCTCCCCTGTGTTTGTTCTCCCTTTCTCCCAATTGTGTGCATTTGTCTCCCTCTGTCTGTGTCTGTTTGTCATGTCTGGCTGTGTCCGAGGAAGACAAAGAGGTTACTTCAGGACACTCATCACCACACCTGGTCTGATCACTGCACCTGAGAGTCATTCTACAATAAAGAATTGTGAACTCTGCAGCAGTACTTAAGCACCGGCCCGTTCCACCATTCTCTGTCAGATTGTTCAGTTACCTACTTGGTACTTTGTGGCTTTTGATGAATCGTGCTGAGTTTTTGCCTGTGTCTTACCTGTTTGTCTTTGTCTCCAGACTCCTGGTTTCGCTGTGTTTCCCTGCCTGGTTTCCCTGCCTGTTTGCTGTGGCCCAGTAAGGGATCTTGCTGGGTCAACATGAAAATAGCAGTAGAGCCTTGATGGAAGCTAACCAGATCCTCGCTCATCAGGTTTTCACATTTACCTCCTAACTTGCCTCACTTCTCTCTCTGCAGTCTCCAGTAGCCCCCACGGTGCAACAGAGCCAGCCCAGCTCCGGAAGCGATCAGCGAAGGGATCTCCAGGCTGCCCCCCCCAGAGGGACTCACATTTGGCGTTCATTGAGGAATTCTGTAAGTCTTCCTCCTCCTGACTCCCAGCGCAAGCGACGGTTGGATCCAGCTTCCCACAGGACAAACAAAGCCATCCACGGAATCATCACCCAGTCATTCCGACTCCACTCTTGAGACTCAGTGTTCCGACCCTTGAGGAACCCATGCAGCTGGGAAGGGTCTGTCATTTATTCCGGGGCGGAGGAAAGTTTCATGGACGTGCAGGTGGCAGAGCAGGCTGGCATTCCCTCAGAACCAGTGGAAAAATCCTGCAATGCTGCCGTGGACAGCAGGGTTTTGGCCATTGCACCCTTCCAGTCACCCTCGTTCTCTCAGGTAATCACTGTGATAAAATCCAATTCCTCCTCATCTCTGCCCCTCATTATGGGTTTTCTCTGGCTGGCTGTTCACAACCCTCATATTGATTGGGCTAAAGGCAAGATATTAAACTGGAGTTTGCATTGGCATTAACATTATCTGCAGTCAGCCCTTTCACCTGCAGGTGGAGCCCCCATAATCTCACCTGCCAGTAGAGCCAGTGGACCTATCCGGAGTTCCCCCTCATCTATCACAATCTGAAAGAGGTATTTAGTAAGGATAAGGCACTCTTACTGCCACCACACCGTCCATATGACTGCGCCATAGAACTGTTGCCTGACGCTCCTCTTCCCTCAAGCCGCCTTTATAACCTGTCCAAGGCCCGAGCACGGGGCCATGGAGAGGTACATTAAAGACTCTTTGGCTGCCGGCATCATCCGTCCATCCACATCTCCCATAGGGGCGGGGTTCTCTTTTGTTAAAAAGATTCCACCCTTAGACCATGCATTGACTTCCGTGGCCTAAACATCACCATCAAAAGATTCCTCTGCCATTAATAGTCTGCTTTCACTACCCTTCAGGGTGCAACCATATTCACCAAAGTGGACCTCCAAAACACCTATCACCTGGTGCGGATCTGTGATGGGGATGAATGGAATATGGCTTTCAACACCCCTCTGGGCCATTTCGAGTATTGGGTGATTCCATTCAGCTTAACCAATGCCCCTGCCATCTTCCAGGCCCTTATTAACGATGTCCTCTGTGTTTTTCTAATCCGTTTTGTCTTTGTTTATCTGGGTGATATTCTGATCTGTTCTAGAAACCTGCCTGATCATCAGCTCCATGTATGCCAAGTGCTGCAGAGGCTGCTAGAGAACAGCCTTTTCTTTCAAGAAGGAGAAATGCGAATTCCACGCCCCCAGATCAGCTTCCTCTGGTTCATCCTGAGGGAGGGTCGGGTACAACCCGATCCGGAAAAGGTGAGAGTGGTGGCGGAGTGGCAAACCAACGACCAACCAAAAGCTCCTGCAGCGTTTCCTGGGGTTCACCAATTTCTATCGATGCTTTGTCCGTAACTACAGCCAGGAGGCGGCGCCACTGACAGCCCTCACCTCACCATCCCTTTATCTGGACCAAGGAAGTGGAGAAAGCCTTCAACCAACTAAAAACCCTGTTGCTTTCGATGTCAGAGTGGGGGCAGTATTATCCCAGAGACAAGGTCCGGAAGCACAGCTACATCCCTGCACCTTCTCTCGCCGCCTTTCACCAGCAGAGGCAAATTATAACGTTGGCAACTGGGAGCTGCTGGAGGAGTGGCGCCACTGGTTGGAGGGATCAACGCAGCCCTTCATGGTCTGGACTTATCACAAGAACCTGGCCTATATCCAGACCACGAAGCGGCTAAATTCACATCAGGCCAGGTGGTCGCTCTTCAGTTGCTTCAACTTCGCTCACCTACAGCCCCAGCTCCCAAAACATCAAGCCCGACGCTCTATCCAGGCAGTTCAGCATGGAGGAGAAGGTGCAGGGAGATGAACATCTTCTCTACATCCAAAGTCATCGGTGCCGGTTCAGGACACTCATCACCACATCTGGTCTGATCACCACTCCTGAGTCATCCTACAATCAACCACCCACTCTACAGCAGTACTTAAGCACCGGCCCGTTCCACCATTCTCCGCCAGATCGTTCAGTTACCTACTTGGTACTTTGTGGCTTTTGATGAATCTTGCTGAGTTTTTGCCTGAGTGTTACCCGTTTGTCTTTGTCTCCAGACTCCTGGTTTCACAGTGTTTCCCTGCCTGGCTCCCCCGTCTTCCTCCTGGCTTACCTCCCCCTCAGTCCTGTCCACACTGCCTCAGCACAGCTTGGCCTTCAGCTCCGCCATCTCCACACCGGCTACTCATCACACTCTGCCAGTCTGTCTGCTCTGCCCCTGCTCCGCCAAGCAACACCAAGCTGCCTCTACCATCAGCTAACCACCAGAGCCATCACGGTGGTAATAGGACCTTCGGCTCTGAGAATACTGACTGTCTAAAACCTACCTTCAACAAATATTGAAGACGGTGTTCAAACTACTTCTCTGGTGTTTGGTCTGGTCTTGAGTCTGCATCTTGGGGTCCTAGCCTAGCCTAGCCCGCAATCATGACAACAACTTGTGACTGGATCGCACTTCCCTACTCTACAGCTCTGTCTGATATGTTTATTTAACTATAATCAATTATTTTTTTTTTCTGTGAAAAAACAGGGATAATAGGAAGCATGAAGCACAGTTCACAGGTAACCTACAGTTTTTGTCCCACAGGATGTGAAAAAAATACTAATGAACAATTTAACCCAAGTAAGTCTATGCTCACTTCCCAAACAATGACCACACAACTGAAATAACTGTGCATGACATAAATTGGATGACAACAAATGACATTCATAAACTAGCATAGCTTGTGAACTTTCATATGCATATAAATAAAAAACATGCATATATAAATATTTTAAACAGTTCATAAACTAAATTAATGAAATATTACTACACTGACACATAATGCAGCTCCATACAGACATTATTTCCATTTGAAAAGACCAAATGTGGTGTTACTTTTAACCTGCAGGGGCAGCAACACAGTAAACTGTGCCTAGTCTATTGTGTTAGTACATGTTGGTTTCATCTCTTATAAGGGGTAGAGACTAGAGGTGTACCAGTACATGTATCCAAACCAATGACTTTCAGTTTGGGCCTTTTGATACGGTACCGAACGAATACAGAACTTATTGGTGTGCAGTTGGGACACATATGACAACATATGGAGGGACAGCTTAAGCAAAGCAATGATGCAGCTGACTCAGGGTCGTGGTGACTACAGACAAACACAACTTTCAAGACCCTCCATCATTTAAGTCTGCTATTTGGGAACACTTATGAATCACAGTCAACTATAATGACAACAGACAAATACAAGTGGATCACACCAAAACTGTATGTCGACGTTGTGCAACTGCAATCAGGTATGTAGCTGTTAGCGCATCAAACATGCAAACTTGTTTGAAATAGAATCACCTGAGTGTTAACATTAGTTTGACAAGTAAAAAAAAAACATTACCAAAAACATACCAAACCATGATGTGAAACCCAAGTAGACTTATAAAACTTGACTAACAAACAGAGCCATTTTTGAGACCCTTTTGAGTAAGTAATGTGTCAGTTTTAATGGCGAACAGTATTTAATTACTATTAAACAATAAAAAGAAATATTACATCAGGCCAAAGTGGTGAATGGTTCCAAAGGTGTCACCACCTACCAACACCTGTCCAGCAGATACATTAGGGCTTGACAGCTGACCCCTCTATCTTACTGCTCCATAGGTGTGACATCACTTTATTTAGAACAAAGCTCCAGCCAACTTGAACCTGACTAAGGGTCAGACATAGTAATTGGAAACAATGAGTGTGGAGGGCCTTTGACATTTAAGCTCCACCTTAACCCTAAAGAAGCCTGAGAAAAAGAATGGAGTGGTTTTAGATACCATGATGGCATCACGTGACAGCTGTATCACTGAAGCAGTAAGGACCCTGGACCAGAGACTGAATGAACAGCAGAAACAGGGTTAGGGTTAGCTCTCTGTGAACACCAGACCAGAACCAGTCCATAACATCCATTGAGCTGAGGTCAAAGTCAAAGGTCATCAGGAGTCAGTGGACAGTCAGAAAGTAGCTGAACTACATGATCTCACTCTCTTCTCTCTCTGTTTTTACTTATTCCATCACTCCATCTGCTTTTTGTTCCCCATAAATGTATTTAATGCGTGGTTGTATGAGTATTAATTTGAGTAATAATAACAGTCTTTCTCAGGTGGTTTGTGGTGGTTTGTTAGCAAAATCACTACATTACTATTTATTTTTTGAGAAATTCATAGAAATTCCTCTCCTGAACTGTGCCTCTGAGTTCTCCTCCATTCGTGGTGTGTCTGGAGGGCAAAACCAAGATCAGCCCGGGAGCACACTGTGTAATGAGCTGTCTTAGTAAATCAGGAGCTAAATAAAGGCATTTTGCAACACAAAACTCAATGAAAACTGTAGGACACATTTGTGCAGAGACACTTCCTTAATAGATCAACCTAGAATATATTATGTCATTGCTAAAATCATTATGTCTTGGTTATTATCAGCACGTAAAGAACTCCCACTCTGGCCTGAACTTCTTAGACTAAAACTGCCTTTTATCAGCTCAGAAGAGACTGCAAAGGTCAGATTGCACCCTGCTCTGTCAAATGCCGAGCAGTTTATGCATGCCTCTGTCTCATGCAGACTGGATTACTGCACTGCACTTTCTCTGGCCTCACTCACAAATCAATAGCAGACTGCAGTTTATTCAAATGCAGCGACTCACATCCACACTTGCACCACTAGAGGACATTCCTCCACTTTGAGCTTCTCTAGTTTTAGGTCTACTTTTAAAATATAATTGGTTATATTCAAGTCTTGCATAGTTAAGGCTTCTGCCTACACGAGCTGGCGCACACACTTAAAATCCAGATTTTCTTGCACCAAATCTAGGTTAAAGATGTGGGGCTTTGAAACAGCCCAGCCATTAAAATGAGGATTGTCCACAAGTCACTGAGCAGGGACTAACTTAGCCATGCCTAAGCCTTTGCTTTAGACTTCATCTCTGCATGATATCCATACAAAACAAACATTTCAAAATTGCATGACTGAGCTTTCAGATATTTCAGGGTAAATTACAAGGCTGAATTCAATCATTTAACATCCTCCACAGGCACTTTTAAAATTTACAATTTAATTGGAAAATGCATCTTTAGTCAAATTAATGACTGGGGGGAGAAAATGAAATAGCAAAAAATAAATAAAAAATAAATAAAAATAAACAGGGAGTTTGCTTAATTAACTCCCCCGTCTCCGCAGACATGATGTAATCAGCGCTTTGTTTTTTGGCTTGTGATAAGGTGAAGAAACAGATGCTAATACTTTGACACAAAGAGTGTGTTTGGTACTTTGGGTGGTTTCAGTGATTAGTAATAGTGGTTGGCAGTGGGGGTTTGGTGATGGAATACTGGATTCAGTGTGGTATCTTTCTCCACCAAACCGACACCCCTGACCATCCATGCTGCACATTGCCCATTCCAGGAAACCCTAGTGCTGAGCTGAATAATTTATCAGCGTGTCTCCCTGCTGTCTCTACGTGAGCTCTCTCTGTTGGCCCCTATGTCTGTCTACCACTTTGTTTATCCAGTCTTACTGTACATCTCCCCCACTGCCTCTGTTTGTCTCGACTCTGAGTCTGCCCATGGAGGGGAAGAGGAACGTCTTTGCAGTAACTGTGGAAATGACTGTTCATCTGTTACAGCAAAACAACCATCAGACAAAGCTTAACAATGCAACAATATACATAGAGTATTTGTTAAAGTTGGATGAGATGGAAATTATTTTTACACAAACTGGCCTGACCTTACAGGCACATACAGCTGAATATCATCAGCATAGCAATAAAATATCTATGATAAAGCCAGCTGAGAAAAGCTCTTCTACTGTAACTGACAGGAAGGAGACACCTTATCTGCGACAGCAAATAAGTAATCAAAGTTTGTGATTTATTTGCATGTGTTTTTTCTTCTTTATTGTGTCATATTTAAATCAGTCATGCTGTTTTTGCAAGGTGGCTGCCTTTGTTTTTGCATTGTAAGATAATAAGATCATATTAGTATTTCTTTAATGTATTTATTGTTTAATGATATGCGTAGTGTCAGTTTGGCTCAGGCCTCATTGCGTTCACCAAAGTAACAGCTGAGACATGAGAACACAGTGACTTTGTTACAATTTGTCCAACAAGCAAGACAATGTCAGATGATAAATTCATCTTCATAAATTTTAAAGGACTAAGGTGAGAGTGAGCCACTGGGACACTGACTAATAGCTATTTGCGTAGGTTTGTGGGATCTGTGAGCATGTCTGAGTAAAGATTTATATGTTTAGGAATGCATGTGTAGTAGACACATAGAATAAATATTTAGGTGTAAGTGCAGTGAGTGTTATGGCTGCATGGAGGCACAAGCTGCTGTTGATATATATGGTTTCAATCTCTACACATTCAAGAGTGATTGCCTGTCAATGACCACAAACACATACACAAACTCACAAACTTCAACATAGGCTTGAAATGTGATTAATCAAACTTGGCCTGTGCTTACTTTCTGCTGGCCCTCAGGAGTAGAATCACTTTTTTTCCTTTATAGATGAAGAGCAAAGAGTGATTTGTTGAACTAAAAGTGTATGGAGTCACCTGTGTCATCCTTTTAATCCCCTTGCTGTCTCATCCACAGGGCCCCATACTGACAGGCTTTTGGGTGTGTTTTGAAGCTGAGTGCTGTGATTAAGGCAGAGACGCTGAGAGGCATAAGCCACGGCCAAAGCCATTTCTGTGTTTGGCTGTGGAAATGGAATCAGGGACTTGATGGGCGTTCTGCCTCATTTCAACAAGCACACAGCATTAGGCAAAGATTTTAAATTATGACAGCACACACAGTTAATTAAGTAAATAACAACATGCACATTTATAAGCCAAACACTCGTGACTGATTATGCTGCGAATATACTGCGTAAATCAAGTTAAACTTTGCTTTACAAGTGTTCATGCAGTTTTGCTGAGGGTACATCCAGCAGTATTTTAAGAACATGTTCTAGTATTTTAGGGGTGGTTACAATGCCACTTTGACTGCAGAAAACCACAATAATTAATACATTTTAATTCATTTTAAATATTGTTATTTTTCTGTCTTTTTTTTCTCATGTATGTGTGTTTTAATCTTATCTTTCACATTTAGGCTTGTGTTTCAATTAGATTCATAATTCTAAGAAGAAGAATGTACACAAATTGTGTCAATGGTACTTGTTTGCATCTAAAGCAGTAACCTTAATAGGGCCTTTGCCCAATTTTCCTATAGATATAATGTTTAAACATTTAAAGAATCACAAAGGTTTACTTTGATAATGTGATCAATTGACTCATTATTGGCTGCTAGTATAGATATTGTGAGCACAGACTTAATGTCATAAAGTCTGCAAAAACGTTAAACATGTCTCTTCCTGAAGACTTTTCACTCAGCCAGATTTCACATTGATGGATGTTGGTAAGACACACAAAGCAGCCATGACCTACTGCTAAACAAATTCTTACAGACTGAGAGATGAGTGAGACTATACACATATGAATAGAGAGAGAGTATTGATGTATCATTAATCCCATCAATGTTTCAACAACTAATGCTGCCTCTCTAGACGCCAGCCAATATATCTTCTGGTTTGCTGCCCCTCGTTTCAATAGAGATATTACATTACATTATTACTCCTTTTGCAGTGCTTCCCCACTTTGAACAGTCAGGACTAAATTTATGTAGACTTAAAATAACAATTAATGTACTACACAGATAGAAAAAAATAAAAACTCTTGCTCTGTGTTTTTACTGGTGTCTTGTTTGTCATTATCTTTGAATCAGAAAGGTCTAGTTTGTTTACATTATTTAGATGCAATTTTTCTTCAAATAAGTCATATTTCATGTTTCTATGTTATTATTCCATCACTGTTGCAGGTAACGTTATTTAGGTTATATTAGCTGATAAGGAAGACTTTCCTATTAAAAGATTATTTCGTAAAGAAATTTTGTAGAACAAGTTTACTGTATATTTAACATACCTTTAATTCTTATTTTCGCTGTTTTATCTGTATCTGTGTCAGGTGCTGGGGAGCAAAGGCAACCTGATGAGAAATGGGCCACTGGAACAAAACATAGGTGGACCAGAGCAGAGAACATGAATCTGTTGGAATGGTACTGTGCAAGAAACCCCAGTGAGAGGGGCTACATGCAGAAGATGTGGGCCATACAGATGCTTCAGAGCCCAATCACTGGGCTAACAAAGAAATCAAATCAAAATTCAAATTTATTTATTTAGAGCCCAAAATCACAAACATTGTTTGCCTCGGAGGGCTTTACAATCTGCACAGTTGTGACACCCTCTGTCCTTAGACCCTCGAACCGAGTCAGGAAAAACTTCAAAAAACCCTTTATGGGAAAAAGAAGAAACCTGAGGAAGAGCCACAGATGAGGGATCCCTCTCCCTGGGACGGACAGACGTGCAATAGATGCCACATGTACAGAGAACATCATCAATCATATTATGGAATTATACATGAGTCGTAATAAGCTGTAGCTATACTGAGTTCATTGGTTTAGTCCATGTGTGAAGGTATCACAGGTAATGGAAATGAGTCTGTGAGTCCAGGTGCATCTCTAGATGTCCTCATATGGAGCTCTGGGCCACTCGACCTTCTCTCCACAGCACAGACACAGATCATGTCCCCACCAGGCCAGTGAACCTCAGACAGATGGACCACAACCAGAATCAGTGAGGAACCTGCAAGACTGGAGAGAACAAAGAGGACCGGGGCTCCGGCAGTAACATGCACTTTACAGGACATAAGAGTATTCACATTAACCGTTTTGACACTTTAACCAATTTAACTACTTTAACCAGTTTAGCCACTTTAACCAGTTTCTAAAAGTGACTCCAGTTTGCACTACTACCATAATATGAGTAAAGGAAGCAGAGGAAGAGGGAGAGGTGCCCGATGCATCATGGGAGCCCCCCGGCAGTCTAAACCTATAGCAGCATAACTAAGGGCGAGCCTGTGCCCACCCTAACTATAAGCTTTATCAAAAAGGAAGGTTTTAAGTCTATTCTTAAACACTGACACTGTGTCTGCCTCTCGGACCCAGACTGGGAGCTGGTTCCAGAGAACAGGGGCCTGATAGCTGAAGGCTCTGCCCCCTAGACTACTTCTGGAAACCCTGGGAACTACAAGTAAGCCTGCGTTTTGGGAGCGCAGCGCTCTAGTCGGTTGATAAGGAGTTATCAATTCATTAAGATATGATGGTGCCAGACCATGCAGAGCCTTATATGTGAGGAGAAGGATTTTAAAATCCACTCTAAATTTTACAGGGAGCCAATGCAGAGAAGCCAATACTGGAGTAATATGGTCTCTTTTCCTGGTTTTAGTCAGCACCCGAGCAGCGGCATTCTGGACCAGCTGTAGAGTCTTTAACGACTTGTTTGGGCAGTCCTGATAAAAGTGAATTACAATAATCCAGCCTGGAAGAGACAAATGCATGGACTAATTTTTCAGCATCGCTTTGGGACAAAAAGTGCCGAATTTTTGCGATGTTGCGCAGGTGGTAAAAAGCAGACCTTGAAATATGCTTAATATGGGTGTCAAAGGACATATCCTGATCAAATAAAACCCCCAGAGGTTCCTTACAGTGGTGCCGGAGGCCCAGTTAATGCCATCCAACAAGGCTATCATAGGAGAAAGCGTGTTCCTCAGGTGTTTCGGACCTAATAGGATCACTTCAGTTTTATCTGAGTTCAACAACAGGAAATTTCTGGTCATCCAAGCCTTTATATCTTTAAGGCAGGCATGGAGTTTCAGGAGCTGATCAGTTTTGTGTGGCTCCACTGATAAATATAATTGGGTGTCATCAGCATAACAATGGAAATCTATGGAGTGCCTCCTGATGATATTGCCAAGGGGCAGCATATACAAAATAAACAGAATTGGACCAAGCACTGAACCTTGTGGAACTCCATGACAGACTTTAGTATGCACAGAGGATTCATTATTAATATGGACAAACTGAGACCGATCTGATAAGTATGATCTGAACCAGTTTAATGCAGACCCTTTAATACCAAGCAGTTTTTCCATTCTCAGCAACAGGATGTGATGGTCAACTGTATCAAAGGCAGCACTGAAGGTCTAACAGGACAAGTACAGACAGAAGCCCTCTATCTGATGCTGTCAACAGGTCATTGGTGACTTTCACAAGTGCTGTTTCTGTGCTATGGTGAGCTCTAAATCCTGACTGAAAAACTTCAAAAAGACTATTACTGTGGAGATAATTACATAACTGGCTGGCAACGGCTTTCTCTAGGAATCTTAGACAAAAAGGGGAGGTTGGATATTGGTCTATAATTGGCTAACACATCTGCATCAAGTGTAGGTTTTTTGATCAATGGTTTAATTACAGCTACTTTAAAAGACTTGGGTACAAAGCCTGACACCAGAGACAGATTAATAATATGCAGCAGTGATGTGCCAATAAATGGGAAAACTTCCTTAAGCAGCGTAGTTGGGATGGGGTCTAGGAGACAAGTTGTTGCTTTCGATGATGAAACTAACGAGGATAATTCGGGAAGGCCAATTGGAATAAAACTGTCTAAGCAATTGTCAGGTTTTAATGTATCTGCTCCTAAATTTCCTGAGTCTGAAGGATCGGAGTCTAACGAGGGCAGATCCTGACAAATTTTGTCCCTAATATTCAGAATCTTGTCATTAAAGAAGCTCATGAAATCATTACTACTTAAACTTAAGGGGAATGCAGGGTTCAATAGAGCTATGGCTCTGTGTCAGCCTGGCTACAGTGCTGAAAAG
The DNA here is from genome assembly GCA_023238725.1 of Scortum barcoo. NCBI lineage: Eukaryota > Metazoa > Chordata > Actinopteri > Centrarchiformes > Terapontidae > Scortum > Scortum barcoo. The sequence goes on from CM041554.1 coordinate 27,331,769, forward strand.
AAACCTAGGGCAGTTCTTATTTTTCCTCTATTAATTCTGAATAGTAGGCTGCTCTGGCATTACACAGGGCTTTCCTATATGTTTTGAGACTCTCTTTCCAGGCTAGGCGAGAGTCCTCCTCTTTGGTGGAGCGCCATATCCTTTCCAATTGTCGCGTTGTTTGTTTTAACTTGCGAGTTGCAGAGTTAAACCATGGTGCCAGTCTCTTCTGTTTTATAATCTTTCTTTTTAGGGGCGCAACAGAGTCCAGAGTGCCTCTGAGTGAGTCCATAGCGTTTCTAACAAGTTGGTCAATTTGGGGGGAGCTCAAAAAATGAGAGTCGTCAGAGATACTAGGAATACTAAATGACTACAAGCCCAGCATTCCAACATCCGCAAACAGGAATTTCTAGCACAAGGGGTACACATTGGTACAGGGGGAGCCAGAATGACAGGTCAGAGGGGAGATATCATCCCCACACTCTGAGATTAGGTGCCAAGCCCCAACAAGCCCTTATAACAGAGGTTGCATTAACACAAGGGAGATGAACCTGAGACTGAAGATCATGAGTAAGATGGACACCCTTCACTCCTGCAGCCAGTTACTTAGACAAAGTGGCAAAGTAACTCCTGAAAGTCTGCTACAGACTACAGACTATCTCTATTAGGATCATAACTGAGACCAATCAGTTGATATACACCACAGCAATACTCATCCTAGAGATGCTTTGCGACAAGATAAACAGCATAAGCCACATAAAGCATTACCCCCCATGGAGAAGGAGGCTGGAGGCAAAAATCACAGAGAAAAGTTAGTCAAGTCTCAGAGCCACAGACAGAAAACTGTCCATACCTGAGGCAATGGAGACTGCCAAGCAAAGACTCACAACTCTGGTGACCCACCTGAAGAGATACACAGAAAAAGCAGAAGCCAGGAGAAAAATTAGGATATTCTCCACCGAACCATCCAAAGTATACTCTCAGTGGCAAGGTAATAACACAAGGGCATATCTGCCCAGGGCTGAAGCTGAACAGTACTGGGAGACCACATGCTAGATGGAGCCATGACATAGCACCAATGCCCAATGGCTAGTGAATCTAATAGCAGACCACATCAGTCTCAAAGAACAAGCACCAGTAACCATCACAATTGCAGACATCTGAGAAAGAGAGTCAGGTATGAAGAGGTGGACAGCACTGTGCCCGGACATGATCCACACTCATCCGGCTAACAGCTAACGTGAACACCTGACAGCACAAATGAACAACTGCTGATGGATGGGACCCACCCAGTGTGGTTAACCCAAGAGCAGACAGTCCAGTTGATCTGTCTGAGGTTCACTGGCCTAGTGGGGACATGATCTGTGTCTGTGTTGTTTAGAGAAGGTCGAGTGGCCCAGAGCTCCATATGAGGACATCTAGAGATGCACCTGAACTCACTGTACATGTGGCATCTATTGCACGTCTGTCCATCCCTGTGGCTCTTCCTCAGGTTTCTTCTTTTTTTTTCCTGACCCGGTTCAAGTGTCTAAGGACAGAGGGTGTCACAACTCTACAGACTGTAAAGGCCCTCTGAGGCAAACAATGTTTTGCAATTTTGGGCTTTAAATAAAATAAATTTTAATTTAAATTTGAATGCCGCACACATGGATACTGGAGTGCTTGGAAATGTACAACATCTAGAGGACACTAATAGCACTTACCAAGAACTTAATGGGACTGTGGAAAACAACTCTTGATGGTAACTTGAGCAATTGGCTTTAAGTTGGCCTCCAGAGTGGCATATACCAAGGCGATGCACTATCCCCACTCTAGTTCTTCATAGGCCTAAACCCCTCAGCCAGATCATCACCTCAAAGAGTGGCTACGGATACTGGATCTGAAGTGGATCAGTCACCTCCTCCACATGGATTACAAGCTGTATGCCAGGAACGAATGAGACATCAACTCACTGATCCACATCACCAGGATCTACAGCAGCAACAATATCAAAATCATCTCATTCAGACATGATAGGTGTGGTCGGATGGTATCAAAGAAAGGGAAGATGATCAAAACCAAGGGGGTCAAAATACCAGAAGGCAGCATTGTAGATGTTCCAGAAAGCTACAAATACCTTGAGATCCCATGGACAAATGGGAACCATAAGGAGGCTGCAAGGAAATCAGCCACTGCTATTGGTTTAAGCATTTAACACACATTTAACAAAATGCAGAATGTATCAAAAATTATACAAATTAAAAATCATATATGAAAATTGATATTTATTCATTTTGATTTTTTTTATTTGTCAGACAGTTTAATAAACATTTCAGTTTAAAAAAAAATGTAATTTTCTGGCAATTATTTCATGGTTCAAGCTTTAGAGGGTTAATAAGCTGGCCAAAGGAGGAGATAGTAGCCACAGTGGTATCAAGGCAAGGACATTCCTCACAATGAATGGAGGGTTTCATGGAGGAAGTCCAGCACCCTGAGACAGTACACCAAGTGGAGCGAGGGAGGCCGAGGACTGGTGAGCGTCAGACCCACTGCCCAGGACAAATAACCATGATCCAGGAATACATCAGGAAGATGGCCACAAATACCTCAGGCAGCAGAGACCTGATAACGCAGAGGATGAGGAAGAGGAGGATACATCTTCATGTACCACCGACATGTAGAAGACGTAGATGTAGAAGGCTGATATCAAGAAGTCCTACCAGTGGCTGGCAAAGGCAGGATTAAAAGACAGCACAGAAGCACTAATCACTGCAGCACCAAAGGAAGCACTTAGTACAGGATCAATAGTAGGGGTCTAAAACACCACACAGGACCCCAGGTTCAGGTTGTGCAAACGTGCTCCAGAGACAGTCCAGCACATAATAACAGGCAGTAAGATTCAGGCAGGAACAGCATACATGAGCTGCCATAACCAAGTGGCTGGCATAGTGTACAGGAACATCTGCACTGAGTATGGGCTGGAAGTCCCCTGGTCAGAATGAAAGACACCTCCCAAAGTGGTAGAAAATGACTGAGCTAAGATCCTGTGGGATATATAAGTATATATGTTTTCTGATACTTTTCCCATTGTCTTAATAGAATTCACTGTATTGTACACTTTCACTGGACTAATTCTGTCAGTCCAATAATTCTGTCATGTATATGCCACTCTTCTGCTCTCATGCTCTCTTCTCAAACAGAAATACTGTTTTCTTTCACTAATAGGTCTTTTTCACAGCAGATATTTTATTTGTCATAGTAGGAAAGGCACTAGTGCAAATTAATTATCATCATTAATTTTATCCATCCTCTCCTAATGTGGCATTTTAAAATGCCTGTTGTTAAAAAGAAAATAAATAAATAAATCATTTCACTTGCTTCCCTTTTGTTGTTTGCCAGTATCACTGTCCTGCCATCAATGGAAATCAACAGTTCTTGCACCGATATTTCACATTTGGGTTTTCCAGTGGGCATAAACCCACTCCTCTGTGGTATGGTTTTATTGTGGAAAATCTGCAGGTGTTACTGATGTTTGCTTTAAAATGATTCAAAAGAACAGTAAAGTCGATGCAACTGAAGCATTTTGGCATTTATTTCCCCCTCTGTTGAATTTTACAAACAATTGCAAAGTGCAAAGTGTCTGAGTGAAATCAACTATTTAGACTGCTGGAAACTGCTGTAATGACAATCAGCTCAGGTGAACAATGAAATCCTTGACATACTTGAATGCAATCTAGACATCTACAGTGAATGTCAGCCATTGTAGAAGGAGTCAATGATGATGAATTGATGAAGAACTGAGAGTGAAATGGAAGCATTTGTTATGGTCAGATCACCCAATTGGTTTGTGGGCTAGCATTTTAAAGTCTCAAGTTTGGTATTTTGGCCATTGCCATCTTGATTTTTTGGTGCCAGAAGTGACCATATTTGGATTAGAGGGTGGAGCTGGGGAGGAGCGAGGTTTGCAATTTATCAGCTAACAATAGTGCTAGCTTAGTTAGCAAAGTGCATCTGTAATTCATGTTAACTTATATTGATTGAGATGCCAATTGTAACCCATCCAAGTCACCAGTCATGCTGTTGTGATCAAATGACATAAAATAAGATAAGATAAGATCCTTTATTGATCCCACGGTGGGGAAGAATTTCACTCTTACAGCAGCTCAAACACAATGTAAAAGAGACATTAAATAATAGACTAAAAAACACACAAAGACACAAAAAAACAGTATGTACAATAAATAGTAAATAGTAATAATAAGAGAAAAAGAAAGAAACAGTATTTATAAACATAGCCTCACCCAGTTAGATGTGCAGTGGTGAGGTGTTATTGCACAGGTGAATATGGATATATAGCAGATATGAATTAACTGTATAATTAAATGAGTGGAATGAAATAAGAGACTATAAAGTGCATAGCTAGGACATCAGTAAACATCAGTGCGCATTGATGAACATCAGTAAACATCAGTCCTGCTGTGGTATGGAAGTGTTTGTTACAGTGACAAAGATTCATAGAGCAGCATTAAACAGTCTGACAGCATTTGGGATGAAGGACCTGTGGAAGCGCTCCTTCCTACACCTTGGGTGTCTGAGTCTGTTACTGAAGGAGCTGCTTAAGGCCCCCACAGTCTGATGCAGAGGGTGGGAGGTGTTGTCAATGATGGTGGACAGTTTGGCCAGAGCCCTCCTCTCCCCCATCACCTCGATGGAGTCCAGGGGGCAGCCACAGACTGAGCTGGCTCTTTTAATCAGTCTGTTGAGCCTCTTCTTGTCCCGCTCAGAACACCCCCCTCCCCAGCAGACCACTGCATAGGAGACCACAGACACCACCACAGTCTCATAAAAGGTCCTCAGCAGTGGCCTGCACACACCAAAAGATCCCAGCCTCCTCAGCATGTAAAGACGACTCTGACCCCTCTTGTAGAGCGAGTCAGTGTTGTCAGTCCAGTCCAGTTTGTTATTTAAGTGAACACCCAGGTACTTGTACGTCCTCACTCTCTCGAATGTCAAGTCCCTGGATGTTCACTGGTGCAATGTTGGATGAGGGTTTCCTGCTGAAATCGATCACCATCTCCTTTGTCTTGCTGGCATTGACTTGAAGGTGATTCAGCTCACACCAGTTGACAAAGTCCATGATGACCTTCCTGTACTCACAGTCGTTCCCCTCTGACACACATCCACATCCCACAATGGCAGTGTCATCGGAGAACTTCTGGAGGTGGCAACTGTCCGTGGAGTACGTGTGAAGTCCGATGTGTACAGGGTGAAGAGGAAAGGTGAGAGGACTGTTCCCTGGGGGGCACCTGTGCTGCAGACCACCACATCGGACACACAGTCCTGCAGCCTCACAAACTGGGTTCTGTCAATGAGGTAGTTGGTGACCCATGAAGCCAGCTGGTCACTGGTCCCCGCTCTCTCCAGCTTCACCCTGAGCAGTGAGGGGTGGATAGTGTTGAAAGCACTGGAGAAATCAAAAAAGGTGATCCTCACAGTGTTTCCAGTGTCCTCCAGGTGAGACAGGGATCTCTGAAGGAGGTAGATGACGGCATCATCCACCCCAATTGGTATGCAAACTGCAGGGGATCCATGTTTGGGCTCACCAGGGGGCGGAGGTGCCTGAGGACGATCCTCTCCAGTGCCTTCATCAGGTGAGACGTTGAAGTGTTTAAAAGTCTGCAAAAAAGTGAAAAGCACAACACCAGTCTCACCAGCTTCACATCTAAGTGTGGACGTGAGCAGGAGCGACTAGTGTAGGCCGAAAAGCAGTAAAGAAAAGTTAAAAGTATAAAAAAGTCAATATAAACAAAGAAAGAAGTCAGAGCTACTGTAACTGGCTGCCACTCACTTGGCGCCATCTAGAATGAATGACATCAGTTGTTCCAGTGCAGTATCTCAAAGAGAAAAAATAAATGTTAGGTCATATTGGTCATGTTGTGCTGATAGCTGTGAAGATATCAAACATTGGCATGGTAAATCATTTTACAGGCTATTCAGAAATAGCTTTAATAGTCAGACTCCTAAGGGTTAAAACAAAATGTACTTACCATTGAACAGCTGACTCTCTACTGTTTTTTCATACAACTAAAAGCTAGAGAGTTTTCGAGAGTTAGAGAGTCAAGCTTAGAGTAACTATGACACAGACTATATTATAAACATAAGAAACATCTTTCAGTGTCCATTGTTTATCCACTTCTATCTACTTCACTTCTAGTCAGGTCATGTCCTTTGGTTGGAGCTTTCAATTATTTCTAACATGTAATGCAGATTTTTGTTGACATCCTGGAAAGATGTGAAACATCATGCCTGTGCAATAGAAACTTAATCCAATACCAGAAACCAAGTCAGATATGATATGTACTCACTGAAAGAAGCGCAAACTTTTTTACTTTTTTGAAACAGATTGAGGGCTTTATGCCAGGTAAAAACCCAAAGCAATAAACAACATAGCCCCTGAAAGCATCTCGGGAGCCAGACTCACATTGAATTCCTCAATCTCTCCTCTCTCCCATGTCTAATAAATTAAGGAATAAGGGGGGTTAGGGAAGTCAGATCAGTGAGTGCATTAGATTTGATTATTGCCTTTGCTTCTAACGCTGCATTATTGCTTTGGGATCCCCAGAGAAGAGCTCTCCGCACCAAAGGTGGAACTCAGAAACTCAGGTTGGTGAAATTGGGCGGCAGCGAGAAAGCTGTAAGAGCAGATGAGGGCAAGGTGAAGGCAGAAGGAGGAAGGTACAGAGGCCTTGAAGGAGTTCAGTCTTAATAAGAGTGTCTGGTTTCATAGGAGATGAAAGGAGAGAGGCAGGTACATTGGGTGAGAGAGAAGACACATAGATCGCGAGAGGCAGGGGACCACTAGCAGCGTAAAAAAAAATTATATCAGGATACACAATCATAACCAGGACTGTTTTTAATGTCTAAGGGGAGCAGACCCATTCTTCACCAGAAGGAGAGGACCATCATCACTGTCAATTTGATATAACAACACAGTATGAACCCCAATCAATCATAAATGTGTCACAGTAGCAGTATATCAGCTGTCTTAGTAACTGATGCCAATGCAGACTGCTGGGCCAGAGTTTTGGCCTATAGAGACTTTCACACCCACAGAGACTTAAATGTCTGATGAGGAGCCGGAAGCCTCCTTAACTCTATCAAGATTGATTGTGTCAGTGATCCTCTTCATCATGCCTGAAAGCAGTACTGCTGTAATACGCATATGGTAAGCATCGTCGATACCATGTCATTTACAGAATGCTGAGCATGCAAGGAAAGTATCCTCCCAAAATCTTTTTAAACACATCACGGAAAACGGATGAAAGAATTTCACAATAGACAGTTTGGGTTATTAATTTACTATCAGCCTTTACTTGTGCAGTATAAAAAGTGCTGTGACTGTTTTTCCTGTTTTCCCCTGTTTCTGAGGCCGTGCTGAGGATAAGTGTGATAGATTGTTTTCTAGTTGAAAGATGATTATGGGAAGATTACAGCTGTAAATGTCAGAAAAGTCCGTTAGAGTTCATGTGTAAAATGTTGTGTAACATGCTTAAATAGTGTTTAAAAACATTTTTTTAAAAAAAGGTATATTCACACTTCCCGGCAAGATCTGTCAATCTGGTGATCTACTTCTCAGGCTTGAGAGACGCTTGTGATTGATTAGTCATGCCTGTAAGGTCCGAAAGGGGGAGCTCTCGGGCAGGATGCCTCATTCTTGGTCAATCTTCAAGAGAGAAAGCATCGCGTCTGAGCGTTTTCATTCATCTCCCCTTTTCAGGGTGTTACATAAGCAGCTGTGTTGTGTATTGTCTCAATGTCAGTTACAGGCATGTCTTCATTAGAGTACATATTAACTTACATCAGTTCTGCTTAAGCTTTCTGCTTTTGCTAAATCGGCACTCATTTACATGCATCTCTGTTCTGCGAGTTACCTTACTTACCTTATCAGTTAGTGATGCTCTGTCTCTCTCTCATGGTCATCCCTGGGGCCAGCAAAGCACAGAATGTCTATCTGACTGTCTGTTTGCTTCTCTCTCTCTCTCTCTCTCTTAACCCAATGATTATGGCCGATGATGGCTGCTCACCTTGGGCCCAATTTTGCTGTAACCAGTCAGCTTCCAGCTGGATACCTAAAGCTGGTGTGGCATACGCATTGAAATCATGATGGGAAAACACAAGTCTTTTTCTGTCAATGTAAAACGTAGTGTGAAACTTATGGCTTTATATTTATATTGTATTTATATTTTGATACATTTTATTGTAATTTACATACTATAGTCTATTGTCAAATTTTGTACTTTTACACTGCCTTAAGGTTTCCTTGTGTGATTTTCTAATACATTTTTTGAGCCTGAGATAAAAGAATTATATTGGTTATGACTGCTTACTTGTATCTATTGTGCATTTGACAATACAGATATTGAATTTTGAATCTATAGAAGCTTTACAAGAAACAATAGCCAGTCTATACCCTGCTGATGCATCACAGGACAATGGCACATCACAGTATATCACATGCACGCAGATGGCACAGAAACAGTACATCTACTGATAATCACCATGAGGAAATGATAATGGGGGAAAAAAATCCTCACCACACAATGAAATATCAGCAACATTTTAATTCCTTTCCATCAATTGTAGTGACAGAGAGCATGCACTTATGTAAGCTGCTGCTAATATGCTGTCTTGATTCAGAACATGATGATGATTCTGCAGCAGCAGGGTAAAATGTTAAATCACCTATCACCATTATGTTCCTCCCCATCCTGAGAGACATGAAATTATTCACCCTTTTTACTCTACCCTTTGATAATATTATAAAACCTTGCTCCAAATGTCAGTCTTGTTGGAAAAGATTTCATGACTGCAGAGAAGTCCCTTGTGCAATGAAATGCTCATCATAAGTGTTCTCCTGAAGCTCCTTCAATAAAGATTCTTTCTTCAAATCAGAACAATTTGAAGTGAAGTTTTCTTAAAAAGGTGTTCCTTTAAAAAAAAGGCAGAGTAAACCTTATTTCACCTACTGCTGCTACTACACAGCTTCTAGGCTGCTTCTGAAATTTACCTTTACCTCCTTTATTAAAAAATTTCCTTGAAAGAAGGTTCTTCACAATTTTTGCATGGACAAAGTGATTCTGAATGATAGCACTGGTGCTGATTGTAAAGGATAAGGAAACATATTGTAAATTCCCCATATGATCTCTGCCTTTAAATCATGTTTATTGTTACTGATTAAGTAGGAGAAATAAAGTGTCTTTGCTGCAGAAAGCATAAAGTGTGCTTTGTTCAGCTGCAGATTTCAGAGGAAAATAAAGTGTTTTGCGTGCACAGCGTGTGGTTCAGGAGATTTCCGTGCCATGCAGGGTAAAAAAGTTCCAGGCCTAAGCTACATTTCCAACAAGGCAAGTAGGTCTTGACGTGACTTAAATTCTCTCAGGATTTACATTTTCTCTCTTTCATTTTTTTTATTATTGCACAAAATAAACACATTAAACACTCACAACAATGGTACTGCCAACCCTTTGGAATAGTTGACAACAAAGGGTGGTTGCTCGGATTAGACACACATAGTCAATTATGCTACAACAGGTTATCAATTAGCTGAATGAAGTGAAAATGAAGTGGATCTGCTGTTAGGACAAGTTTGTTTTTAGCATTTGAGCTGTCTAGCCCTGTGAAGACTGTCTAGGGCTCGCAAACTCTATGTGATAGGTTACTAACCTCAATAAACATATCTATAGACTTTCAATGGAGCCACACTCAGCCACATTCTCCAGATCTTGGTCATCAGTGTCCCCTTAGGTAGGGGTAGAAGGTCCTGTTGTAATTCTCAGAGGGGCAGCAGACAAGTTGACTCCCTCAGCATCTTTGGTCACCAGCAGCCTAGTAGTCTGTGCTCTTTTCTGTCCCCAAATAGCTGGGAAAGCCCTGAAACATCATCCACAAATCAAGGTCCACAAATCCTGATTATATTTGACTCCATTATCAGCCACATCAGTTTCAAGTTGGTCAAAGTGTATTTTTATCCTGGCAGCAAGGTTCCGGATATAGCTTAAAAGTTGTCATCTATCCTTAAATGACTCCCAACTGTGAAGTAACTCATTATTGCTGCAGAAATTAATGACATTTCATGTCAGGTCAAGCTTTCCAGTCCCACACCTGTGTCTTGCTGTGGCATCGGCTGCTCCAGTAAGCAAGTATTCACACTTGGTTGTTCTCAGTTCGTGCTGAGTACAACATGGGCTGTGTTGACAACTTTAATCTCTCCTAGAATAATTTTAAACTTTTTGTAAGAGGTGTTCTGCACCTCAGTGCACAAATGTCATGCAGGCTGACAAACAACACCAAAAGTGTGTCCCCTACGCTGACAGTAAATGAGGTCATTAAAACAACATGCTACCTGTGGACAATTCTGCCTGCACATATTATCCTACTCACTAACTAAAATCCAGATCAACATACTTTCAGAAAAACATCCCTATAGGTCTGTATCTGTATTACCTGTTATGTCTGATAGATCAGTTAAAGTAAACAAAGGTATTTCAAAAGCTGATTTTGAAAAGCTTCTTCCCCTCACTCTTAATCATACTACCTGACATTCAATGCCCTACATCATATGCTCTTAATTGTGCTTTACTGAATGTCCATTCCCTGACCGATAAGTAAATTATGGTCAAGAAAGGTATAAAGGATAATGAACTTGATGCTGCACTGAAACATGGCTAGATATGAACAACATCTAGACATCTAGACTGCATTAGACATCACTCCCCAATTATAACTTTCTGCAGTCTCCATGGCAGGGCAAAGAGTTGGGGGGGTTACAGCCATTGTCTTTAATTCCTTAGACTGTGTCTTACTTGGTGAGTACCGTAGTTTGAATATCTTCCTGTCAGTCTATAAGCAATATTGCAGATCTGCTATTCAAGGTCTGTATTGATTACACAAAAGTAATTATTTCCAATCCAATCCAAAGTCTTTTTTCTAATGATTTATTGTAGTCACCAGTAGACATGTCAAGAAATGGTAGTTCTGAAAAACATCGATGCAGTACTTTCACAGACACTATCTCAGTGCAAAGTCCTCCCTTGCTTTTATATGAGAGCAGCAGTTGTGATGACCTGGCTGATCGCTTTAATTCTTTTTTTCAGCACTAATAAGTTGTGCAGCTGAAGCTACTAAATGCAGGAAGAACACCTGGAAAAAATTGCGGACTGTGCGAATGAGTAAGGCAGCAGACTTATGATATCACTGCCCCATCATAAGTGCAAGAGTAGATCTGAGTATAACTATATTTGTGTATTCCAGTAAATGAATATGTGATGTGTTCTTATGGCGTGTATGACATGTTTAGCCTCAGTCTTTCAGGCTGCAAGCCTGGCAGTGTCAAATAGAGCAAATAAATAAAATGAAGTAATACAAATATAAAAACATAATTTAAAATGGTTAGAAGGCTGTTTTTTGTATCTTATAAGCACAACACATATAAAGCTTCAGTGCAATCTCCATTCTAGGTCAATGAGCACAGTAACACAAGGCAGTGCATACAATCTAGCTGTATACACTGGTAAGAAGCTGACACAGATAAGTCATTCCCTCTGACCAGAATCTAGATCTCTTACATGAAAATTTTTGGGAAAGCCAATAGACTTTGCTGGTCTCTGAACACTCTTGCCCGAAAATACTCTCTCATGATCAGAGCTCCACATGATCTTCCATGAGTGGTGAACACATTTTCCCACATAGGTCAGTAGGCAGTGTTTTTTTACAAGTCGATGCTGATTTACCCCAGAATAAAGTGAAGCACCGTACCGTTGTAGTACTGAAAAGTTAACCCTAAAGTTACTTTACTAACCCCAAAACCTGCTTCATAGTACAGGTCTCTGTTCTGTAATTCTCTGTTTATGGGTCTTTCAAACAAAACAATCCACAGATTAAAATTTATCCAGAACTCAGAGAGGAAAGATCTCACCATATCTCTCTCGTCCTGCAAAACCTCCACTGGTTATTTGTTGTTTTTTCAGTTCAACGTCCTCCTTTTGGTTCGCAAAGCACTTTCTCATATGTGTCCACTGTACATCTCAGACATGATGTCACTTTCACTAACCCCTGCAGATCTCTCTGGTCAAAAGGTGGAAATCTCCTTCATGTGTCTAGAGCACTTTCAAAGTCTGGTGAGAATACATTCAGTATTTATGCACCATAAGAATGGAACAGTTTACCTGCTGCTCTTAGGCTTTATCCGACACTGTGCTCTTTTACAACGACACTAAAGACCTTCCTTTTCACTCAAGCATTTTTTTAAATTAAAACATTATGTTTTTACAGTGTGTTTGTTGGTATGTGGCTATGTATGTGGGTTATTATGTATATGTTCGCATGGATATCTCTGTCTAATTTGCATTTTTTACTGTTTTAGTTTTGTTTTCATGTAAAGCACTCTGAACTGTTTTGTATGATGCAGTGCTGAACAAATAAACTTGAATTGAACTGAACTGAATTAAAGCAGTTCAACAATGTGTGTTCAGAACGAATGACACACTCTTTTCTCACTCCAAACAAATTAAGGAAAAGCATCAGCCTCTTTACTAAATGTGGGGAAGTGAGCTCAAAGACACACACACACACACACACACACACACACACACACACACACACACAGCCATATAAATGCAGAGACAAACAGAGGAGAATAAAATTATTTGAAATAGAATTATATCTGGTCCAGTGCACTAAGTAAAAATCAATTCCCCATTATAGAAATAGGATACAGAAAGGAATTAAAACTTAGTGAGGTTTTCCAGCCAGAGTCCATCCACCTTTTGGCCCTGTGTGTCACGGTGTGTATATGCCAGATTGAAAATGTGTGTGGAAATATTTCGTAAGCCCTTTCTTCTGTGTACGCCAGGCAACAAGATGACAGTAATTCTGCTGCATCCTTCAATGTTTCCTTTTCCTTGCAGGTATTAAAACTCATTTGTCTCCCGATCATACACACACACAGACATATACACACACGCCTCACTCTCTCTGTTGGCAGCACTGATCTTCAGTTGATCCGCAGTGACAAAAGACAAAGCTTTTTATGTGACAGGCAATTAGATGGCTGTAGAACCTGCGGAGCCCAGCCACAGCACAGGCTGGGTATATAATAACAACATGAGTCCAAACGCTGTATGGAGATGGAAGGAGTCAAAGGACATTGAGGAAGAGACCATCTACCATCTTCAAAGATGTCCCTCTACATACATCCAGCTTGACTTATATGTTTTACCCTCTCATACCTTCTGGTTAGTCTCACAGCCTCGCAGCATACATTGATTTTTTTTTATTATTATCTACCAAAACGATAGCTGGGACAGGCTCCAGCACCCCTGCGACCCTGTGTGTTCTCAGGATAAGTGGGTTTAGAAAATGGATGGATGGATGAATTATCTACCAAAACAGACATAAAACAGTCCGGTCCATAGCTCAATCAATCAGTCTTTACATCCATCACCCAGATACTCATTATCTCCATTACACTCCATGAAAACGGACATAGTGAATGTAGTTGCCATCACACACCAGATGCATGGTGCAGACTTCAGGTAGACAAAAAAACAAAAACACGGTTGTTATGGGAAAAAAGTATGTACCTGCCCTTAATGGCTATAATTAAATGTGGGGTAAAATGCATGCTCTTACGGATTCCTCCTGGACTTCAAGAAGGGAACTGTCCTAACGAATTCTACAAAAAGAGATCGTGATGCACACTTCTGGACCTTGAAGGCTCCTTGCACTTGCTGGACAAGGCCTAAAGATCTTTTGGGGCCTGTGATCACAGATACTGTCATTCCCTGGAATGAACTGTGTATTCTGGGAACTGGGTACCAGACTCCACTATAGTGCTCACTCACTTAAATGAAATTTGTTTACAAGCCCACAAGCCAAAAAATGTTTCCAGCTTTGGAGTTTGCTTAGCATATGCTGTGTGGCCCAGGCCTAATCGGGTGTAATGTCATGAAAATAAAAATCATTCTGGAAGCTCTCGAAAAGTTTTACACATATACAACCTCCATGGGTACAACATTTAAAATATATACTGTCACCTCATTTAATGAAGTTCCATGAAGAAAATGTCTCTTGGGTCACAGGAGTATGGCAAGGAGAGGGAACTACAGAGATAAATTAGCGGCAGCAGTGGTAGCATGGTATCCAGCTCTCTTAATGAAATTAAAACAAGCTCCTATGAGTCTGTAATGGATATTTTTACAGAATTTGTGGATACTCAGATCATAGAACTTAACTACAGCCCAGCCAACTAATTTCTGTGCTGCCATAAATCCATCCAGTGATTCTACAGCCAGACCACTGCAGTTAATAAGGCACAGTGTCAACAGTTGATCTGGTGAAAGTTTGGACACCAAAATTAGCTGGGCATGACCAATTTTAAGGAAAATAATGGGGCCTAATCTGTTCAGTGCTTTGGGAGAAATGAACAAGAAATCTGCTTGTATGTTTAGAAAAGCACAAAGAAGGTTCTCGGTTATTTGCTAAATTGGACCAAAATGTTCAGTATAAGAGTGACATGTTCGTCACATGTAAACACAGCTCCTTCATTTGTTTGAAAGACCAGTGGAGGTACTTGCAGTTCTGTGCTGTGGGTTCTGTGGGTTGGCAGCTGCCATCTTTCTGTATCTAGATGGTGATGATATTTGGCAGCTTGATGACAGCCTGTCAACATCTAGTAGGTTTAATACTTGAACGCCAAAGGGACACAACAGCCCATCATCTCATTTCTATTTAATGCGCGAGATGGTGAACAAATTGTGCACAAGTGCTGTGGAAAAGATCCATTCTAGCTACCATTCCCTCTCTTATCTTAATGAATCAGTTGGCTATCTCCAGTTATGACACCGTCACTTCTGTTATCTTACTCCAACGATGCCCCATACACTTCCCCGCTATACTCCACACTGTTTACAATTAACATTAACATTATAATCTCATTTGAATCTATGATAGCATGAGCCAGCAGAGGTGTGAATGTGATTCCTGAGGCCTAAACTGATCCATTCCCAACAAGGATTTTTTTTCCAAATTGGAAAGGAAAATTGATTTTAGATTTACTGTTATATATTAAAGGATGGTGTACAAATAGATGTGGCTGTAAACAAATTATTGTGGCATTGCAAGGAGTTATGGATCCCTGCATCAGATTATTTAAAACCCTAAAAGGTCGGAATGATGATTATGATAAATCGTGCTTAGATGGATAGATAATCTATTCTTAATTATGATGAAATTGAATATGTTTGGGAGGCATTACACACTGGCCCGTGGCCTTATAAGATGCTATTAATGGAGGGAGAGGGAGCAAATGAAAGGGTTTTGTTTTGTTGGGAAACAGGTCGACAGCCTTTCAAACATTGTTAGATGCGATGGGCCGTGATCCACAGAGAGCAGTCTCTGCCCACAGCTGATAAATGGAAATGCTGAGGATTAGTTGTGTCCCTGTGGGCTATGCCATCCAATTCACTGTGATCATACATGTATTTGTGTGGGATAATTGTTATGCGGTGAGTGTGTTTCAGCCTGTATACAGAGCCGGCCAGTATTCCCAATGTGGCGCCTTTAGGCGTAGATTTCATATGGCGACCCCCCTCCATTGGCGATTTACATACTCTTACAAAAGAAATCGAATAGCATTGTTTTTACCATTGTCTTTAATTTATAAGACAACATGTCACCCTGATGTCAAACTGAAATACAATATAAATATCCTTACCACAAAATAAAAAGCCTGAAAATAAGTGAATAAATAATAATAATAGTAATAAATTATAAATACAACAATCTAACATCAAACAATTTAAATAACCACACAGTTTGCACACAATAACTCTATACATAAGATACATTTACACTATGCAATAACTATATACAAAAACAAAAACAATATACAAAAGCTATATAAAATACCTAAAAAGTGCTTATTTACTGATTAGCATAGCATGTTGAGGCTAATCGCTCAGAAGAAGTTATCAACTTCAACAACTTAACAGTACACTGTGCTTGAGATAACTGATGCTTCATTTCATTACTGTATCTTTACTTTACCTCTTTCTTTCTCCTGTTTTTTTCCTCCTCTTCTCTTTTTTTTCTTCCCTGTGCTCCGGACAGTTCAGCTCGTTTTGACATTTTTACAAACTTCTCTGGTCACATCAATAAATCTGCCCCTCCCCCCACAGAGAGCGAGCAGGTACCATCAGCCGGAGGAGGGGGGGGGGGGCTTATTTGGTATTATCATTTGTATAGTAATATTAATTGGGCATTGCTTTTACATTTGAATCTATGTGAGCTTTTATATTTTAAGAGTTAATAGTAATAACTAGTTTTAATATAATTATATTGAAGGTGAATTTTTTCCCGATTTTGTGGCGCCCCCTACAGGAGGCCACTGCACCCTTAGCATTTGCCTATATTGCCTAATGGGCCAGCTAGTTCTGCCTGTAAAGCACACATCCACCAACACCAACCAGCAAAATGCCTCTTGTATGCCACAACTGCATTATTCTCATTTGCCTCATGATGAAAGCACTAATCTAAGTATAAAGAAAAAAATGACAAAACAACCAGTGGGAATGTTTTTGTGTTTTTACCAACACAGTTAGGTTCAGTTGTCATATTTTATTTAGAAGAAATCTGATGTGTTTCATGCAGAAATTGAACTTAACTTTATTCATGGAGACCCTGTTTTATGTAGTTCAAATCCACCCACCAGGAAGTCTTGAAATAATGTGAAGAAATGGATCTGTTGGCCTACATCACATAATCTCTGACCTGTGACAAGAAAAATCTGTCTAATTTATTTAGATGAGTCTTACAGCTATATCACATTTTTTCAAAGAATAGGCTCTTTTCAGACGCACTGGACAATAACATTTTAAGCTTGCTGTCATGTCCAGTTCCTGGGCGTAGAAAAAAAAAAAGACTTAAATTAGGAGAATACACAGAGATGAAACTATACATAGAAGTACAACAAAAAAGAATAAAAACCTGCACTGTAACTCACGTGTGCTACAGTAATTAGTGAGGAGGAATAAACACATAGTACTTGCTGTTCAGCTGTCAGAATTGTGAAAAAAGTAATATTGGAATATATTGTATATTTGCATTGATCATATCTCAGTATCATCAGGTGAAACCAGAAATTCATAAAAACCCTCCAGTTCTATTTCCACTGTTAATTTCTATCTAGGCCTTTAACAGTTACAGTTACGTTTAATTTAGACTCAGTTTAAATTGAGAGCCAAAGTTTGGTTATTGCTAGTTTTTGTGCTCCAAAAATGGACTGGTATGTATCAGCAATTAACATGTCTGGAAAAATGTGTCATAATAATGCTGTTTTTTTTCTCTTTGGACCAATGATTTCCTTCAAATGTCACAAATATAATATTAATAATCTTAATATCTTAAATGAATGTGTAATGAGAAATTTTTAAATGCCTTCTCTAGTCTACACTGACTGAGAGGATGCAGAGGGAGCTATTTCAGAGATGGCAAGCAATTCCGTGTATGATGGATGGAGAAATCCTGAAAGACAACTGCAAAACAACAATAACAACAGAGGAAAACACCAACCATATGTCTCCACACTGAGAGAGAGAGAGAGAAAGAGAGAGAGAGAGATGCAGGATTAATGGTGTTAATGATTAATTATTGATATTATTGTGTCAGTTTGGAATATGAGTATGTGCAAATGAGTGGGGGTCTTGGGCACATATTAATGTGGATTTTCTCATTAAACACATGCACATGTCGTGTATCTGAGCATGACTGTTCAATTACTCAAATAATTTTTGATCAACATCAAAGTGATTCTTTATTTTTTATGCCATCCGGCATCAACATATATCAACATATATATTCCCATTGAGAAGAGAAAGATGTGTTTGGGAAATAAAACAATCTCTTTTTTCACTTAAAGGAAATTAGCTCACAACCATATGAAGAATGGTATTCCCTTGATGTGGAGAGATTCCACATGAAAAAGATCTTGTGCCCCCCCCCCAGAATCAGAGCTATATAGAAACCTCATCAACTATACCTGACGACAACTTCAAGTTAAGGTGCTATGCACAAATACATATTCATACATATTCACACGCAGAGAGCAGGCGCTTTAAAGTACAAGATCCCTGGACTTTTAATATACCTGACGATTAATGGGACACAAACATCAAGTGTTCAAGATGTGCCATCTTTAATCTTCATTTTAACATTTACTATGCATCTCCCATTATTGTACATCATAGTGAAAGTATTTTAATTGTAAATTGATATTAACTTTGTTCTGTAAAAAAATATTTATTTAATTTTTTTTTTTTTTTGTCTTCCTTGCCCTTGTCTGCTGCTGTCTCCCTGTGTGTCTCTCTGGCTTGTCTGTTTGGGTGTGTCTCATTCGCTCTGCTCCTGAAATTGTGAGACTGGCACACCTGCATCTCATTACTTTATCAACACTGCAGTATATAAACTCTGGTTCCAGTCTTCTCCGAATAGTTCCCTCACCCAGAGTGGTATTACCCTATCAGTCCTACTTAGCTCTTAGCTCACTCTTCGTGTTCGCTTTTGTGCTAATGATTTTTTTTTCGTTGTGCTCCAGAACCTCCTGTACCAGCCAAGCCTGCTCACTCTGCTCATCAGCTGCCAGGCTGCCTGCTCTCTCTCACCACCATCCCTGTTCCTCATCTCTGTGTTATGTGTGCATTTGTTCAAGCAATAATAACAATAATAATTTCAATAAACCTTTTTAATCCTTTGGCCTGAGTTTGTGTTCTGCATTCCTGAACCTTGACCAAATAATCTATCCGCAAAATTGAACTAGCTGACACAGTTCAAAAAGCTCCCTCCAGCCATTGCAACCTGTTGGGGCAACATCCTCATCTTCTCCAGACCTCAACAGAGGTCCAGCTGTCTGTGGGCAGTCAGGTAACCCAGATTGGTATATTAGCTGAAATCACTGCTAAGCAGTTGTCTCCAGCTCAGGCCCCCCCCCACAAGCACAGCACTCTTAACCTCATCTCCGGGGGTCACTTGTTCCACTGCCTGAGCCTTATAGTAGGGACAAAGGCTACTTCCTCTAGTGTTCTCTGCTTTACCACTGCTAGCCAAGCACTTATTCTTGAGCGAAAGAGCTTTGGACTGGGGTGAGGTGGTGCTAGGTAGCTCTAGTGCTAATCCCATTACTTTTGTGCACTTTATGGAAGAGCTAAATGAAGCAGAGGCAGCACAGTGGTGTAGTGGTTAGCACTGTCGCCTCACAGCAAGAGGGTTCTGGGTTCAAACTGACTCTAAATTGCCCCTAGGTGTGAATGTGAATGTGAGTGTGAGAGTGATTTGTCTGTCTTTCTATATCAGCCCTGACTGGCATCCAGTCCAGGGTGTACCCTGCCTCTCGCCCAATGACAGTTGAGATAGGCTCCAGCACACCCTGCGACCCTGTGTGTCAGGATAAGCAGGTATAGATAATGAATATGGTAATAGATGAATGAATGAATAAATGAAGCATTTGATCACCCAGTGCGTGCTATAGTGGCCCAAACCCACTTCCAGAAAACTTTCACAGCCAACAATTCCTTGGCTCTGCTAACTTCTGCCAACCTTTTATCAGGAACTACAGCCGGTATTTCACAAAGATTTTCTGGCCTTTTGGCATGTTAACTTCCCCATAACTTACTCCCGTGGTTATAAGAATGTAAAGCCATCATGTTTATGAGGATAAACAGTCAGTCCCATTACTATCCTGTCCTGCTTGGTTGAAGCGCTTGGTAGGCGGAGTCAGTGGACAGAGAGGCTCACCATGGTGAGCTTGATCCAGGATGTGGAACACCTAAACATCTCTTCTTAGATTCAGATTCAATTCAAGAATTTATTGTCATTACACAACAATTACATCAGGCAATCATTGGTAATGAAATTCTTAAGTCCCAGGCTCTCCTAACAATGCTAAAGAAACAAGAAACAAGAAAAGCAAAAAGATAATTTAGAAATAAAAAACAAATAAAATAAAATAAAATTTAAACATAAATAATAAACTAGAGTAATAAAATAAGTAAGACCTTAAAATATAAGTTATGCAAATAAAATATAAACTGTAAATGTAAAGTAAGTATTATAGTAACATATATACAATAGATATATATACAGTAGAAACTATGCACAGCAGAAGTGGTGGGTTATTGAGAAGTGGTGGTGTTGTGAACACAGTTTAAAAGTCTTATGGCCTGCGGTATGGTATGAAGCTGTCCCTGAGACCTGGCAGGTTCAGGCAGAACAGTTTGTAGCTGGGTGACTGGTGGTTCAGGCCAACAGGCTTTTGGTGGCCAGTTCAGCTGGGGTGACTGATGGGTCCTTAATGATTTTGGCAGCTTTTCCTACCTACCTCTGGGTGTAGAGGTCCTCCATGGATGGCAGCTCTGTCTTGGTGATGTGCTGAGCAGCTTTCACCACCCTCTGTAGAGCCTTACGGTTGAGGGCAGCTGCAGCTGCTGTACCAGGCAGGTGATGCAGCCAGTCAGGATACTCTCTATGGTGCACCTGTAGAACCTGCAGCAGAGTAACATCCTTGAGTCCATGTTGAGCCTCCGCAGCCTGCGGAGGAAGAAGAGCTGCTGTCTGGCTGACTTTGTGATAAAGTCAGTGTGATGAGTCCAGGTGAGGTCCTCGCTGATGTGAACCCCGAGGAACCTGAAGCTCTGAAGCTGTGACTCTCTCCACCGTAGTCCCGTTGATTGATGGAGAGGGGGGCGTGTTCCTCTCTCTGCCTCCTCCTGAAGTCCACGATCAGCTCCTTAGTTTTGCTGACGTTGAGCTGGAGGTTGTTGTCCTGGCACCAAAGATGTCAGTCAGGGCTCTGACCTCTGACCTCCTCTCTGTAGGCCGTCTCGTCGTCGCCGGTGGTGATCAGGCCAATGACGGTCGTGTCGTCAGCAAATTTGATGATGGTGTTGGAGCTGTGGGTGGCCACGCAGTCATGCGTGAACAGGGAGTACAGCAGAGGGCTGAGCACACAGCCCTGGGGGGCGCCAGGTGTTCAGAGTCAGGGTGGAGGATGTGGTGCTGCCCATCCGCACAGCCTGGGGTCTGCCCGTCAGGAAGTTCAGGATCCAATCACACAGGGCACTGTTGAGCCCGAGGTCTCTGAGCTTGGTGACGAGCTTGGAGGGCACGATGGTGTTGAATGCTGAACTGTAGTCAATCAATGAACAGCATTCTCACATATGTGTCCCTCTGGTCCAGGTGGGAGAGGGCAGTGTGGAGGGTGAGGGCGATGGCATCTTCAGTTGACCTATTGGGCCTGTAGGCAAACTGAAGTGGGTCCAGTGAGTCCGGGATGGAAGAGGTGATGAATGAATTTGACTAACCGCTCAAAGCACTTCATGATGGTGGAGGTGAGTGCTACTGCTGCTACTGGGCGGTAGTCATTCAGGGAGAGGATTTTGGTTTTCTTGGGGACAGGGACAATGATGGTCTCCTTGAAGCATGTGGGGACTACAGACTGGAGCAGTGACATGTTGAAAATGTCTGCAAAGACTTCTGCCAGCTGATCTGCACACACCTTGAGAGCTCGGCCGGGGATGCCGTCAGGTCCAGGAGCCTTACGTGTGTTAATCCGTTTTAGAGTTCTGCACACGTCTGCCCTGGATATCACAGGTGGGCAGTGGTCCTCCTGAGCCTTTTGCACCTCCACAGCTGGAGAGGTGCTCTCAAAACGGGCATAAAAAGTGTTCAGCTCATCAGGCAGAGATGCAGACATCACCTCAGCACTGCTGATCTTCTTTTTGTAGTCCGTTAGTTTTTAATCCAGCCCACATGCTCCTGGTGTTGGAGCCCTTGTAATGAGACTCCACTTTGTCCCTGTACTGTCTCTTTGCGCTGCTGATGGCTCTCCGGAGCGCGTACCTGGACTTCCTGTACTCCTCCAAATCACCTGAGTTGTAGGCGTCTGTCCGTGCTTTAAGTTTGGCACGGACTTCTCCGTTAACCCAGGGCTTCTGATTGGGGAATGTCTGCACAGTAATAATCCTCGCAACGTACACGTCATCGATGCATTTTCCGATGTATCCAATGACCGCGTCCGTGTAAGCATATGTGTTTATGTCTGTGTCCTTAAACACACACCACTCCGTCGTGCTGAAGCAGTCGCGCAGAGCCGAGTCTGATTGGTCGGACCACTGCTGAATGGTCCGAACGTCCGCGTCACCGGTCAGTCACGCTTCAATTTCTGCCTATAGGAAGGCAGCAGCAGAACTGAGGCGTGGTCAGATTTTCCAAATGGAGAGCGAGGAAGGGCCTTGTACGTGTCCGCGTAAGGGGTGTAAACATGATCCAGTGTGTTGTCGCCACGCGTGGGACAGCTGATGTGTTGGTGGTATCTCGGCAGGACTTTCCTCAGGTTGGCGCTGTTAAAGTCTCCGGCTACAATGAAACGCAGCCTCCGGCCGTGAGGGTCTCTGTCCTGTCGATAACTCCAAACAGCTCGTCCATGGCCTTGTTGGTTGTCGGCGTGTGGCGGAACATACACTGCTGTCATGACAACCGATGTAAACTCACGCGGAAGATAATAAGGCCGGCATCTGATCATGAGGTGCTCCAGGTCCGGAGAACAGCCCGTAGAAATAATCTCCACGTCTGAGCACCACTTGTTGTTCACCATGAAGCAGACACCTCCTCCCTTGCTCTTCCCTGAATGAATTGTCCGGTCCTGTCGGTGGATGGAATGAGACCCTCGGGAACAATGGCATGGCGGAGTCCGGGATCGAAGGGTCGAGCCAAGTTTCCGTGAAAACCAAAACGCGTTACAGTTTTTAATGTCCCGTTGAAACGCCATCCTGCTCCGGAGTTCATCCAGCTTGTTATCCAGGGACTAAACATTAGCCAGAAGAATACTCGGGAGAGGAGGCCGGTTTTCACGTTT
This sequence comes from Scortum barcoo, assembly GCA_023238725.1. Lineage (NCBI taxonomy): Eukaryota > Metazoa > Chordata > Actinopteri > Centrarchiformes > Terapontidae > Scortum > Scortum barcoo. The sequence goes on from CM041554.1 coordinate 27,354,690, forward strand.
CCTCAGCCGGACTAGGACTCCGGCCCGCAACCCTCTTTTTTTCCTCCACCGCCTCCGCTGCTCAGGTTCAACAACAGGTAGGCTCCATGCCATGGAGATTCCCCGTTGTACGCTGGAGGCGGTGGCGATGAAAAAGTTTTTTCCACCACCACCGACCTAATTTGTAGAAGTTTTTCTCTATCATATTGTATGATAGGGCTCTCTTTAGCAGGTTGTATAACTTAAAAGAAGAAATAAATAACAAAATAAAATAGTGCAAAAAAGCAGCAAAGTTGAGGGGAGAGCTTGAGACACGGCAGCCATCCTCAGCGCCATCTTGGAGAAGTATGGTTCACACTCAGGTTCTCCACAGGGACCATGCTTCCCAGTTCTCCTACCACCTACCTAAGTACTGGCCGAACCTTCTCCCTCTTGATGAACATTTCTGGTGACCCATCATGGAGGCTGATACTCAAGCTTGTGCTCTTGCCTGTACCATCTTTGCTCAAAGCAAAGCCTCCTACCTCTCTCCTGTGTGGCTGCTTCATCTTCTGCCTGTTCCCAGTCATCCTTGGTCACACATAGCCTTGGATTTTGTCACTTGTCTTACATCCTTAGAGAGCAACACAGTCTTACTAACCATTTTTCCAAGATTGTCCTCTTTGTTGCTCTCTCTTCCTTTAGCCTGTGAAACCACAGACCTCTAAGTGCATGTTGTCTTTCTGACTTTCCTGTTGACTTTCTCTGACTGTGGCCCTCAGTTCATTTCCACTTGTGGAAGTCCTTTTCTCAAGACTTGGTGCCGCTTTCAGCTTCTCCTCTGGCTTCCACCCCTAAAACAATGGCCAGTCCGAGTGAACAAACTAGGAGTTGGAAGTGGCCCCCTGATGTGTCACAGCCACCAACCCTTCCTATGGGATAACCATCTAGCCCGGAATGAATATGCACATAACATAATCTCTTCCTCTGCTAGAGGAAGACCAAAAGCTGACATCAAGGAGACAAAGTGGAGACAGAGAAACATCAATACCAAATAGATGTGGCAGGCAATCCAGAACACAATCTACAAAAGCAGGAGAGCCAACATTATGTGTGAGGCCATTTGCCAGATGAGCTTAACATCTTTTGCACCTGCTTTGATGTACAAAGTCCAGTCCACCTCCAGATAACCTCCTTGTAGTTCCTACAACTGCCCTGTAAGCACTCATAAGAAAAAAATAAGAAAAAAAAGGTGGGTTTCCATTAGATCAAAAACAACATCCCAGCCAGCCTGAACCTTTACCAGTCTGCATTCAGAGCCAAAAGATCTGCTCAGTCTTCACACAACTTGAATATAGTGACACTTGCTTGAACCTTGGGACAATTACTTGGTTACTAGCATGAGATTTATTAAAATATTAAGGACAGTACTGTGATTTGGTGAGCCGCAGATTTATTATAGATATTTGAAGGCCGACAGTGAACTCACTCCAGGACTAAACACTCATCTTAAGCAGTAAACTGTGTGACTCCAAAAGAGCTGTATACTGTAGTGGGTTTGGAAAATCTTATCATTACAACACTTTGTGGTGTTAGCTCAGTTATACATTTTTTACATGTCTGTAGACAGAATTAGATTAATGGCAAATAGATAAATAAATCCATTAGTAGTATGTTTATAACACAATGTAGGAAAAATGAGAGATTGTAAGGATTAAAGGCGTTGCTTTAATGCATGGAGTTAATGAAAAAATAAAATAAGCCCTAAAGTAACTAAATTAATAAGATTAAACATATTTATTAATTGTGAGAAAATTGACACTAGAGTCGACGAACGTGCTGGCGCGTCAAATTATGCAACAGATTTATGATGATGTAGCAAAAAGTCTCTGTTTCAAGTTGTAAAGTGCGGACTTCAAACTATATACCAGTTTTTAAATCGTGTTGATAGGCCAAGTAAAAACAGACTTTATATAATAATTTACAGGGTGTTTTTTCCTGTATATCGTCGTCGTCACAATGTTTGGTGCACATTTTGTACAGGAGGAAACGGTAAACACGGGCTATTGTAAGGAAAGTAAGGAAAGTCCTAAACACCTATTGACCTAATAAATATTCATTTATATTACATTTATATATACAATATAATATATTTTTAATGGTTTTATTACACAGTTTTTATCATATAAATATCTCCTCTGACAAACACAACCCATGCTGCTGTATATACTGTATATACTGTACATAATACACTGTACATACCCACCTTGTAAATAGTTGTAAAAAATGCCTGAGGCATTGCCTGCATTTTGATGTAAACAGTTGTAAATAACTTTGTTGTTTCCTAAATTTGTACATAGGTTTTTGAAATTTCCAATTTATATTTGTATTCTAAGTTATTATAATTTATCAGACATGTTTTACACTAAAAAAATCAAACTTTTTCCTGTTCGGATTTTATGTTTTTTGTGGTCCAGTGTGTTAATACAGTATGTCAAAATGAAAAAATAACTATAAAATCACACATGTGAGGTTGTGTTGAAAATAAATGACACCAAGCAAGGCATGGTATGTGTGTTATATGTGTTCTTTACATTTTGTTCTTTTCTTCTAAGGCAGCATCACCTCAGAGTCCCCACCTCTACTCATTAAAGTTCCCTTAACAAGCAGGGGCTAATCCCATGTAAAGCCCTCAGTTCAGTGATGCCCCAGGACACATCAGATGGACTCTTATAATTGGCAGCCCTTGATTAATGCGTAACTACACTGATATGTGGTCTTTGCATACACCCCAGAGAAGCTCAGTAGATCTATCAAAACTCAAAATGTTCCTCTAGCCTTGTTAACCCACCATCACACAGAGCTGACTGCGTTTGAATTGGAGAGGTTGTTGAGGTGTCACTCCACCATGTTGTTGTTTGGATGCAGCCCTGAGCGGCAGCAGCTGTACAGAAACATCAGCATGAACTCTGATGATCCAATATGACATTTGTGATTTTAAAAAGGAGTAGGAGGTCGCTGACTGCAGACACAAAAAATACAGACAGTAGTAGGCACTGAAACAATAGAAAAAAAGCCTTTTCGTTGGCATCATTGTTACACACAAAAAAGAAAATCTACTTAGATTTGACAGCTTTAGTAATTTTTATTTTCTGAATATAGTTTTCAAATGTATTCACAGTCTAGCCCCAGAGCCTTCTCCAGATATATCTGCAGACAGGACAATAATAGAGTAACTAAAAGCATGGTAACTGTAAACTGTAAAAGAGCACATTCTAGGTATTCATTTGAGCAATCACCATTCTTTTCTCAAACTCTGCAACACATTACCAGCTAAAATCAAACTAATTCCAGGTAAAAAATCTTTTACAACAAAAGTTAAAACCAGGGTTGGTAACACATTGATTTTGAAAGTATGCACCTGCCCCTCCCTTCAGGCCTCCCTCCAAAGCCTGTGTTTCAAAAGTTACTAAAGCAAAATCTGCATTTAAATCTGTGGGAAAGACTTCAGTGAAGAGGGTCAGAAATTGTGGTCGGCTGCACACATTTGATGAATGTGATGCTCATGCATTAGTGCATGAACAAAGAAAACCAGAGGAGCAACTCTTCATTAGGTGACTTACAATGTCAATGCAGGACGTGATCAGCAAGAGTGTCAGCAAGAATAGTCCATTGACAGTTATATGGAGAGTGATGTCTGTGAAGATTCTCAGTACCCAGCTCATGGTCATTCTGTGAGTTAGAATTAGCTAGACGTGCGTGAGGTTCTTGAAGACATCTCATCTGCCATCCAAAAGGCACCACACCGTTATCATACGGCACAACACAGTAGAGCCAACTCCTCAGGTCAGGATTCAGCAGTCCACCTAGATATGAAGGACAAGGTACACTCTTTTGACGACAGTAATGTACGTGTTTTGGCCAGAAAAAATAGATGGTTTGAAAGAGGATTGGAAGAATCCACCTATTTCAAACAGGAATGACCATCACTACATAGAGGAGGTGGCCTACAACACCAGTTATAAGCCACTTATAATGCAGTCCTGAGTTCTCCTTCTCAACTCCCATTCACACCTTGTGTTATGTGAGCTGAACAACTCCCATGATGGCCGGGTGGGAAAAGAACTCACATATGACGCTACTAGAGTTAAAATGCCTGGACTCCCTACCCATCAGTTAGACCTGAAGAAGCTGCTCAGATTTGAAACATCTTCAAGAAACTCGAGCAAGTCCAGTTAACTTTTTTCAGACTCTTAAAAATATGGAGAGTGATATTACAGTAGGGCTGAAGTGCATAAACCTCTCATTACAAAGATGAATGCACATTTGAGAGTTCAGTGGTACAAAAAACAACTACAGAGGTGGTCCACAGAGATGTGGATACAGAGATGGTCAAATGAGTCATCCTTCATCTGTGGTGTACATAAAGAGAATGGTATAGGCCTTGAATGCTTGATATCCTTTGGAAAAATGCTGTTCATGCCTCCAGTGGATTTCCAGAGACTTGTAGAATCAATGCCAAGGAGCACTGAAGCTGTTGTTGTGGCAACACCTTACAAAAACAGTTTATGTTGTTTTTTTTTCCTTTAATGTGTCATCTGTCTGTACAAAATCTAAAAAAAAGGAAAAAGCTAAGAAGACAGATCATTCATCCAGCCAACAAATCACAGAGAATTAATCACTGCAGATAATATGAAACTACTGTTTTTTCAAAAAAACACTGGTGTTTGTCAGTACACGGAGTCAGCGTCCAGAGAAAGAGGAAATGGTGTACTGGTTCGTTGCAGTGCCAGCGGTTGTCTGCATTGGAAAGGAGTGTGTGTGCGTGTGTGTGTGTCAGGCGGGGGTCCTGACAGATGGATGGCAGGGTGACAGTGAACAGATGGAGGGTCTGATGGATTGCAGCGACATGAAAAGTGAAAGAGGAGCAGGGCCCTTGGTCAGAATGCAGGAGACGCAGCTCTGCACGCCTCGTCATTCTCCCATTTCAACTCTGCCTCTTTATTGGCATGACTGTTTATCAGAGGCGCAGAACACTGAATGTCAAATGTCAAAACAACATGGTTTCACATTCACAGGAACTCCTCTCCATGATTCTTCTTTCTCATTTTCATTTCTCACTCCAACTTTGAGAAACAAAATCTGATTAGAACTTTCTGACATGATTTAATTCACGGTAATAGTCCATTGCATTATAGCGCCTGTCATCGATGTTATGTGCCCTGTACTCTTTCCTTAAAGTGCAACCATACAGGTCAACCAAGCAACCCAAGAGAAAAGTCATCTTATGGTAACGTAACATTATGTGCAGTAATAAATGTGGATAAACATGAAAAAAAAGTGAATTGAATTCATTTACTTGTCCATGATTTAATTTCTGAGTCATGTCATATAAGCTGTGTTTCAACCTAAAGTACCCACAACTATTAGTCCCAGAATCATTTTCACGGAACTAAAAAAGTTCCTAGCACCCACCGTTGTCTAAACACTGAGGAGGATGAGACAGATGGTGGTCCAGAATTTAGACCCTGGTCCTTGAGGTGGAAACACACTGACTTCCGCCAATGGTTCCTAGTTCCTGGAAGAGTTCCTGTGGTGGAAACATGGCTATAGATTCTTGTTTTGATTAAGAGACCCCTGTTGGCAAATGACATAATGGGCTTTAAACAAAAAAACGGTAGAACGGTACAATACAAAAATTCTTCAGAAAAGGCATTTTGGAACACTGAAGTTGGACATTGATTGGTAAATAACCTAATGAAATGGTTATCCTGTAACAACTGAAAATAGTTTAAAAAGAAATGCTATTATATTTGTTTTGACCAAGGGCTGGAGGCACACATCACGTTAAGAGTTAAAATTCTATTTTCATTTTCATTTTGTTGTTAAAGCACCCTGAGGCTGTGAAAAAAACACTAAAAATTTTGGTTGGATATAATGAATATGGAACTAAATGAGAGCTGTAGAGCTCTCGCATTTATTTGTGTACGTGTTCTCTCACCATCTGTTGACAGTGATGCAACCATTCCATACTGATCACCTGCTTCATAATCATTTCATCAGTCACAGCTCTCAGAGTCAAACACTCACCAACATACATACAGTATGTACGCACAAACACTTAACATTAAGAGAGACAAAATATGACATATTCATGACTCACATCAGTTCCTGGACAGGTTTTTCATATCACTTAGTCACCACTGATACACTTGGCTGGCAGGTTGATTATCGTAATGTGTCATTCATTCCTTCTCGCTCATTTTTTAAGTGAAATTAATTGATAATTTATTGCTCCCTTGGTTTCCCTAATTTGTTACTGAACTTGATTAGTGGGTATACAGTACTAATTTCCCATTTCTGTTCTATATTTATAAAGATCCTCTCTACAAGTTGAAGGTCAGTCGTCCTTTGCTGTGAATTATCAGGCTCCATTGATGTCCAACATTCATGTTGTACTTTTGCTGATTGAACAAGTGGTGTTCAAGAGAGTTTATTTATCATTACGTAACAGAAGGTTGTTAAAGAACATTCTGTTGTGTGGAGCAGAGTGGACCCAAATGCAAGACAGCAAAGGGGCAGAGCTGATGTAGATGCTTTGCTGGGAGGTGCACAGACAGACAGGTACGATGACAGGCAGGCACAGGCTAAAACAGGAGCACAGGAACACACTGATGCATAACAAAACAGACAAACTGACAAAGACCAAAGGAAGTAGGCCAATATATATCAATATAGTGTAGATGATGGAGAAGTGCAGACAGGTGAGGAGACTAACATAGAACATGTGAAACTAATCGGGGCAGAGCAGGAAATCAAAGAGGCGGAAAATACACAAGGACAGGAAGTCAAGTGTTAGACATGAGGGGGTGTAGGTATACAAAATACAGCAGGAAATGTGCATAACTAAACTGAAAAAAGCCAAAGAGGAGATAGGGAATGAGATATAACAAACAAATGACACAACGAAAGAGACAAATGGGATTACACCAGAAACACTGTGGTCCCTTTATGCAGTGGCAGACAATGATGTAGACCAAGACTTTGTAGGCATCAACCCAAGGATTGACCACATGTCACCATCATATAGAGGTGCTTCTGTTGGCTGCACATACACACCCATGTATAGGTGTGGAGTTACATGCTGATCTTTAGCTTTTTTATTTCAGACTGCAATAGAAAGCTCAACTATGCTGGAGCTTCAGAACTGTTGTGGAAAATGTAGCTTGTGTTAACACCACTTGATCAATAAAAGAGCTAAGCTACAGAAAAGCTATTTGATTCAGAAAACACTGGTTGGTGGAATGGGTATAACACTTCTCATGTTATTTGTTAGATCACAGCAAATGATTATTCATCCGTGTCTATAAAGCAAACGGCCCAAATGACTGTTTGTTCAGTTAAATTGCATTTTCACTACATAACTAAGTACTCCAATACCAAAGTAATAAAAAAATCTGCCACCATACAAACATTATGACTCAAAGAAAATGTTCTTTCATCTGTGTCAGCCAGCCATTTAAGAGTCACTGCATATGGTTGCTCTGTCTAGAGTGTGTTTATATGTGTTCGAGTTAGTGTATTTGACCTGGTCCCTTACTGACAAACATGTCACTTATTTTGCAGGATTCAGCTGCATACTTTCCCTCTCTATTCCACTTTTCTTTTTCTTCTGATGGACCATTTCACTGAAGACTCATCTAAAATGTTACTGGTAGAGAAGCATGTACTTATCATCAACCTAACTACACACATAGAAGTAAGAAGTGTAGCTTGTGAATGGGAGCTCTAGCTCGAGTGTACCAGTGTCACCTCAGCTTGTTCTGCTTGTTTTATTATTATATTATTATTATATTATTTATTATTTATTAAAATGACCCTCAGGTCACCCAGAAATTACCCAGTGCACCCTACAGGCAGTCTGTCAGTGCCTTTATGCAACACACTAAAAAAAAGAAATAAATGTAGACCTTGAAGGAATTTAACTAAAAAGGCATTCAGTGTATTTTTTTACTAAATGTTATCACTATATTGATATGTATTATTCTAGCCAATAATTACCAGTGAGGAACATGGTGTCTTCACTTACTTTTTTACAGAGGACTGATAGAGAACTTAGTCAAATGGTGTAACGACTATCACCTGATGCTTAATATCAGCAAAACCAATGGGTTTGTGACGGACTGCAGGAAGCACCCTGTCCTGGTTTCAGCCAGGGAGGGGAACAGAAGAGAGTCCAAATCAATAAAAGACAACCATTTTCCTTTTTCAGAGAATAAAAAGCATGCATAGTTTGCAACACAGTGCACACCATAAAAAAGGGAAGACATTTGGTTCTTTCACCTTTTACCATACTGCTCTCACAAAGTCCAGTAACTCCACAGTCTTCCAGTCAAGTCATCTCTCATGAAACTTGTGATACTACTTCTATATGTAGCATCACATTTACTAATGGAACAGATGCTCCAGTTTTGCTGCAGGGGCAGTTTTTCTACCTCTCTGGTCACTGAATGTATTTCCTGTGTTTGCCCGTAATCTGTCATAGTGGCTATGTCTGTCCTTGTAATCTACATAGACCACAGTGCTACATGCCGAGGCACTTACCAAATTATGGCAGCTGACTTTTAAGCATATGCACATCTAATTTCCTCCAGAAGCTATGCAGACAAAATGAAATTTCCATAAAATTTGTAAGGGAACATTTCCTCCCACCACATTGATGTATTGAACTGCTTATTGAGTTTGAAACACTGTTTAGAGAGCTGTGAGGAAATAATGCATGTCCATGACCATGAAAACACAGGCAACATTACCACTATTGAGAGAGGAAGAAGCAAAGCGTAATGAAAGAAAATTATGAAAATACATTTAAATACTGCAGGATCCAGAATCCTCCGTGAAATCGAATAATTTTCTCTTTTAATACCCCTTCTGTTTTTCCATCAAGATGACAGCATTGTCAAAACCTCAGCACATTCAATTTATGTCAGATAACTTTTTGAACAGTAGCAGAGGAACGCATTAACACAAAACATTTAATTAGATCTGCTCACATCTAATTAAGCCCGTTTGCTTGGCAGTGTGGATAGGAGTCAATATTTGCTCAGCGGCTTGGAAAAGATGTCTTTATTTCCTTTCCCTCTCCTCATGACAGAGTTGATGAAATAATGGGAATGTGAAAGAGGTGCCGTCAATGGGAGATATAATGAGTGATGCGATCTCCTCTTAATCACAGTTTTGGAGAGGAATGTTAACTGTTTTCTCATTTTCACCCTGAGCACTGCCGCCTACTCTCAACCCAGGAAACTCCTGATGCCTCTCCTCAGCCTAATGAGACAAGGGAGGATGAAGAGCGGCGAGATGGGGGATGGACAGGGAGGTGAGGCTGGGTTGAAGCAGACAGAGACAGTGTTTGCAGCTTAACAATTAATTGACAGCCATTGTAGCCTCTTTAAAAGGACTCCTACATGCTTGGCTTGTGAGATCACCCTTTCTCTACTGAGGTTGGACTCTCGTTAGACCATACCAAGACTGAGTAAATACCACAGCAATTACAATATTCAAAACTTATATATAAATAAAAATAAATAAATAAATAAATATATATTTAGAGTAATGTCTCAGTGGCCAGAAGCTAAGATGACTTTAAATACTTTGTTTTAAAAACAGAAATCGCCATTTAATTGGAATCTTCACACACACTACTAATAAGATGTAATGCAAATACACAAAGGGTTTTCAAGCAAACCCTCCTGACAACCCAAAGATTCAACATGACCTGATCTGAAACCCAGACACATCTCAGTACAAAACACTGGTGAACGGTGACAACAGGAAACCCCCAAGGCCCCCAGGCTACTCTCCACCACAAGCAAAGAAGATGGCTTGGTGTTTAAGATGTCCACCATGAACCACTCTGTCTCCAGTTCTCCTCCATTTGGAGACCTTTTGTGCATCGTTGTTGTTTAGTTCTCTCTTCTCTCATTTGGTGTCTTCATTCATCATCTGCTCACAAAAGTAAACGAAAAGATTTTTCATTTGGAAGCATGAATAAGCGACCTTATGCCTAGAATATGATGACAGGTTTGACTGTCCTTCATGTACTTTATTGTACCCCTAGATGATTTTGGTAAAAGCAAATATGACATTCAATTTCTGATTAAAGCAAGCAGCACATGACCAAAACACAACAAGTGTAGCCATTTTACAGGGAATCACCGAAACTGACTATAGCTATTTTTTTCTTAAGTTTTCAGATGAGTTGTAACTTCATTAAAACACAGTGTTTGTGATGACTGTCAATCATCATGAACTAGTTATTTCAATAACTAGTGCTAGAACATTTAGGGGGGAGTTTTATTTTTATTTATTTATTTATTTTACAAGTTCTTCTGGACAGCATTAGAAAATAACTGCAAGATGCTCATGAAGATGAGAAAATGGTCAACTCACAAAAGTGGAAAGGACAAACACTTGGTACAACCCTGATCACAAAGACAAGCAAGTCTATTTCTGCTTTTTATCTGTGCATTGGCCTCAGCATGGAGGGGAACAAGAAGAGATTATGTTGCGGGTGCAGTGCCAGCCACATGGATATTCTATTAGCATCCTGTGAGCCAGTGTACAGGCATCGGACAATAAACTGGACGGCCTCCGTGCATGCATTGGTTTCCAACAGGGTATCAGGAACTGTGTCATCCTTTGTTTCACTAAAACTTGGCTAAATCACTGATGCAGACCTGCTTCAGTTTCCTCTGCATGGCGGTGCTGGAGAAGTGTGGCGGCCACCGGCAGTTCCTTTTCATTGTGCAGCTTGTGGGGAGTAGCAGGCAGGCTAGAATGAGATTATCTAATTTAAAATTTGCATTATGTGAATCGAAGACATGCAATAATGGTCATAAGACAATATTTGGTTGATTATTGATTTCGTACTACTAAATCAGAACACATAATCGGTCATTTAGGCTGTGCAATAAATACTCTCAACTCACAGCTTGTATGGCTGGGTTAGTATGACCATCAGGAAAAATGACATTTAAACATTTCTGTGATAGTGTAGGACATTTCTTTTTGAATTCTCACTGAGCATTTTAACATTAGTAAATTATATTTGAAATATATTTAAATTAAAAGTGGGCTGCTGAGAGCACAGTCATTCATCCTTCCTGTTGCCTGTGCTTTTGTCTTTTTCCTGACAATTAATAACGCATTATGTGATGAAGCTTTTCTGCTGTTTCTGTCCCTGTCTTTCTCCCTCGTCCTGCCTTCTCCCTCTATCTCTGGGGAAACAGCAGAAAACAGAACAAAAAAGTCTTTCCTTCAGCTGTGCCCCCCCCCCACCCCGCCCGCCACACTTTATTAGCACAGAAAGAGCCAACACATTTTGAAAGTGTCTGTCAATGAAAACAGTTTTAAATTGCCTGTGTGTGTGTGTGTGTGTGTGTGTGTACACACCTCTATGCCAGTCTGGCTCCTAGCTTGATTGCATGGGTGGGTATTGGCAGATGAACTTCAGAAGATGAGAAAATGAACAGAGAAGTGGGTTTATTTGAGGGGGGCAGGAAAAAAAACAAAAAAACAAAAAACACATTATCCAAAAATGCAGACATAGAGGGCCAACATATCAGGTGAGATTTTCAGCTGACTTCTTATATTAAGATTTTTGAGCCCTTTACCTAAAGCTCCTTTTGTAAATGGTTCTGAGTGGTGGACTTGCACTTTAGGATTCAAAACACTGTAAAATGTGAAAGCTCAAAACTTGAATTTGTAAGTTATGGCCACATAAGTTACCTGTCCACACATTTTTTCATTCTAACTGAAATCATTCCAGTTCAGGTCAACTGTTCGCACAAGATGTGATCTCATATGGTCGGTGTTACGTGTGCTGACACATTTGATTGGAGCAGCTCTGTGACATATGCAAAAGTGATGAGAGAAGTGATGCATCATGCATTTACCTCCCACAAAGAGTTGAATCCACTTTTGTTGTTTTGGGATTTAGCTTGTGACAGAGGGTCTTCAAAGGTTTCCAGTAGTTTGTACTTTCGTTCAACAGGTCCCCACACAGATCTGTCATGATGGAGGGCATGCATAGGTTTGATTAGTTGATTGGTTTATGAAAAGGTTTAAACTACCCCTTGATGTGTTTCTGTGGAGCATTTTTATTCTGACTGTGCTTTTTAACTGACAACATCAGGCTCTATGTTAACAAAGCCTGTGTCACAACCTCATCTTAAAAAACAACTACATTTTCATTTGCCTTTCAGATTTATGATTACTGATGATTTTCACACCCAATCAGGAGGTTAATTTCATCTTATTGTAAAAGGCAGACACCCATGCTGATTCTATCAGCGGCACTGTACTTCTGAAGTCATAAGTGGGCAAAGAAAGCACCGTGACTCTGCCACCGATGGGGCTCTTACTTACATTTTAAATTAATTACAAATTATTAGTAACAAATATTTTAATGGCAATCATGGCAATTTAATGGCAAAACTATTCTGACTAATGTGAATGGAAATTTAAAATATGTGATTTACTTTCACGATTAACAGCTGTGTACATTTTATGTAGAGTTTCATGTTCATGGCTGTAACAAATGTGGTCATGGAAAAGTTGAGAATTTTTTATGTCCAGCCTTATTTCCCCACCGATGATGTGGCTGAGTGTTATCTCAGCTCAATTCATCCTCTCATTGGACACCCACATAACTAATAGAAAGTAATGCGGACATGTTTCAGATTATTGTAAAGTACACATAACAAGCTGATGAATGTCTGTTTTATGTTTTGTAATAGATATATGTTTTACATACATTGTAGTTAAATGTTAAATGTAAGAACATCTGGGGTAATAATATATGGGAGAAATGAAGACTAGTCTATTTGTCAATCTAGATCAAATTGACTTTTGAGGTGGGATCCAAGGGATGCAAGATTTTGGTATTAAATTGATCCAGATCTCTGAATTACCCGATTGCAGCATTTTGTCTGGATTAAATGTAGAATTAGATGACCAAATCTGAATCCAGATCTTCAAAATGATAAATCTTTGGAGTATCAATATTAAGATCAGAATTTACAGTTCTACAACACAGGAGTCAGCAGTGACTTTCCCAGAAAGTTCTTAAACTCACCTTTGTGTGTGTTTTCTGTCAACATTGAACGGTGTCAATGGTAAATTAACCTTTACTATGGCTGAACAAACAAAGAAATCATTCAAAAAAGATTGTTTACTATGGACTATGAAACTTTAAACTGAAGTGAGGTCAAAAACACACCCACGATTACTGATCATTGCCAGTGTTTTGCCCAGATTAAAGGTATGATTGGATTAACAAACCTAAATCCAAATCTTCAGGATCAGAGATCTCTGAATCAGCCTTTTTTATCAGAACAGATCAGATCCAACCATTATAATACTGTGAGATCATTTTGAAATACCAGCTCATAATGATCATGTTGAATGAGGTGTTCCTGGACCACCTGACCCTTTCACAGTAGGAGAAATCATCATAGAAGAAGAGTTTTTGCTGGGCAGGTGTCATGTCTGAAGACCATACAGTGGCTAGCAGCACCAGGAAAGTCTTAGTAATCATGGGAAAATCCATCACGATGATCAGTTTGACCTGAGAGCTTCAGTATTAACAAAACTTCAGTAAACAAGAAACCCTTTACTCCAATGGAGGACATGACATTGATGGTTTATGTAAAAATTATGGCTTTCCTACTTTGTGCATAGCCAATTTAAATTTCCATTTTATTGGTTATAAATAAAGGGCTTTATTTTTCTTTATATATTTGGTATTCAAATTTTCAAATTTATTTATTTAGAGCCCAAAATCACAAACATTGTTTGCCTCAGAAGGACACCCTCTGTCCTTAGACCCTCGAACTGGGTCAGGAAAAACTTCAAAAATCCCTTTATGGGAAAAAGAAGAAACCTGAGGAAGAGCCACAGATGAGGGATCCCTCTCCCTGGGACGGACAGACGTGCAATAGATGCCACATGTACAGAGAACATCATCAGTCATATATGGAGTTAAACATGGGTCGTAATAAGCTGTAGATAAACTGAGTTCATTGGTTTAGTCCATGTGTGAAGGTATCACAGGTAATGGAAATGAGTCCATGAGTCCAGGTGCATCTCTAGATGTCCTCATATGGAGCTCTGGGCCACTCGACCTTCTCTCCACAACACAGACACAGATCATGTCCCCACCAGGCCAGACTGGAGAGAACAAAGAGGACCGGGGCTCCGGCAGTAACATGCACTTTACAGGGCATAAGAGTATTCATATTAACCACACTTTAAACAGTTTAACCACTTTAGCTACTTTTAACCAGTTTATAAGCTGACTCCAGTTTGCACTACTACCATAATAAGAGTAGAGGTCATTTTTAAATTTAGTAGTAAGTGTGCTGTTGTTTTTAAGAAATATGTACTGTCACAAATGTTCTCCATAATTACACACAACTATGTTTCAACAGGTTATGTGAAAAATTATTATTATTATTATAGTATTTTAATTCATTGATTGTTGACATATTACAATATATGCATTATTCTCCGCAGTATAGTGACTCCAAGGACAGACTAAACACAATCTGATTGTGGGGTCTTGAAGCAGGCTGTTATGTGTCATGTGTTTAGTGAGGTGGGAAGGATAGACAGCTGATTAGCGCAGTGCCTCAGGGTGGAAGCAGAAGCAGTCTGGTCTGGCTGCTGGGGTCAGCGGGCTGGAGATGGTGGATGGAGTCAAGGGAGATGTGCAGTAGAACAGTAGAACTCCTTCAGGTCATGTACTAGTCTGAGTGGGGTCTTTAGTAGTTGGTAGTAGTTGGTGATCAGTCTAAAAGCAATCTACTCCAAACTACAGACCTGCTATTGAACTTTCTCAGAATGTCGTTGTCAAGCATCCCTTTCCTCACTGCCCTACTAAACCTGTATTTTAACTCTTTAAAGCTGCCACCTGAACACTTCCTTTTGCAACCTCGTCTGTTAAGTTAAGCCGTGAACCAGAGTGTGTCTGTTATAACTCACCCACGAATCAGGTGGACCATGATGTGGTAAGATGACCCAATGCA
This sequence comes from Scortum barcoo, assembly GCA_023238725.1. NCBI lineage: Eukaryota > Metazoa > Chordata > Actinopteri > Centrarchiformes > Terapontidae > Scortum > Scortum barcoo. Next base: position 27,369,737 of record CM041554.1, read on the forward strand.
GTACAGAGGGGCATAATAGGCACTGTTGATTGTAGTGTAAGAAATATGCAAATGATTAGTCTCGGTGCAGGAGGCAAAGCACATCCTTGCCGACCAGATACCACTGGGCTTGGCCCATCAAATTGGATTCCTCTGTTGTGCATTCTTTGGGTCAGGTAAACTGCATGTTGATGCAGGTGTAAACACAGATTAGATATGCAGAGATCAGATTGCAAGTAAAACCTGCTGGACACGGGATGATACAAGAGTGTCCCATAATACATTTGGTGACACCCTTCCCGGTAATTGTCTTAGTGTGCACTTGTCAAGTTATGCCACATCATGAACACACACCTTTTTGCCATCATCGCTCTGTCTCAATCCACTGCTGTTGCCTCTTTTTCCCAGGCCAGTTTCTAAATCGAATATATAAATAACTTAAAATTGTAATGTGTGATGTAATTCTGTGGGATACTCTGATTCAGCTGTGTCGCTTCATCCATTGCTGTCACATTTGATTACTTTGCCTATAAAATCTATAAAATTGGTGCTCAGATAAACAATTTGGTGCAATTTGCTTGCTGAATTTATCATCATTATATGATAAAGCTGAACTCTATTGATCCCTGTGGGGACATTGGGTTGTTATAATAGTGATGATGACAGGATACAGCAACAATTGCAATATAACCAAGCAAGAATACAGTCAGATGTACCACACGACCTAAGGCCCAGCAGTTTTACAAGTCAGACAAAAGCTTACTAATGATGAAGCTGAGAGATTTGGGAGAAGATCTTTAACAGCAAAAACAGAAACCATTCAGTGACCCTTCGTAAAATGATGTGAATCATAGATTTCAACCAAACTGAACATTTATGGGCAAGTTGGTGAACTTCAGCAAAAAGTTCACCAACAACATAATCAAAACACCAAATGAGGGAAAATATTTACTGAAGGGATGAATACCATTCTTCACAGAGTTCAGTGACTTGAAGGATCATTGCCAAGGAGCACTGAAGCTGTTGGAACTCTGGAGGCAGGTGGTGGCACAACACCTTACTTAGACACTATGTTGGGTACCTGCCATCCCAGTGCCAGATACCCTGGCAAGAAGACAATATATAATTATAATTATAATTATTATTAGTAGTAGTATAATATACAGCTGACAACAGCTAACAATAATACATTGTTATATTATTATACCCTGTATGCTTATGTATGACAAACTTGAACTAGGTGAACTGTCCCTTTAACATGAACGCTGACATTATGATGTATGATTGAAGCATGCGTGGTTACGTCACATGAAAAGGAGCTGGTGTTGACAGAACTGTGTGGGCACAACAGGCCAACATGAGAGCTTTGAAATGCTTTGCTGTGCTCTATTCAGTAAATGGAGTTTCTTTATCTTCTTATGTTTTTTGAAGGGTGGCCACAGAAATCTTTTCATGGCGGCTCGTCACCGGGGGACCCTGCTGGAGTTGTGAGGCTGCAGTTGTCGGGACAGTGGTAGTGGGTCTGAGTTTTTCTCGGGGGCGATGGAGTCGTAGAACTGTAGTGACAGCGATGGTCATGTTTGAATTGTCTTCTTCTCTTATTGCTGATGGTGGAAGTGGGCTGGAAAATGTGGAGGATTTGGCAGGTGAATTATAGTAATCTTGTCACAATCACAGAATGCTTCAATTTGCTAGCAAGGACAATACATCAGTGATATGTATTTGAACAATTTATTACAAATCAATTGCTCCTGAAACTCTGCCAATCCAACCTGAGAGCACTTGAAAGGATCTGCAGAAAAGAAAGGCAGGGAATACTGTGAATACTCTGGAAATCATATATACACAGTACGTTGTATATATTTACAGTGCATATACAGTATATTTAAATCTGTAGGTAGGTAACAGTTGTGCTGAGTGTTTCTGTGTGATCTGTCTGTCTGTAGTATAATTACTTTTACAGAAGTTTCTCTCAATGGGCCCATGTGGAGGAGTGCTAGAGAGAAACATGCAGAGCCACAATGTTGGAGAATCCCGTGGACCATGGGGCCAAAACCTTGTTTGTAGGTTTTTCCAAAGGCACACTGGCCACAAAAACACAAGATGATCCTAAAGGCTTTTTAGTTGGAGCAAGCAGCTCTGATCCAGGACAGCTATGGTAGACATTATGGTCCTGCATTTAGCTCATGGAACTTTCTTATTTATCAAATTAAACACAGGAATAATGCAGAAATTAAAGGTAGTCATTCTTCTAAGAAGACCTCAGAAGTTTAATGAAGAAAACCCCTCGCACTGAGAATTCTCTTGAAACTTGAAACTCAAAGTGCCTATAATCTATATTTTTAATACCAATGTAGGCTACAACTTTAATATTCTGGTTCATGCTCAGTGCTCTCATAGAGTATTTTAGACTGCAGCAGACAGTTGTTTTCAGAGAAAACGCTGCAAACCACTTTACACCACCTCCTCAGCACCAAACAACAGGCAGACACAGTTAGAGACTGTGGAGTATTTAAAGAGCCAGATATTCCCATCAGGAATTTGTGGAGACTTAGAGCAGAAATAAGAGAATGAGAATATTATATTTACCTTCATCTGGATGCTTAAACATGAAATAATAACATCACTACATTACGTGTTGATGTGTAACTGAACAACTATTTGGTAAAAATGTCACCGTACTGTTGTGTAGCTGAAACATGTCAAAGTCAGAGCACTAGCATCTCATTTAAAATTATATCAACACTGCAGCCAAAAAAAGGTACCATAGTGTCCCATGTGACTATGATCTTAAACAACCCTCGCCTTTACCACTTCCAGCAAATAAAAAATGGAAATGAGCAAAACACCACAGCTTGTATGTAGGATACTGCCATCAGGGAGCGGAGGAGGAGGAAGAGCATGGAGGATGTATGGGGAGAGAGGCAAAAGGAGAGAGCAAGAGACTAAGTGAAAACAGGTGAAGATACACTGTTAGCCTGAATTTCATATCTAATTAAACAATTCAATTACAGTATAATGATGTGTGTTGATTTTAGTTTGATTGCATTACTATCACATGTATGTTATGTATGAGTATGTTCTATGGATCTGTCAATACATTTGAATGTGTAAATCACATAATGAACACAGAATCACGGGAGTTGTATAAATTAACAATATTATGGGGCTATGTTATGGCTGTGTCGGTCCACCTTTGTTTCTATTATTATTATCTATTTTTCTGTCCATTTGGTATGTTGAAACACCAAAAAGTACTACAGTACCCATGAGCCATGTTGACCATTGCTATAGTTAAGATGCCTGCTGAAGCAGCAAAACATACTGAAATAAATTCAGTATTATTTTATACTGTACTCAGATTTGCAACTGCATATAGCAACAAAATACTGGAATGACCCACATTTTCCATCATGCCTACTTCTGGACTGAGCAGTTTACTGGGTTTGCTGTTTTCTGTTCCAAAATGCAAGTGTTTGGTTTATGTTGGTTATTGTCATTTTGTGCTGGTTTAAAGTTTTAACCATTCATTGGGTGGCTTTTACACTTGCACCTCTTTTTCTGTGAGCTGCTTGCCAAAATGTTGCAAAATTGTTGTTGTTGTAGTTAAGGTAAGAAATAATCAGCTGCTAACTTCAAAATGTGAGTGAATGAAACTCAGGATAAAATCTTGAAAGTTTTTTTTATGTAAATGAATGATTGTTAAGTCACTATTGCCAGATAAGTAATTAAAAAGTGGGGCCCACTGATGAAAGCCACTGCATTTGCAGTATTGTCTTTACGTACGTACGTCAGTGACAACATTAACCTCATTCAACTCACTTGTGTCTTAAGTGGCATGCTGATTTTTCCCCTCCCTGTTGCTGTGGCTGCACAAAAAAAATAAAAGGTTGATGACTAAAGAGGGCGGCCGGATAGCTCAACTAGATGAGCGCACGCCTATGGATGCTGCATATCATCCCCTCATCCTTTCTCCATGCGACTGACTGGCGACCAGTCCAGGGGTGTGCCCCGCCTGCTTTGCCCAATGACAGCTGGGATAGGCTCCAGCACCCCCTGTGACCCTGTGAGGACAGGATAAGCGGTACAGAAAATGGATGGATGGATGGACTAAAGACAGTGAAACTTCTAAAACTAATACAAATCTAAAGAAAAATTCACTATTTGGACAAAAGTAAACAGTAACAGTAAGTTCATTTATTTATATCAAGCAGGATGCTTTTATCAGTGTAAGTAGCGTAACGGGGCAAAGGAAGTGATATTAAGCCGTCCAGTCAGTTGTTCCAGCACAGTATATCAAAGTAAAAAAAAGAAAAATTGTCAAGTCATATGAGTTATGTTGTGCTAAAAAAGATACAAAACATTGACATGGCAAACATTTCAAGGCATTCAAGGCAAAATCAAAATAAAACAGCTTAAATAGTCCAAGACTCCTAAGGGTTAAAAAGCATTTTCAATCAACTCGACATTAAACTTGAAATAACAATCCCAGCCATAATTAGTTAAATTAAAAGATTTAAAGAAATTGAAACAATTTAAAAGGTAAATTCATTCATGTTTTCATTACACATAACTTTAATTTTTTGAGGCAACAGGTTTTCTCTTTAAGTATTTTTTGTGGGGTTACACCCTTTAATGTTTTTTGTGGATAGGACAGTGAGAGAGAGAGAGAAGAGAAGACACGCAGCAAAGGGACCCCTGCCAGGAGTCGAACCGGTGTCTGCTGCACCGAGACATCGAGGCCCTTGGACATGTGTGCGCGTGCTCTCTACCACTGAGCCACCTGCACCACAGGTTTTCTCATTTTTTAAAGTAAATTCAACTTATCAGGGCTTTCACTGTATAAAAAAGAAAAGTTGATTAAGAAATAACACAACTGAAATTTTGAGTGAGTTACCACAGTAATCATAAAGTTCAGCTTCTCTCTCGGAAACTACTTTTACAACGCCGGCAAACAAAATATATGGCATATAGCTAACTGTAAAGTATTATCAATATGTGTATTGATATATATACGTGCTATGATGCTTGCATTTATCAGAAAATGAAATAGTTTACAGTCTGCATCAATCATGCAACATTTCCAAGTAAACATTTGATTATTACAGTCGAGGTGTGTCCATAACATTACCATGGAAGATCAGTTAGTTTGGCTATTTCATAATGTTTGTACACAGAGAGCAACAAAAGTAGGCAATTATAGGAAGTAGAGAGGCTCTAAGAGGTTCTGTGTTTCAAGGACTCTCCATTGTTTAGCCAGCCTCTCTTCCTCCCTTGTTTATGCAGGAAGGACAGAATGGACCCTGAAACACAGGAGGCTTTGAAATCAAATATTAAATTTGTTCACACAGCGTATAAGGGGTCGCTTACAAAGACAAATCCTCAGAGAATTATCAGCCAACTTTTTTGGCCTCTTCTAGGCTGTGGTTTTTCTTGTTCCCAACAGCAGCAAACAGCCCTGATACAGGACTGTCATATTACGCATCAGGGTTCACTAACTTCTCACATTTCAACCTCTGAGTGCTCATAACGTTTGTTAGAATAAAACTTACAACAACAGGTGAACAACGTCCAATCAAAAGAGCCTGATATCTTTCTCAGGAGTTGGTGGAGGCATAATCAGATCTGAAATGTGAGTTACTCAGCCAGAAATTAATCAATACAGCTTTTAATAACAACAGTAACATCTGTCAATCAATCAATTCATATTTTCTATTTGAAAGGTGACAAACATTCTCTGGTTTCACCTTGTCCAGTAAGAAGATTTGATTCTTTTTGTCTTGGTCTGTCTTAATAGAAAACAATCAGCTGAAACGTTAGCATGGCATTTTGGGAAGCTAAGTATTTTTCACTTGTTTTGGGGCATCATGTTAAAAGGAATTTAGTGAAAATTTGGTCTGGTGAAATCTGACTGACACAGGACACAGCACTGTATTCAGGAATCTTTAATTCTCAACTATGTTTAAAATTGGTGAGTATTATTAAATTCATTTGGAATATTCAATTTGCATAAGATTTAAACCCAGCAAAGACTTTTCATTACAAGCAAACCTAGAACCTTGGACATAAAGTCTTACTTTGAAATGCAGCTCCTTTTCATACACTCAAAAGAGGTTACTCATATATAATCTGCCTCAATCACTCTAACAAAGTGTTTCCTGGGCTAGTAGCCTTAACACTGAGAGGTCAATGAAAATGAATAAACAGCTGTAGTGGTAGCGCTTCTATTTGCACAAACTAAAAAAAAAAAAATAAAAAATTCATACAGTCAGTTCCCGACAGAACATGAAATATTTGATTAATTAATATCAATTGAAATGTTCTTTATGTTAATACACTCACTATGGCCTTTGTGCTAAATCAAATGCATGTCCGGCTGTGGGCCATCATCCACCCCTTATAGCACTATACAGTGAAAATAAACATAGACTTAGGTACCATGCACACATTAAATGTATGAACCTTGAAAGACAGCAAGAGACCTCTCTGGAAAATAAACTTGAAATGTTTTTAGAACATATGCCCTTTGCTGCCCACTTGGTACTCAACACATGGTGGTGAAATCTGCAAACATCGGACCAACTAAATAACTATCAAGCATCAAATATTCATTTGGTACTTCTATATAATCATATTAATGTACGACTTTTGATAATTTTGCACATAAATAACATTTCAAGCATATTTACCAATCTGAAAAATGCAAAATGCAACAGGTGAGTCACCTATAAACAGAGGGGCTTTCCAACTCCTGTTTTGTTTGTTACCATGTGCTTTCTTTTGCGTTATCTTTATCTGAACTTGGGAAAACCACAACGGCACAGTGCCATCTAGTGGTGTTTAGTGTGAACATTCTACTTTTCACGAGGCTACAATTAATTTAGAAAATAATGAGCAGTTTAATCAACAATGAAAATATGTGTTAGTTGCAGTCCTATGTACGCCTTTGCACCTGGCAGATATCCGTCCTTATTACACAGCCAGTAGGGGTCTTTACCAATCCTGTCTTTTTATTCTGAGATCTTTTTTCCCAAAAGGTTCACCTTTCCTTCCCCTGAACAGTGATTGTCCAATCATTACTTGGCAATGGTAACTAGATCTTTATCTGATCCCCCGGTGGTCACACACTCTGAACAATGGTCTAACATGGGACGTGAAAACCCATTTTCAATATCACCATGTGCTCTCTGACTATAAAGGAAACAACGATTTCAGAAACATATTGTCCACACCCATTTCCAAATCCATGATCTGGAAAATTTGCAATTCCAGAGTGTGGAGAGCCATGTCAGTTGGTCCAGATCTCAGAGGATAGCTGAAAGAAGATTAATCAGACAGTTTAAAACCTCAGACCTAACTGGTCTGAATAGAAAATACTGGATCAACTGCAGGGTCAGCACTGGGAACTGTGCTCTGTTACATTTATGTGTCCTCAGGATTAGTTATGAGCATGATTCTTTACCTCCTAAAACATCTAAACAGTGTGTGAAGTGTGTTATTTTTTGTTTGTTTATTTTATTATTGTGGATTTGGTGCTTATCTGTATATCCTTTTAGTATTTATTTATTCTATTTTCATTTAACTTCTTTAAAGAACTAAATTATGTTTTTAACACTTTATAATTACTCTCTTCATATATAATACACATATCATATATACCTCAGCTATAACTACCATTTGTCAAAAAAAAAAAAAAAACACAATTCATATTTTTAATTAAAATAAATAATCTACGTCTATGACTGACAAATAATGACCCTTTCCTGAGGTTTTATGCACAGGGCCCTTCTGTATCAAGGACCTGAGGCCTGCAAAGGCTCAACATGAAATCCTTCCAATTTCCAACCCCTCAGGCCTCTAATGGAATTGGTAAGACAATTTATTACAGCCATAAATTTATAGAAAACCCATACAAGATGGTACCAGGAGGTTTTCACTACACAACCTGAACTCAGAGGACAAACAAATCTTTGTATCATACAGAATTGACTTTATCTGAACTTTATTTAACATGTCCAGTCTAAAGAACAATGTAAAAAGACCATAGAGCCTTGATGGAAAATGTTTTGACATAAGCACAATGGATCCTGAACTTAAATAACATTTTACATAAATCTGCTAATCTGTTCTAGCTTGATTTTGATCCTGCTTCATCTTGTTTGAGAACTAACAGAATTACAAACATGAATGTGCATTTAGTGAGCCAGTAAACTGATCAAAGCTTGTAAAAAGAGGAAATCAAAGATTGGATGAAGGTAGCTGTATCACATACCAAGAGATGGTCCCCTTAACCCCTCTTCCTTGTGTTCCTTAAACAGATATTAGAGGTATGTTATGAGCTAGTGGTTGGATAATAACTAGTTTATTTGCTTGGCTATACTTATATAGATAATAAACAGACACAGGAGTAAGTCTGCAGGAGTAAGTTTTATAGATATGGAGGATGTGTGCGGATGAAATGTATGTGATTTCTGTTACATTTATAACATTAAACTTGACTGTCAAAACATTATTACTGATTATTTGTCAAAGATGAAGAAATCACATTTTTAAATATGGTAGTATCAAATATGTCCAGTTGTAGCAGTTCTTTAGAGAGGAAATTAGGAACAAATTAAAGATTTAGAGTTGGAGTCAGAATTACATGGTGGAGGCTGAAGCTACTGTAGCCCACTGACCCCTGGCTAGAAAACCATAAAACAAGAAGTGTCTTTGTCTGAGCTCTTCCTCTTCTCAAATGCCTCATTTCTGTTGATCTTTGCTGATCCAGACTTCTTCACCCTGATCACAACCTGGAGGGAGCACATGTAGGGCTATTCTGGCATATTTTAAAGACTTAAATGTTTTTTTCTTTTAATAAAATATTAATCATTTGAATCATTAGAAGATTAGCCCACACACCACAGAGGAATATACCTCCCCATGAACAGTGGTTATCCAGTCATAGCTTAGCAACCATAACTAAGCATAGTCTGTCATGTCATGACCATGTGCATAGAGTTAAGAGCAATACCTCATACCTGAGTTTGGAAGTGGTAGTGTACTTTATATTGGAAGGATTGGATTTAAAGGTGTCTTATCTGTTCAAATGAAATCTGGAAATGTAACCAGCTTACCACCCACAACCTAGTAGTATATCCACAGCTCAAATCAATTAAATCAGGTTGTTCAGTTGTTGGTGTATCTTGAGGAGACTTTTACAAGGTTGGAAACACAAAAAGTCACCAACTCAGGCCCAGGGAGCTTTGTCTATCTCCATATGAAATCAAGGACCCGTTACTGAAAGTAAACCCAACCATTAATCGCTGTAAAATGCATACAATGTGCTTTGTTAGAACGAAAGGCTTGTTAGGTATGGCAGCAATAACTATGGGTGACAAGGCTAAGTGAGCAGTCAATTGGTGTTTGAGTCACCGATTAAATCACATTACCTATGAGGGAAATACTGAGCATCAGGTTGGTTCTTATCTCCTCTAACTCACCTGGGCTAAAACTACCATGCCCTGTAGCCCTTCCTAAATCAAATCAAATCAAATCAAATGTATTTATTTAAAGCCCAAAATCACAAACATTGTTTGCCTCAGGAGGGCTTTACAATCTGTACAGTTGTGACACCCTCTGTCCTTAGACCCTCGAACCGAGTCAGGAAAAACTTCAAAAAAGCCTTTATGGGAAAAAGAAGAAACCTGAGGAAGAGCCACAGATGAGGGATCCCTCTCCCTGGGACGGACAGACGTGCAATAGATGCCACATGTACAGAGAACATCATCATCAGTCATATTATGGAGTTAACATGTAGCTATATACTGAGTTCATTGGTTTAGTCCATGTGTGTGAAGGTATCACAGGTAATGGAAATGAGTCCATGAGTCCAGGTGCATCTCTAGATGTCCTCATATGGAGCTCTGGGCCACTCGACCTTCTCTCCACAACACAGACACAGATCATGTCATCAGCCAGCCCTTTATACAGAAAACTATCCCTATTAGCTGCACGTGTACCACACTGATCCTGTCTGTCTGACACTGAAACTAGCATGACTAACATCAGAATCAAACCTCCATCAACAGTTATGAAAATAATGCCAGCATGATGTAGCTAACTGTTTATGAATCTCATCCCCATAATCCACCATTAACCCCTAAATCTGCAAGTAAACCTAATAAACAATGAGTCTTTATATGTGTAAACATAATCCTTATTTAACTATATGCTGTATATAAAATCTCAAATAAAGGCTGATGGTTCTAGTAATTCATGGTGATGACACGCTCATTTATGACAGGCTGTAATGATTAACAGTGAGAGTGATACAGACGGTGTTGAGGGCTCTCACCCATTCATATTATACTAATGTAGACTTTATCACAACTATAGCCACTCTGACCTTTGAACCTCCTTTTTCAGCGATGGTGCACATTTGCAAATGGATGACTTGGCCCGGTTTCCTCCCTCAGCACAATTGTCTGCATTTCAATCAGGACTCACTTTGATGATTTTTTTCTTGATATATTTTTTTTATCCATTCAGTCTTTGAAATGTGTTTGAAATAAATATCCCTTTTTGTTACTTTGATCTAGTCTCTCTGCAGTATTGGCTATTGTTCCGGCTATTGAACCATTCTTTCACAGCAATAGACTTCTGTGAGTAGCCGAGCCTTGATGAGGAGGATGGGAGTGACTGCCTACGAAAGCACACACCCCAACAGGCACACGGACAAACAAACACACTCACAAAGACACATTTCATTTGCATTTCCTTTAGTCATATCATCTCCCACATACACACGCAGACCAAACTTGTGAAAGCAAGCACACTCCTGTTCCATTACTGCATTTTATGTTATTTGCGTAACAATAGTTACAATAATGTCTGTCAAGTTCAGTCACTGAAGGCATTCTATTAAAAGCCACACAAAAGCATCATAAATTTATACTCCAGCCCTGTTTGGGACTGACTCGTGTTCTATCTGAAGACTACAGAAGCACTAAGGTGAGAAAAAATGTTTCTTGTTCTTCTTCTTTCTTGTGTTTCTCATTGTAATATTAAGAGATGTGGATTAATTCATTGTAAGAATGGCTTTTAAAGTTAATTGAAATATTACTTTTCATGTATAATATATGTAGAGTTAATTTTCAATTTATTCTACACAATGGTATCAATGTCATCCTGTGTCCTTATATATATGACTTTTCACTTTATATATATATATATATATATATATATATATATATATATATATATACACATACATATATATATATATATATATATACACACACACACACACACACACACACACACACACATATATATACATATACACATACATATACATATATATATATACACATAAAAACATACATATATGTATGTATGTAATCTGTCTCTTTTCTCACTAAGCAAAAGCTTTAAAAAAAAAGGTTTTCTTTTTTTTTAAATTCAACAAAAATTATGGTTTTCATGAGCATAATATTGTCTTGACTTGGTTGTCATATTTTGCGTCTCTGCTTAATCCGTAAAGGCCTGCAGCTTTTGTGATAGTCACAGGAAAGGCAACGTGTAATACTCCATTTAAAAAGTGGCAACAGCCTACAGTTTGACCGACCATGCCAGCTTGCTATTAGCTGCACCTTTTCTATTGACTGGTCGCCATCTGTTTGACTCGACAAGTGGAACTGGCAATGACTAATATTGTGTTAATGGATGTATGTAGTGTGTCCTACGTGGCACCCATACTTGCTGTATAATGTTGCTCTGCCTCTCTAACGATGAGCTACAATTAAGGAATACAAATGGACACCCTTCCCTGTCTTAGCTCTTGATTAGTAGCTTAGCCTCTCACTCATAAACCATGTTTTATTGTTTTTTATGCCCATTTACTTGGATAGAAACTTTGTGGGGTGTCGGTTGACCAGGTGCCATCTACTGAGGCCCAATATATTCAGTGCATTGGTAAGAGCTTGGCTCTATGAAAGGCAGTGTTGGTTGGTCAGACATTTTTAGTCCCTAAAGACTTAATTTATCCACTGGCTTTTTATCTAGTGCCATCAGCTGTTGGTCTGTCTCAGCAACTTTATCTAATTCTGAATCAGCTGATCCATGATGGTCAAGTAAACAGTAGGGTCCATGATGAAAATACAATGTACTTGGTCCAGGGTCAGGGCAATAATTAGTGAATGGACTCAATATAATCTAGTCTTCACTGTGACACTGGGAAGGACAAACAGTGTAGAAAGGGATAGATCGAACTTGTTCTTGAGATCTTACACACACATACACTGAGTTCCTGTATCTGCTCGATTCATACAAAAGACTCATATCTGAACACTGTAGAATCAGCATGTAGGTAAAAAGTCAAAAGAGACTGTGAACACTATGGAAATGTTTAATTACACTGAAAGACATGTGGCTCAAAGTACCAACAATCTCATTCACTGTGTCAAGGGCAAATAGTATAATACTTTTATTCCACCCATTTATCTGCTGCTGTCAAACATGCGTTGGCTGAGGCGAAAAAGAATTTTTTTAGTTATCTATTCAAGGACACTTCTTCCTTTTAATAATAAAACATCTATTAACAATACATTTAATTTGCTTACTTAACACAATGACATTAATTTGGTGGGGAAAACAATGATGAATATGTTTTGTTATGTGCAAAACAGATACACAGAAGCAGTCCTTGGCAATAAAGCCCAAAAAATGTAGAAAATTGTAGGAATAAAAGGATCATTTCAGACATAAGATAAACAATAGTGCAAATTTTCAAAATATGGGTATGGAATACATTAAATATGAAGTGAAATGTAAAATAGCATAGAAATAGAAATACAATATTGTGGAAGGCAAGTGTATAGAAGTAATAAAATGAATAAATTCAAATGAAAGGTTATGTGTACAGGCTATGGAGCGGATATGAATATATATGTACTATGATTAAATAAATGTAAATATATATACTGTAAACATGCACACTGTGATGTATGCAGGGATAAATGTTAATAATCACATGTAAAATAATTTTGTGATTGAGTGATTAATATCAGAGGGAAGTTAACATTTACCACAAACACACAGAAAGCGCGATGAATCAGTCGGCAGCTTTCAGCACTGATGACAGCATGTCCTCTGATACACATACATCCACACACCCACTCATTCACACTCCTTCCACCAAACACGCACTAACCAAATATTCACTCACACACACACACACCCATGTGGCCTGTTATCACGTAATCAAACACATCTGTTTGTCGTTGTAAAGCAGCCCTGCACTTCTGTTGATATTTTGTTTCATTCAAATGTGTTCTTTCTGCTTTCACAAATCTCTCATTTTTAAAGTAAATGGTCTTCAAAGAAACTGATGAGCAGTGTGATGAACGGGATCGTCCCTCAAAATTGCTGAGTGTTACAATACGCTAGAAGCATAGGTGTGTGCTGGTGGTGGGGGTTGTCACCTCCTCTGTGCTAGGAGGATACAGTGTTTAACAAATAAATCTTGATAATTTAAGGCCTGACAGAATCCAAAGCCAATATGATTGATTGATTATTAGAAAAGAGACATGTTTTTCTATTGCCATAGTTTTAAATGTAATGTAGGATATAGGATGTTATATAACATCCTGCTCCTTATGAATTTTATGTGATCACAATAACAGCTGTATATCAGCCTGATTTTGGTTCTTTCATTAAGTAGATATCAGCCATAAGGACTGTCCTGCTCTCATATGATGGATATGATCCATGCTGATTGATTACATTTTAATTCTAGTATTAATCAGGAGGGGGCTGCTTGTCTATGGGAACACCTTAACTTAATGCAACTCTGTGATGTGATTAAGTATGTATGAATATATATTTATTAGTTGAGCAAGCCTGAAGGCCTAATAAATTCTGCTCAACTCAGAATAAGTGCTGATCAAGTAAGAATCTGTTATACACTGCAAATCCAAATGGATCTCAATTCTATTTATTTTTATTTTTATTTTTGTAGAATTACTAAACAGGACACACCAGTAATGGTACCCATTAAGATTAGTTTACTAGTCATGAGGCATACTGATCATGTTGATCATGTAAAAAGTCAAGTTGTCAAGGGGACAGCTAATTCTCATGTCTGCTTAGCAAACCAGGAAAAAAAACAGGAAAATGTTTTACATGTTCTCCCTGTGCCTGTGTTTCTTTCATAAAATATTTATCAAATTAACTTACACTTTACATGGCAGATCATCTGACTTGTCATACCAGGAAAAACATAACTGCTGTGTTTTATTTAGGTTTGCCATGTTCACTTTCAACCATTGTCATAAGCAGTCAGTGGAAATGAAATTCTTAGTTCTCAAGCTACCTCTAACAATACAAACATACTAACTAAATACTAAATAATAACACTACTAACAAATATGCTCCTATTTTGTTCAAAATGTGGCCTGTTTTCAAGTTAAAGCAACAGTCAGTAAGATCAGAGGAGAATGGTCTTCTGTTGAAAATTAGAACAATTCCAGGTCCCTTCTCCTCTCTCTATGGTGCACACCAGCCCGCCTCCCTTCTCTGTTTACTTATCTTTAATGTAAACCGTTTTCTCTTTGCTCGATCATTCGGTTGTTGTTTGTTCTCCATTATATCTGCTCCGAGTCAGCATGTTGTGCAGTAGAGCAGAGCTTGTGCTGGAGAAGAAAATTCTGTTTAATAGGGGGTGCACATCTCAACAAATTGAGACCAAAGAGCAGCCTCAGTAGTTGATTATTCCTCCTGACCCATTCCTTCTATCCCCATTACATGTTGTGTATTTGCAGTCTGACTTGGTTACATGTCCTGTGGCAGTACCCTTCCTGCTTTTTGCTGTGCTATGTGAACATGCCTAATCTTTATGCTACCAGGTGAAACAGGTACATCCACTTCAGCTGAGGTGTTGCCTCCTGTGGAGAGTGTTGTCTGGAGTGGAAGATGGTGAGGCACATCTTGATGATGTGGTCATCTTCTCTGCTCATTAACAATAGCATGTAGACACCCTGTCCACTATGTTTCAGTGTTTGCTAGTGGTTTATCTCACCCTGAACCTCATAAAATGTAAGTTTACTCAGGCCACCATCTAGGCAAACAGATCAGTCAAAGCAAATTGTGCCCAGTAAATGTTAAAGTAACTGAAATGACAAAGGTCCCTGTTCCCTAAGACATTTTCTGGTACACAAAAATCATGGTTTGTTATGTTATGTTTTGAGGTCACAGTTTGGTACTTTCTCGGTACTGTACTTGTTTTTCTTTGTTTGGCTAATGTTAAACCTAAGTTATGCTGTCTTGAATGATTTAGCATGTTTGATGTGTTACATACCCGACTGCAATAGCACAATGTCAGCAGACGTAGCACGGCCTTGAAAGATGTGTTTGTCTGAGGTTGCCATGACGATTAGCCTGCTGTTTAATACATCCATGTGCTGCACTGACTGAATTAACATCTGGCCCTTTGATGAAGTTGTCCCTCCGTATTTTAGTCCTGATCACACATCATTAAGTTCTACACGTGCACTTGCTGTATTTGTTCGACTTTTTGGTTCAGATACATGTATCATTACCCCCCTGCTGGTAAGGCAGATGATGATGCTCAAATTAGAAATCTACAGGCCTGTTTGTCTGCTGTGAAATCCTGGATGTTATGTAATTTCCTGTTACTACATTCTGATAAAACTGAGATGCTAGTTATTTGATATAGACACCAGTTTCATCAAGTAACTGTAACTCTCTCCAGCTGTGTGATATCCCAAAGTTTAACAACCAAGAATCTGAGTGTCACATTTGATCGTAAGCCCTCATTTGATCAGCAAATTAAAGAAATCACACACATTACCTTCCATCGATGCAGTTTTGCTAAAATTCTAATTCACACTTTTGTTTTATCCAGAGAGTATTACTGTAACATTTTATTATCTTCTATGAATACGGGGACTAAAAACCCACAAATGGTTCAGAATGCTGCAGCTGGGATCATAACTGGATGGATGGATATCCATCCATTTTCTATTCCTGCTTTATCCTGACACACAGGGTCACAGGGGGTGCTGGAGCCTATCTCAGCTATCTTGGGCGAGAGGGCGGGGTACAACCTGGACTGGACGCCAGTCAGTCACAGGGCTGACATAGAAAGACAAACAACCTCTCACACTTCACACCTAGGGGCAATTTAGAGTTGTCAATTAACCTGCATGTCATGTCTTTGGATTGTGGGAGGAAGCTGGAGTACCCAGAGAGAACCCACGCAGGCACAGGGAGAACATGCAAACTCCACACAGAAGGACCTGTGTCAAGCAGGGATTGAACCCAGAACATTCTTGCATAAAAAGAAGTCAGCTGGCTGTCTCTGGAATCATCTTACAGAAATACAAAATAAAATAATCTTTTTGCCTTAACTTCCAATTAGTAGTTGTTCATTAACTCTGTCTTTATATCTGTCACTACTTTACCTTTAGTGGTTCTGTCTCAGTTTCAGTGTATCTATTAACATTAGTTCTCTCTCAGGTCCATGTCTGTTCAAAATTCTAATAAATAAGAACAGTTGGGCCAATTTCGTTTATACTGATGCCTTATTTATGCCTCAGTTCAGGCAGATATGAGCTCATAGTTTCATATATTTTTATCATAAAGGCCTGTTGAGTTTTATAATGTGTTTATATGTTGTGTTTTTTGTTTGTAATATTTCTGTGTAATATTTCTGTTCTTTAAATGTATTTTGTACTTTAGCATCATCACTGGTATTATTACTATCATTACCATCACATGTTGTTGAATGTCTGAAGTCATTAAATGAGTTGTTTAATCATCACCTGTGAATCTGTGTACCTTCGTCTCTTTACTATTTTATAATGAAAATACTTTTTTATTTGTAAGGCTATATCTGTTTAGGCTATGTGTATGAATAAGCACAGAATGGCCCACAAAGAATAACTCAGTGAGCAGTTCAACGCTGAGAAGATGGTTAACACTATCCCTGTGTAGTGAGTCCACAGGGCAGCAGCTCTCTTTCGGGCCAGGCTTGGCCTCCATGGGTCAACGCTCAGCTACTGACAGTTCCCTCCCAGCTCTGGCCCCAAGAGGTAGCCCATGCTGTGTTTTTTTCATCTGTTTTTATCTTGACTATATTTAATAACAGGGAGTTCAACACAACACAATTTTAGGAGAACCTAAAATTGGGGGACTTCAATATTTCATTAAAACTAAAAACAAAAATGAAGCACTGCAAGGAAGGACTGCAAGAATGAAGGACTGCAAGAAGGCTCAGAGGCAGACAGTCAACAGTAGCATGAGTGACTTATACAGTGTATATGGCTGATTCGCACATACACACATACATAACTCCTGTTAACTATACATGTATATAGAAGTAAGTGTGATAACAGCCCGGCACTTGAATCAAGGGCAATGATGCAAGGGGGGGGCACTGATTGATCAAATTTTACAGAAATCAGATTCAGTGTCACAGATATGACCTCTGGACTCCAAGCTCTTTATTTGTCAATGTGTATATTACAAAGAAAATGTATAATTTCTCTCAACTGTAAATAAGTAAATGGACGAATGTGGATTAAAGGCATGGCGTTAAACACAACAGTGGAACAAATATTATTATTATTATTATCAGATGTAAAACGTTTTTGATGACTTAAGGCAACCATTTATATACTTTTTAAGAAATAATGTTGGTAACCTTCTTCAGCATGACCAAGCTCTGAGGAACAGGGTAGCAGTATGAGCTTGTACATCAATCTGAAAAACACCCTTATGGTTGGAAAATTTGAGCTGTGTTTTATATCACTGTTATTCCCTGTATAATATGATGTGATCTGCAAACTGAAAACCAATAATAATAATAAAAATCTAGTATTAGTCAACTCCTGTGGGTTTGGCACATGTTTTTTCTTCTTTTCTGAAGGACAGCAATTGCAGTTACACATTTTTAGCACTGTTATGTGTTTTGACTTTGAAACATCATTGACTGTGTTAAAAAAACTCCAAGATCTCCTGTTCAGCAGTGCAGGTGTGCAGACTTGCACATTAACTGCAGTTATACAGAATATAATTATTCTGTTGTCTAGACCCATAATTTCCATTGCTAACCTTCTCCTCCCTGATTCTTGCTCTCAAGACTAAGTGTGAATTTAAACATGATGACCGTAAACTGTCACAAAAGAACAGTATTTAAATGATAGCAGAGTCCCAAATAATAGCTGCAGAAACAAATGCAGGTTGTTCATGAATAGAGGTTGGGTTACAACACTGAGAACAGGTGTTAATTTCTGATTACCTGACAAATCCAGCATACCTTAAATTCTGCATAATATAAATTTTCACAGCACTGCATTCATCAATACAACAACACAGTGGTCATACTCACCATTCTACTGCTCTGAGTTTCTCCACTTTTACAAAAATACTAGTTTTGTTGACAATTTTTTTCCAGTCACTTTTAGTCTGTGCTTGTGTTCACATACTGTAGGAGATTAAAAGCCTTTTGAGTCAGTGGAAGTCTTCACATGTTAAACATATGCACAGGAAGTTAAGATTATACAAAATCAGCAGAGTGATGAGTATGACAGTATGAAGCATTCCGTTTAACGGCCAACCAGCTCAAGTCAAACAAAACTGCAGCCACCTCAGGTATTTTGCTCCTCCTCTGAGACAGTGATAAGCCTCACGCTACCTTAAAAGCTGTATTCTGTGTTTGAGCACAGAACTGGTTGTGGTGGATCAGTGGGATAAGGTGCATGTAATTTGGGATAAACACAGACTCTCCCTTTCTTTCAAAAGTCATCAGGAGGTTTTGAAACTCCAGTATCATGGAAACCTTGTAGCACCTCATCCCTGTAATCTACTGCTTCCTATTGGATGTATATCCTACCCAATGACCTTTGGTCACATGTCATCCCCTCCTTTCTGTCTGCTGCACTGCCATGGGGGCTAAAAAGACAGACTGTTTAAAGTATGATTTAGAGGAGATGTGTCTCATACATTGGCTGCTGTCAGGGATGAAGAACATTCTGAGGGAGGTCAGAAAGCTGAAGATGGATGATGGATATCAAGGGGAAAAAGACAGATAGATAGCTGACAGGTAAGAGACAATTCTGGAGAGCAAAAGGTAGACATAAGGATGGGTTGTCAGAATGACTATAAAAAAAAACATGGAAATGCAGAAATTTGTCCTTGTGCTATTCTTGTCTTGTATTCCAAAAGAGTTAAAATACAATTGTATGTTGGAGAATGTAATGTATATTTTAGTGTGCTTTGTTTGTGTGTGTGTTTTCTGTTCATGCATATTGGGGTGGATATATTCCAAAATACACACTGGACCCGCGAAGGTTCTGTCAAGGTTTTTTTAATTATTTTTTTGGGGGGGTTACACCTTTTTATTGTTTTTATGGACAAGACAGTGAGAGAGAGACAGGAGAGAGAGGGGATGACATGACATGCAGCAAAGGGACCCCGGCCGGGAGTCGAACCGGGGTCCAGCTTTAAACATAAATATATGTAAAATATGTAATATGTACATAAATATCTAAAGATCCAAAGTTGCAGCAGCAATGTACAATGGGGGGGGTGGGTCGATGATGGAATTTGGGGAAAACTGCCTTTAACTCGACGTGGTTAAAGTCTCCGGCCACGATCACAGCCGCCTCTGGATTGCTTGTTCATCTGCAGACTGATCATGCAGTACAGCTCCTCCAGTGCTAATTTAGCATTAGCATTAGCTCCGTCTCTGTGTTTCTCTGAGGCTGCAGTCCTGTCCGGCAGCCTGCCCAGCTTCCATCCAGCTCCACTGCCGCGTCTGGGATGTTGTTATCCAGCCAGGTCTCGTAACGATCGCCACACAGCTGTCGATCTTTGCAGAGACGATCCTCAGCTTCATCTCGTCCATTTTGTTGACGAAAGTGACCTGGCGTTTGTGAGGAAGAGACTGGGAAGAGCCGGTCTGTATGGGTTAGCTTGTAGCCTAGCACGCAGGCCGCCCCTCTTGCCCTGCCTTTTGTTTACGATGCATGCCTCCTCCGTCTCCTTGGCAACAGAAGGGGGGATCGTGTGAAAGCCTCGGTGGTCCGCTGAATCTCTGGTGGTACAAAATCCAGCCCCGGAAACGCTCACAGGTGCTCACTTTCCCCAATCTCCAATAGTCCAGCCCCACCGCACACAACTGCCACTGCACGCAACCAAAAGATCACCAAAAACTCAAACAAACACAAACAAAAAAAAAGAAAAAAGAAAAGCCAGGAGCACCTAGCCGCTGCGTGGATGGGACACGTTCTTTGTATGGAAAGTATACCATCCAAGGTTTTTAGAGCTTGACCCATACAAAAGTCCAAAACTCTAAAAGAATTGCTCACAAATGTCAAAGTAAGGGCAAAGGCTGATCAGTCTCTTTACTAATATACCAGTTTGATTAAATTAAACACAGTATATATAACAAGCACTGGTCTCCAGGTTTCAGAATAGGCCTTACACTTGGTTTTAATCAAGGTGCAGGCTCTGTTACAAGCTCAGCTGATCTGACCGATCGATGCAATCAGTTGTAAATCCACACCATACACACACCAGGCTTCCTACTGGAGGGATATGACATCCTGCTCCAGCAGCTGCTCAGCGGCATTATTGCACCTCAAACGTGCTTTAGATGAAGTATTTTTGCTTTTCACCATCCTGGAATCATTCTTGTCACAGTATATGAGTTATAATCAGATATAACTGATTTATGTGCTTCTACTGTATTTGAGTGAAGACAAAAGTTTACAAAATAACCACGTGTGTGTTAAGAAACTTGATGATATACTGTATATGTATGGTGTTTCTTTTTTTTTTTTTTTTTTTCTTTATGACAGATACTGCTCTGTGGAATAGAAGACATAATGTTTAAAGTAAGTACTTTCTTAAATAAAATGTCCTTTTTGGATCAGATCAAATGCAGTGTACAGTAGTTTTACATTTGAGAATTTGGTAAGGCAGATTTAGTAGGATGGATTTACTAAAGCAGTAGCTTTCTTCCTGTTCATAGTAAGGACTAGCCTGGATTTTTGGGGACTTATATATATATATATATGTAATGCCTATATTATAAAATCCAGAGTACAGATACAACAGGAAATGACGAGAGAGAAATGGAGATTGACAAGCAACAGTGATCCCATGCTAGGCATGTGACAGTATGCAGCTTCCTGTTTTGTCTTCACATTGAGGTTGTCAGACTCAGTACGCCCCTAAAAAGCAACTAAAGCCAAAAAACGTGGACTGTATATGGCAAGCACATTAGTGGCCAGACACACTGCAAAGAAATGCGTCCATGGAAAAACTCTTGTTCATCAAGAAATATGCCCAGAATGAAATCCTATATGCAATCCATGTGAAAGAGTCTGCATTAGATGTGTCGTAGTAGGTGTACAGGAGTAAATAGAGTACTTGTCACTTTAGACAGAGACAACCGGGCTGTTTCATCCTGTCTCTAGTCCTTATCCTAAGCTCATCTCACTCTCAAAAAGAAAGAAAACAAACCTATTGCCCAACATGTCAAACCATCACTTTAAACGAAACCATTACCAATTGTTTGACACATAAACTACCAAGAGGGAATCAATGAGTGGAATCAGATGATCAGTAAAATGAGCCAGCGGCATGAATGAGAAATCAAACACATCCTTTGCACGTTAGAGGCTACAGAGAGAGATGTCTTCTCTTATTTTTGGCCTGTAACCCTATTAGCAAATCCCAATGTCCTCCACACTTAAAATTCTGAGATGAAAAAACACAGCACTGCAGATGCATGATAAAAACACACACACATAACAAAAGAAAGGGATGAAAGAGGTGAAGGGAAGAAGTAGAGGAAAAATCCATGGCGGCTGGAGAGGGGTGTGTGGTACATGTGGGCCACGTTAATAAAAGGTTATTTATCACCATTAGGGCAGTGATGGACGCTAGTGCAACTGTCCCTCCCCATGGAAGGAAGACTCCCCCTTTTCCCTCTCCTCTCTTCGAGTGAAGAGAAAAAGGGATGGTAAGGAAGAAGGGGAATGAAATTGTACATGATGTCGCTCTTCACAGCAATAATTACTTTTCAATAGTAAAAAGACACTGGCACAAAACCAATCAGTGTCTCCTTGGAGTCATCACACACACACACACACACACACACAGTGGCTCATACAAACACCCATCTGCTGAAAAGCCATGGCGTTTCACTAAAGGGAAGTATTGCTTTAAATATGCAGGGCAAAGAGCACTCAGAGGAAAGCTGTGGATGGTAGTGCTGATGGTCAGTGGAGTAGTGGAAGACAGTAGAAAGAGAAGAAGGAGGATCTTAGGTCAATATGTCTGCAAAGAATGACCTTTCAGCACATCCCTTCAGAATACAGTCACACTCAGCCCTCTTTGCCGATGCATTTTGTTGGAGAAATCAGAGATATTAAGCAAGCACATAATTCAGTCACACACACTGTGTGCTACAGCATAACAGCTATACCCTTAGGTGTAAGACACAGCAATAAACAGCACTGTTTCCATAAAGTCACAAATGCATGAGATAATATATTTATTTTGGGGAAAATCTGGATTATATTTTTATTAAGGTATTCAGGGAACATTTACATACACAGAAATATACATGCATAATATTCACTGTCACTGCATTTTAATCAGGAGAGACTCAATCTAAGAGTGATCAAATACATTTATTTTGTATGGTGCAAAATAAAGTAGTAAGACTCTTAAATGATCAGATCCCATCACATCATAAGGGGATAGTGATGCCATGAGTTGTAGAGAAAAATCTCCCCAATATAGTCTAGACACTGGTGGTGGGATGCAGAGAAATTGATGGATGTGATGTGGAATGGGGCTTCTGATGTGGAAGGAGCTCTGGACGTTGAATGTGAATAATGCTTTTTTTTTTCGTGAAACTGCATTCAAGCATTTTGAAGGTTGTTTGCTTGTTGTGTTACAGCCAAACGTGACAAAGCATGAATTAAGACTTTAACCAAATAGGCTATGCATCATGATGTAGTTATTTCAGCATCCTTTTGATCCATTTATTGCAATTAAATCAAAGCAAAGTTATTTAAAGTTTATTTTGCCAAAATACCGCTGTAGTAAGTCTGATTAATTCAGCTGACATGTGACTTGTGAGACACAGTTAATATTTATTGATTTTGACACAATAATTATTAAACTGCCACTCACCAGAGACAGATGGAGGTGAATATTCATAATAAACACAAATGATCCCACAGTCGCACAAGTTACGCACAGCATCTGTAGTTGACAACCTGGGAATGAGAACTGTTCGGTGGCTCAGTCTGAGCCAAAGCGAGGAGGCTCTGTATGAACACATGATTAAAGAGTGGGAACAAAGCACTGGCACCACACCCCACTGCTGCAATTCCATATGTGTGCTATAAAAGTCTATAAAAGGCTGCATGTTAATCTAATCTACTAATGTTCTTGTTAATCTCTAGTAGCACTGCAGCAATTTTTTATGATTATATCACTATGCAACAATGGAATAAATAATAAATGTGTTGTTTGTTAAACCTACGTATCATTTTGTTTTATTCACTTTATTCACTTTTGGTGGCAGCCTATAGGCTCTATGTCCACTCAAATTCAAATTTCAAATTTATTTATTTAAAACCCAAAATCACAAACATTGTTTGCCTCGGAGGGCTTTACAATCTGTACACAGTTTAGCTTTGTCCTTAGACCCTTGAACCGGGTCAGGAAAAACTGGAAAAAAACAGGAAAAAAACCTCTTTGGGAAAAAGAAGAAACCTGAGGAAGAGCCACAGATGAGGGATCCCTCTCCCTGGGATGACGGACAGACGTGCAATAGATGCCACATGTACAGAGAACATCATCATCAATCTATCCACCATATGGGCTCATGCATTAATCTCCTTACTTCTTGACCCAGCAATGTTGAGTGTGGCTGATGTATCATATAGTGCACTTCAGAGATAAAAAAAAAAGTTGTAAGTTAAGTTGTAAAACAAATTAAATGTAATGAGATGCTTTGTGAAGCACCAATAATCACAGACAGCATCAGTCCTGTGGTAGGGGTCATTTGATACAAGCTCCAACAGTGCGCTTCACAAGAGTGCCATAAGCTTCTGAATCATTGGCCCGTCTTCTACTTCAGGTAAATACTACCATTCTCTGTCACATAATACTGGCTTAGTAATACAGAATAAAAAAAAAACACTTACTGTTGTCATTACATTTGTAAGACATGACCTACAAAGCCCAGTGAAGTGGAAGAAATTTGTAGAGATAGAGGCAATGTGGTAAAATGTACACAGTATGTAATGTAAAACAATTGACTTAAGCATACTGTGTGTGAGATATTGGAATAACTGATCTGTCTGATCTTGCTAAAGAAACAGCTCAGTAAGTGTCTGCAGCTACTGTGAGGACTGTGTCCATGTTTCACAGACTAACATGGAAGGAAGGTTTGTTCTCGTATGTGAAATGCTTGTCAAAGTTGCAGATTAACAGTTTGATACACTTTCGTGATACTGTAAAAAATGTCATTATACAGCCCAGTATTATGTAATGAAATTCATAAAGCAATCTTTTTACTCTACACACCAAAAACCCCAACAGAACAAAACAAAATGTAATTGATAATTAATTATGGTGGAGTGCAGAGGATGAATTTAGAAGTCTTTCAGCCTGAAAAAAGAAACTGCTGTAGTCAGGTGGTATGGCAGCAGATAGCTCTTTATCTCTTGCCAGACTTTACGCAGGCACCTCATCTCACCAATATCACTGATCCTCGGTAGGTGTGTGCCAGAGATGCTCAGGACATTTTTAATAACCCACTGCAGAGCCCTCCTTTCCTGGGCCATTCACAAAGCATGCCAATCTGTTCCTGGTCAGGAAACTTTCTATTGTTACTCTGAAAAACTGAAGCTGGCATGGGCATTTTGCTTTTTTAAGTTTCCATAACAAATATAAGTTTTCTTAACCAGGGTGGAGATGACCATGACAGATTCTCAGTGATGTTGATTCCCAGGAACCTAAAACTGTTCACCAGCTCACCAGCACCTCAGATCCACTGATACAGGCTGAGGTGTATCTCTTGGCCTCTGGTTTTTCTAAAATCAACAACCAGCTTTTTTGTTTTGTTGACACTGAGCAGCACGTTGTACTTTGTGCACCTCTCAAGACTGTCGATTTCCTCCCATCACCCATGAGGGTGATATCATCCAGAGACCTCACAAGAGAGTTTTCTCTGTGTTGGGGACAGTAGCCAGTGGTGCACAGGGTGAACAAGAGGGGCTGAGCACACAGCCCTGACAAGCTCTAATGTTGAGCTCTATAGTGGAAAAGCTGTGACTGCCAATCCAAACTGGTGGTCTGTTTGTGAGGAAGTCCGATAACCAGTTGTGGAGTGTGGTACTCAAGCAGAAGTCAATCTGAATTTCCAGTTCTGTATGTTGCCTGCGCAGTTGCACACAAAAGCCACATTACCTTTTAGCTCTTAGTCAGAAAGTAACTCAGCACTCACCCCTGAGCCAAAGAAGAAGTGAGCCAACTGAGTCATTCATTAGTCGGTTTGCTAGCGGTGAGTGAATGATACGTACCAGGTTACTTAAAAAACGTCTTATCTAATCACCAGTAGTAGTATGGTGTAAAGTGACATTAGTATTTATGATATCCAAGTGAAGTGACAGTAATGAGCTTGTGAGCTCAGGAGCTCAGCAGTCTTATGATCTGAGGGATGAAGCTGTCTCTGAGGCTTGGTGGTGTGGGACTGAATGCTGTGTTCCATCTACCTCACAGCAGCAGGCAGAACAGTTTGTGGGTGGGGTGACTGGGGTCTTTAATGATCCTGTTGGCCGTCTTATTGCACCGCTGGGTGTAGAAGTCCTCCATGGATGGCAGCTCCGCCCTGGTGGCAGTCTTCACCACCCTCTATAGAGCCTTACGGATGAGGGCGATGCAGCTGCCGTACCAGGCAGTGATGCAGGTGCATTAGGTTTTATTAACTTGCCAATTTATTAATGCCAAGCTCCTAAACTTAGCAACACGTGGTATGCAGGATGCAGTGCTGTATTTGTCCAATCATGCACCATGACCTCCATCATAAGACTTCTGTACAGTCTAATGATGATAAATGTTTCCCGCAAAGAAAATGAGTAGCTTCAGCATGTGTTCTATCACACACCTCAGACACTCTATTGGTTTTATGATCTTCACAGCATATTTAGACTGTAGATCCCTCACAACACAGCCCACTGTCATTCATTCTCATCAACATTCCTGCAACACACAACACATAAAATCGAGCCAGCATTCTTCTCTTTTCTCTTTTTCCAATATTTTATAGCTTTAATAACATTTAGATATATAGGGAGGAGAACTGAGGCAAAAGCTACTTTCAGAATTGGACTGTTAAAGTATTAGTACAGACTTTGCTATAGGTTTTGAAGTTTATCTTAATATTAACTTGATTCAACTTCATTACCTTGCTGCTTTATGATGTGATTTCTTCTGGCATCTTTAATAAAATCATTTGTCATTAAGCATGGAGGCCTTTTCTTTACTTGGATTTTCAGGTTGAATGATGCATCTCATCTTGAAGCTTTAAAGATCTCAATTTGCACACACTTTGAGAAGAGTATCCTCGAGAAACCATTCTTCATGACAAACATTGTTCTTGGTTGTAATAATTAAAACTGAGTCTGTGAGTGGGAGTAGGGAATTAAGATATGTATTTCAAGCATTCATGTTATTATATCAAGATAATATTGCAAGCACACAAGACAGAGCTGGTGCCCTTGCTTTGGTTAATCCATGCCCTCATTTACATAATTTTGTGTAAACTGATTGAGCAAATGAATTAATTAACAGACCTCAGAGTTAATGAAATGTCTATACACTTTTTAAAGATTTCCATTTTACAGCTACAGCCAGTTACTGAAGCACTTGAGTCTAGCAATTGATCCATTTGGTTTACAACACATGGCTTTTGATACACTAAAAAGTTTCCTCCACAAATCCTGTGGACATTAGTGAGCCAGACAGGCAGGTGAAAAGCTCCTTGTCTTTCTTCTTTTGTCAGTCATCATTCCTGACAATTGCGCTACTACTAATAATGTAGAAGGTCAGCTGTTTGCGGGTTGGGTCCAGTGGTTGATTAATGCATTTTTTGTGGATTGGCTTTCACATGGGGTATGGGGGTGCAGCTTTAACAAAACCTGTTGTATAACCTGTACACAAATATAGTGGACATTCTTAGATTTTTAAGATATCATCCATACTTTTAAAATTCCATTAGTTTTCTCTTTGCCATTCGAATTATTAGACATGCAAACATGAAATTATACAGCCAACAGGGCTTGCAGCTAATACTGGTGGACCAGATGACATGCAGGCCAGAGCAAGATGGCAGAGCTAACATGACACTACTAAGACTAAGCTTCTAAGCACTCCGACATCAGCTAACAGAGTAAGCAGTTAACTGAAGCACTGCGCCCCTGTGAGGTTAAAATGAAAAGAAAATGAAAGAAAATACTGCTGGCTTCAAGTCCACACTATAATGGACAAGCTGCAAGCAACACAATCACACAATCCCCCTACAGGAAGGCCTGAACAATGAAAACACATTTGTATAATAACACAATTCAATTCAGTCATTAATTGATTAGTAAAAAAAAATGTTATGTTTATGTTTTCCCAAACATAAATGAAAGTAAATTGCATTCAGTTTAAATTTGTATTTCCATTACACAAGCTCATGAAATTAAGTAAGCACAAAACTGACTTGATCTTATTTATCAGTTTTTTTTTTTCTCTGAAGAGCTTCATATTCTGTGGAATAGAAGGAAACCAGGCTGATGAGATTGGTACACCAAAAACTATATGTAGGCTATAAAACCAAACCAGTGAGCTGAAAGATGCTAAATGGCTATAGAGATGAGATCTTTCACATTAATGTTAAATTTTGCTTTGTGACACTTTGTGACAATGTGGGTCACCTATAACAGGCCACCCAAAACAGCATCATAATATGTTGACAGATGTATGCATTTAAATTTACATCAGGGATAGGAGCACTACAGAAAAAGGGCTTACCTTTGGTAAGGGGTTGCATCTCACTCTCCTTTATTGCCAACACATCTCAAAGTTTTTACTTTTATCAGTTAAACACCACATAAGTCTGAGATGATTCATCACCAGGTTCATTCTCTTGAATTATAGCATCACTGTTCAATTGTTCAATCCTCAGGGATGTTACAAAATGGGATCAAATTATATGATTTTGTTCAGTTGAGCTAAATTATGATTGAATTAGTCCTAAATAAGGAACAATTTAAACAAATAAACAGAATAAATTGGACAGAAGTTATGTGTTGTAACCAAGTCTGGATCGGCCATCTGGCAGTTCTGGGAAATGTCACTCATCACTGAGCTGAGCTGTCACTGGCAGGAAGTCATTTATTGACATCACCATATTAAAACAATAATGACTCTTCATCTTAATCATGGGTCAGATCTATCATCATACTTATCACCTATCATTGCCAAGCCGGTGGTTGTTTGTGGAGCAATATTACAACATGCAAAGCAGTGCAGAATAATAATTTACTAGATACCTTTGTCACACCAGAATTTAGTAATGGAAGGACAGCTTATTAGGGTGTAACGGTTTCCTTTTTACTACAATAAGGACCAGGCTAATCAACTATCTTCGTATTGAACCAAACAGTTATTCCTTGTCCCTGAACGATCTTCATGTGTAAAACTAACTGCTTGTTCCATTCCATTAAAGCACATAGCACCGTGTGTGTGTGTGTGTTTTTTTTTTCTTTTTTTTGGCACGTGGAATAGCCTCAGTCCTTCTCAAAGGGAGGAAAAAATATGTACTACTACAACTAAAACTACAGTTTATCAGTCTTGTTGAAGTTGGTGTGTTCTACTTTCTGGCCTAGAGGAAGGAATGAGACCACTGTGTCTCAGCACAGCAAAATGTTTTTTTTTTTGTTTGTTTTTCCAGGAGTAAAACCACTTTCAGAATTATGACAAATGTGTAGCTTATTATCTTCCTCACTTCCACTGAAAGAGATTTTACTTATTTAACTTATTCGTCAAAAAAAAATGTTATATCTATATATATATCAGGTAACATATCAGGTATACCAGTATATTATTTTTGGTATGAGAAAGTTCTGCATTTGTGTTTTCTCGGTGCATGTAGCTCAGGAGGTCCCCCAGCTGCTGGAGTATGGCAATGTCATGGCTTTAGCTTGCTATGTTTTCGTTGCCTGCAGAGACACATTATCTGACAGAGTCGTTATGGTTGCAACACATGCATATATGCATCTGGGTATAAAATGTGTTTGCATGACTCTATGGGCCTTTATAGTATATACACAGACATGTGTACACATGCCCAGCCAGGCCAACACATTGTTAGTTTCAAAGACCATCAAGATGGAAAGAAAGGAGGTCAAAATAATCCATCTCTAACTACAACAGCATATCACATCACAACAGTCAGTGCACAGACACAAATGTGAATGACACAGGTGACAATACAAACAACAAAGCAGCCAGACCAGTAAAAGAATATGTCTGATTTTGTACTTTTGGTCCAGTGGCACTTGATATTAACTCACCAAATGTAATTATCTTAAATGGAGAAACTTGCAATAGAAATTTGACAGAGAATAATGAAAAAAAGTCTAGATTTAAGGAGTAGGTAGCAGCTAAAGCTGCAACATTACTAATATGGAGTAATAATATCCAAAGATATAGCCTACTGTGGGGTATGTGAGGCAGAAGCTGCTTTTGATAAGGTCAACAGTGACAGCACTGTGAGGCTTTCTGAGGCTTTCTAATTAGGAAAATGCTAGCTGATGCAGAGAGATGGGCTGGTCACTTTAGGAAATACATGAATGGTGCATGGTTTATTGTTGCAATTACAGAATTGGAAAGAACTAAAGCTTAAAGAACTTAATTAATTTTTGGCCTCTTGGGTGCAGAAGAACAAGCTGCAAAAATCCACACTGACCTATTATTACTTCATACATATATTACTGCTAAGATGTTAGCAAACTGTTGCCTATTTACACATCCACACACAAACATGACTCCAAATGAAATTTATTACTACTCTGTGTCTGTGTCTACATCATACATATAAGTTCGATATTCACTCTCCTTTTAGATCTCTTTTTGGTCTCTCTCCATCTCCTGAGAAAAAAAGCTGGCTCTTTTGTTGCCAAATGCTTCACTATGTTAAACTGTCTGTCGTTCGGTACGGGGCAAAAATGTGTGTACAGTGGGTTTATGGGTTTATTTATTTGATTGCTGGAAATGAGCCTGATCAGATGTGAAAGGCGGTGAAAGTGAGAGTTTTACATGATATCGGCTTCTCCATGCAGAGAGCACAGAGCCTCTACTGTGCTCTGACATCCTGAAACGACCATCACCCTCACACACACCTACAACACACAAACATGCTGTATCTCTCTAATGAGCCTGCATGCTCATATATGACACACTTGAATACACAGGCATGCATAAACTTAAAACAGCCTCATGTATGAATGCATGAACACAAAAATGTGTACAGACAGAGAGAATGGGAGAGAGACTATGACATTTAAGAAGCTTCTCCCCCAGTCCTCTTTATTCTGGCTCCCAGGAGGCCAGTAGAGGGATAAAAAAGCTGTTAGTGATAGACTTATTTTACAAGGAAGCTGCTTAATAACACATAGTATATTCATGGCATCAGCTTGGGGAATTGCAGCAGGTGTGTGTGTGTGTGTGTGTGTGATGTAAGTATGTGCACCTTCCAGTAAAGTTTGTGAGTACCCTCACGGTACAGGTGCTTCCAAATTAAGCTGTGAAGACATTTTAATGATTGTGATTTAGTGATTTAGGATTTTGTGGTCCTAACGAAGTCATTTAGTGCATCAGGTAGCTTGATATACAAGAGGCAGGTGGGTATGACAGCAACAGTATATAAAGTATACAGCAACCGAGTGAGGATATTAATATAAACAGTGTGTGTTTATAACAGTAAGAATCATCATTTACAGGTCCAGTGGATGTTTGTGTTACTGGGTATCACACAGGGATCCTCCCTGATGCTTTGTGACTGGTGTTACATGTTTATCAGTGTGACAGTTTAAGGAAAGAAACTGTTCTGGTATCTGCTTTAATTTGGTGTACAGAGCTCTGTAGCGCCTACTAGAGTTGGAACAGGTTATGTCCATGTTCCACTACCAGGTCTCTGTGAGAAAAAGGAAATCCAAGAAATTGGCAAGTGGCAAGTGACACTGATGTACTACTTGCACAGTACCAGTAGTACCACACTATCCTGCAGCCTGAGCTCAGGGTCACAGGTATCCGTGGTGCTGCAGGTACTGTAGTATCTTAGGTATATAAGACAGAACATCTAATCTGCTTGAGATGAAACTGCAACAGAAGGAGGATTCACATGGAAAGCACTGCACTGCATATGTTAGCAGCATATGTTAGTATGAGCCCAGGTTGTTAATGTAAATACCGTCTCTTGTCATGTCTCGTCATGTGTGTTAAGTTTTCATGTCTGTCATGTCTGTTTCCTGTTCTGGCGTGTCTGTTTTATTTTGAAAGTACTAATCTTCCCTCTCGTTTCAGGTCCTGTATCATGTGGGCTCGTGCCTGTCAAAAGACAAGGCTCACCAGGCATGAGGAGGGCGCTGGTAATTAGATACTTTGTGAGTACCTTAATGATCTTGTATCCTTTTACCTCAACGACATCTTAATCTTCTCCCCTGATCCTGTTACCCACCAGCGCGCACGTCCGGCAGGTCCTGATTCGCCTGCTGGAGAATCAGCTCTACGTGAAAGCGGAGAAGTAAGTGCGAGTTCCACGTCTCCTCAGTCCAGTTAGTGCTGTTACTAACTGGCCGTCACTCACAACCAGGAAAAAAGTGCAGCAGGTTCTGGGCTTTGCAAATTTTTACCAGAAGTTTATAAGAAACTTCAGTGCAGTGGCGGCATGCACTAACCTCTCCTAAAGTTCCCTTTCAGTGGGGTCCCCGGGCTGAGGAGGAGATTCATCGGCTCAAGGGGATGTTCACATCAGCGCCTGTTCTGACCATGCTGGATCCTCAGCTTCAATTCATCGTGTAGGTGGATGCCTCCAATGAGGGCGTTGGGGCAGTATTGACCCAGCGCTTCCCCAAGGACCAACGTATTCATCCATGTGCTTTTCTCTCTCGTAAACTGTCTCCTGCCTGCAGAGCGTAATTATGACATCAGGAACCGAGAGCTGCTGGCGATAAAGGTGGCCCTGGAGGAATGGCACCATTGGCTAGAGGGGGCAGAACATCCTGTGGACAGATCACAAAAACCTTGGATACCTCAGAACTGCAAAAAGATTGAATTCTCGTCAAGCAAGGTGGGCTCTCTTTTTTTTTTTTTTTAGTTTTTTTCAGTCAGTTCACCCTCTCCTACAGGCGGGGGTCACAGAACACTAAAACAGATGCTCTGTCCCACCTGTATGATCCAGAACCAGCTGCCAAGGAACCTGAACCCATCCTACCACCTGACCGTGTGGTAGGAGTGGTAACTTGGCAAATAGAAAATTATGTGCAACGAGCTAGCCAGGGTAAACCTGCCCCTGAGGGCTGTCCTCGCAACCAGTACATCGCTGCCTGCTCTGTCTGTGCTCGTAGCAAGGCATCAAGGCAGGTCCGGATGGGGTTACTTCCAGCCACTACCGGTGCCACACAAACCTTGGTCACATCTCTCGTTGGACTTGGCACGGGCCTGCCTCCGTCAAGGGGTAACACGGTTGTGCTGACGGTGGTAGGCCAGTTTTCAAAAATGACTCACTTCATTTCACTCACAAAACTACCAACTGCTAAAGAAACTGCCACAGTCATGATTAACCATGTTTTCCGCATCCACGGTTTACCCACTGAGACATTGTCTCTGACAGAGGACCACAGTTTGTATCCAGTTTCTGGAAGGAGTTTTGTCAGCTCCTCTGTGCCACCGTCAGCCTATCCTCCTCCTGCCTGAGATGTCTGGTGGCACAGAATCAACCATCCTGGAGCGACCACCTCACATGGATCGAGTATGCTCACAACTCACTCCCCACTGCTGCCACCGGACTCTTCTCCCTTCCAGGTCGTCCGCAGGGTACCAGCCGCCACTCTTCCCCGTCAACGAGGAGGAGGTGGTGACGTTCCCTCAGCCCATGCCTTGACTAGACGGTGTAGGAAGATCTGGGCTGCTGCACGGCGGATGCTTCTCCGAGGATAGGTCCGGATGAAGACTGCAGCAGATCGCCACCGCCATCCTGCACCAGTCTACACACCGGGCTTGAAAGTGTGGCTGTCCACAAAGGACCTGCTGCTTACACCAGGAAACTCGCCCCCAGTCTCCAAAGTCATTAATCCTCTCTGTGCAACTTAAACTCCCCAGGTCCCTCCGTGTGCACCCGACTTGCCACGTCAGCAAACTGAAACCTGTCCGGGAAAGCCCGTTGGTGCCGCCCACCAAGCCCCCGCCCCTCGAAGATTGTTGACGGCAGGCCTGTCTACAAGGTGAAAAAGCTGCTGGCGGTGCGTAAGAGGGGGCCAGGGGAAGGCAGTTCCTGGTGGACTGGGAGGGCTACAGACCTGAGGAGCGTTCATGCATCCCTGTGAGTTTCATCATGGACCGTAGTCTCATCAATGACTTCTACCAGCGCCATCCAGATGAGTCTGGACCGTTGGGGGTCGGTCCTAATGGGGGGGTGGGTACTGTCATGTCTCGTCAATTGTGTTAAGTTTCCATGTCTGTCATGTCTGTTTCCTGTTCAGGCGTGTCTGTTTTAGTTTGAAAGTATTAATCTTCCCTCTCATGTCAGGTCCCTTTACTTCCTGCCATTGTGTGTTTTCCCGTTTGTTTCCCGTTGTGATTGTCCTGCCCCGCCCTGATTGATTGTCTGCCCCGCCCTGATTGTTGACTGAACTTTGCTGTAAGAATACTCTTTATTAAGCACATCTTAAAATCTTCGTCACAATCTGAGTTGTGTCCTGCATTTGGGTCTACCTGCCTGGTCCACGATCCATAACATCTCTTCGAAAAAGAGACAAAAGGTCACAAAACAGATGACAATTGTCACTAAAACCCACATTGTGCATACAAGCAACTGAAGCCAGGTGTGGAGGCCAAGGAATCTGCTAAAGTGACCAGCACCACAGTCCACCATGGGAATAGAATCCAAGGTAAAAACAGACTTTCCACATCACTATAGGAAATTAAAAAGATGGCTAAAATCAGATTTGGTTAAATCATACTGTTGCAAAGCTGCATCACTTGTTCCCACGCTGACAATTGCTCTTATGGAGGACAGAAGCAATGGCAGTAAACCCGGGAGCTTTTTTGAATGTCAGGGACTGTGGGGCCAGACAAACACTGTGTGACTATATTAAAGAAATGCACATTCCTGGTAAATGAATCATTGAAAATGGCCTGGGGGGTACAGGCTGGGCTCTGTCAGAAGAAAGCAGAACATGCTCCATATCCACAGTGTGTGCCATGTTCACTGGCCAAGGATTGGTGGTTAAAGCCAGGGATCCCTGCAGCAAAGGGGTGGTGTCCTTGACAGCAGAGAGCTGGTTACAGGATGAGGGGAGAACTGCATGCATTAGGGTTGTGAAGGTGGGACAGTTTGGACACAGCAGCGGGGAGTGGAGGCGGTGGCAGACAAGATGTTTATCCTTACAGGCAACAGTCCATTATTCCCTTTGACTCGAGTTAACCTTTGGCTACGCTCCCTGCTGGGTCCAGTGATTTTTTAGTCTGGATGGCAGTGATATCCAGGTATGGGACAGTCAAGTCCAGTTCTCTGGACTGACAAAGCGTCATTCCAAGCATCATTTGTTCATAGCTTGCAGAAACATTGCATGCAATAGTCCACCTTCCACCTTCTCTTCCCCTCTCTCTGGGTGGAATGCTGGTATTAAAAAGCCCTGACATACACATCACTCATGTTAACAGGTCCTGCTGGTTGCATTTATGTGGTTCCTGCATCAAAAACAGCATTTTATAGCAAAACCTCATACTTCCCATCCTGCCTTAATTCATCCATTTGGTACCAATCCTTCCATTAAACTCCTCCAGAAGGCCTTGCAGGGCCATTTCCTGACCCAGAAGTCCATTCAATTCAACCCCAAAAGAAGGAAATACTGAAAAATGAAACTCATTTGTATTGTAAAAATGATTTTGGGTTGGTATTTACCTGTATAACCCTACCCCAGTGACAGACCAGTCAAACATCAATCTCTCTTTCTTTGGCTTCTTAAACTGTTTGCAGGCATTTTGTTGCTTCATCACCTCCAGTCTTCTATCTACTAGTTAACCTCACCTCCATCAGTTTCTCTTCTCCTTTTTTAAACTACTCTTTCTATCCAGCTTCTTTGTCACCTGATGCCCAATTTACCACCCCCCAGATTTACCACCCCCCAGTCCATAGTCAAGAACTGCTGTGATTTGTATGGAGCAGCACAGCAACAAACATGTCAAAACAGTGACATCCAAAGCGCATCAGGAAGACGTTTGCTGGTTGGCAGAGAAGCAGAGAAGGAAGTTGAGAAGGCATGGGAGAGGAGAGAAGAACAGGGGATGGAAAAAACAAGATGAGGACAAAAGGAGGACTTTTCCTAAGGTTGGAGGTGATTATAAACCATGTAACTCAACTTCCATCTTATTTATTTTGTCTGTAATTTTGGTAACAGATTCTCATAGCTGTGGTGATCCAGCGCTTCACTTACACTGAGGGTATAAGAGATCACCTGTCAATCAGGCTGGCTGGTTTTGTGACTATGTGTATTTTTTTGGATATTTTGTAAATGAAATGTGAGTTTCTGTTAGTGGCAACTAGCTGTTTTTTTCTACTTATTTGAAATAGATATTGGAAATTACATTATGTAAATTACTCAATCAACCATCATCATCTATCTCCTGTTAAACCAGGCAAAGTATGATTTTTAAGTGTTCTGTCATAAGTAAGGTATGCTTCCATCTGTAGTATGTGTTTCACTAAAAGGCTAAATTAATACATAAAAAAATGTATCAAAGTTTGAGGTAACTATTGGCTCCACGCACCGCTGTCACCATGTTAAGTGTTAAAGATCTAATCTCAAAGATTTTCATTTAAATAAATGTCAGTTAAATCACTATCTATCAGTGATGATGCAACACAGTGGTGATGCAGTGTCATGCTCATGTTGCAAGTAAAAACTTACTACGTCCAAACAAAGAAAATGACTACAGATGATGAAACTTGAAATTGAAACTGAACTGAGGTCCAAAAACACACCCTCAATTACAGATTATCACCATAGGAGCTGTGAAAAACAACAAAATTTAAATCTTTGAGATTATAACTTTAAGTGGTCTGTGATGACATGTTTGCTGTGACATGTTACTTTCAGTGGTCTGTGATGCCAAAGTATCATGGCAGAGGTGATTCATTTTTTCTTCTTCATGGCAGGGTGTACAGACAGGCTGCCAGATGACTCCTGTAAGAAGATTTTGTGGTGGTATAGTATGAACATGCAATTAGATTTTTTTTCATCAGGTGATAATGTGTATTGGCAGTGTGAACGCACTGAATTGAGTGCAAGAATGAATCTCTCACACTTTCAATCTGCAGTGTGCAGTTGATGAGTCCCACCCAGGAGGGTGTAGAGGGGGACGATAACGATCGAGACCTCGTTGATAAAGAAGCATTTCAGCATGAATGGGACATGAAGAGAGAGGTCATCAAAAATCATTTCGCATAAAACCAGATTGAATAAAATCCCAGCAGTCAGGAGCACTTTGATTTTTCATAATAGGAAAGGAAATGGTCCATTCACACACTCCAGACACACTGCATTATGAAAACACATTTTTCACTCTTGTAAAAATGTCTCACTGATTGGATACAGACAATGTTTTCAATCAATAGAGCAGTGATACTTGTGTATACTTGTAATTTTGAAAAGCCTAAATCAGGAGTGGTACAGATAAGGCTCTAATAGAAAGGTACAATATGTCTGAGGTGGGGCATTTTATTGATTAACACATTGAAAACAAAGAGCTCTTCAGTCAGCCTGAGGCTATGTGCTGTAGTATGAGAAGGGCTACTTTACAGTAAGACACAGAGACTCTAACTGTGTGTGCATGAATCTTTATCAATATCTTAAAAGTTTCTCAGAGTGACTGCATGATAGAGATAAACGATGCTCTAGATGCCCTGCACCATTTGTTGAAGTCCTGCTATTCATCTGATGTATGTATGTATGTCTGATTGTGATGATCAGCCATAAATATTGTAATTTTTCATTAGAAATGTTCAGGTCAATCTGCAGTCACACTGCACACTGCAGTCACTTGTTCTGCCAATGGAATTCTGACATCCATCAGAGTAATCCACCTCTCTTCCTCTTCTTAAATGGTAACCTCAGAAAACAAGCTAACAACATTTCACTGGAGAAACGGTTGAGTCTATCTAACTAGTGTCCAGGCACGGTGTTCATGTGGAAGATCAACTGACCGCTACTGGAGATAATTATGCCAGTTATTATTAATTAATTTTTAATTAATAATTAATTATTATTAATTATTGTTATAGATCCTTTCATGTGATCCATGTTTAGTTAACTATGAACATAGGTTGATGAAGCAAGTGTACTCAACTGTTGGCTGTCAAAAGGCTCTGTGACCATTTGAGGACATTTCTCTTTTCAACCTTGAATAACTGGGGATACCTTTTGGAGTCAGACCTAGGAAGGAAGAGCCTGGTGGCCAAGCCTTGACCCATGGAAAAGAATCCTAGCCTGGGACAGATGAGACACTGCAGCAGGTCTTTTCAGCTCAGACCACTACAGATTTGTAGCTTAATTCTTTACTAACAACTGTGGTTGCTAATAAACCTCAGAATAGGCCAGAGTGGGTTGAGTCAGAACATCACAATCTACAGCTGCAGCACTGTGACACACTAGAAGCTTACAAGACATTTCACTCACAAATCACAATGTTTTATTTTAGAAAACAATGTTGTGAAGTTTCATTTGCATAATCAGTTGCCATGTGTATCTGAATATCTCTACATATAGAAAACCTATGTGCATGCACAAGTCTCTGATATTTATACTGTAAATTCTCAAATACTGGAAGGGACCATTATTTACCTCAGCTGCTGAGAGCACCTGTCATTTATTTCAATAAATATATCCATCATATTTGAACAAGAAGACTCACTGTAATTAGGTATAATGTCCATTTCCACAGCAATAAATCCTTTAGTGTTCATGTTCAAACTCACGTTCATTTGTCACATATAAGAAGAGAAATGGCCTGAGAGTGTTAACAATGGAGCATGGCTTTATCACTGAGATACTGTGGATAATGTACAGCAGCAGTCTGAGGTGTGAATTAGATTTTGCTGGAATGTCCTCTCATTTTGTTAAATGGGAAACTTTGAAAATGCCATATGCTACCCACCCTGGATGCTCAGCTGATGTGGTATTTATGGGTTATTTTTATTTATTTATTTATTTATTTATTTTACATATTTGTCTGATGATTGCACATGCTTGATGTAACCTTCTGATATGGCCAGTGTTATTTGGTGTCTTTGGTTGTAAAAGGTGAGGGTTTGTGCTGAGCTTTTTTAGGCAGTGATAGCACAATCAGGAATATTGAATGGAAGACACAGGCAGCAGGCTGCAGGAGTAGGAAAGGCACTCGCTTTTATTAGCTTTGCTATTGATCATGCTTATGATAAGAGAAAATGGAATATGATACGTCCTGCTGCATTATGGGGCCATTTACACAGTCACATTTCAGCAGTTCATATACAGCATTAAATCTAAACTACATCAGGGCTGGATGGGTGTTTGTCTTGCAGATTTTAACACACATATGTTTATATCCAGAATATATCCATGTAAATCATTTGTATTACATACACTATGTGGCCAAAAGTATGTGGACACCTGAATTAAGTATGTTAACAGGCAATAATTCCACCCATGTGTGGGCATTAACTTGCTGCTATAACATCCTTCACTCTTCTAGTTTTAGGATTTCCACCAAATGTCAGAACCTAGCTGCGGTGATTTGCTCTCTTTCAGCCACAACACCACTTGTGAGGTGTCATCCAGCACTGTTGCTGACTGATATGGTCTGGGGCTCATTTCACACATGCAAGCTGCAATTTGCAACATGAGATAATTTCCAATTAAAACA
This sequence comes from Scortum barcoo, assembly GCA_023238725.1. Taxonomy (NCBI): domain Eukaryota; kingdom Metazoa; phylum Chordata; class Actinopteri; order Centrarchiformes; family Terapontidae; genus Scortum; species Scortum barcoo. Next base: position 27,408,980 of record CM041554.1, read on the forward strand.
CGCTCCATACTTGGTGCCCAGACATGAGCATCCAAGAGTCCATTAGGACTCACATATGTTTCTGCCATTTGTGACTGAAAATCATTTGTGAAAAAGAATGCTGTCATTATTTGCGATCTGTGTATAAGCAGTTCTTGCAAATTGCTTTATTAAATTGGCCCCTGCCTAGCAAATGGAGTTCCAGTTCATCCCAAAGATGTTGGATGAGACTGAGGTCAGGGTTCTGTGCAGATCAGTTGTTCTACAGCAAACTGGATGCACAAAATTCTAAAGTATTACTGTATGCTGTCGCTTTAATATTGTGTAATTTGTTGTTATGTGATTCATTGCAATGAATTGTAATTGTAACCTCTTGTGGGGATTTGGCTTTTTTCTCTAGAAAAAAAATGTATCAACAAAGACATCTGTCAGTAGGTTAAGTAAAAATGACCTGTTAAAATGTTGTCTCACTTTTTGCAGTCATCTAGTTTTACATAAGATATGTGTGGGGTACAACTGTGTTGTGGTTGAAAGATTATCTAGACTTTATCATGCAGACATTACTCAAAATTAACAAAACTATATTTGGCTTAAAAAAAATCAAGCATCAGCTTTCATGAACAGTCCTGTTGCCAGTGTTAAATGTTTTACAGACCTGAATTCATGACTTCAGTTTGTTTTGATGATCTTTTTTTCTTTCCTTGAAGGTAACGTTGGGATATCTGTTGCACAGCTAGAGGAGTGTGATAACAGAAAATGCTCCATCTATTCAAAATGCCAATATTAAATGTCACGTTTTGTTGTCAATCCCTTACAATTAAAGAGCAAACTGCATTTTGAGGCTGTAGTCTGTGGTTCTGTTGTGTCGGATATTAAAATGAAAGGTGTTTTTATTAATCTATCCTGCTTATGGATTCACAAAAGCTTTTGTTGATATAGTGTTGGCTAAAGCTGAATGTTATATGCTTAATTTATTCCACAACATTTCCAGGATACTTTTGAGAGCAAGGCCAGATTTAAAGAGAAAATGTCTGTATATCCTTTTGGTCATTTCACGTTGTGGTTGTATTGTATTGTAGGTGTTGTATTGTAGTATTGTCTTTGTAGCTGTTTTGCATCTATTTGTGTCTCTTTGTAGAAAAATACACAAAATAATCACAACATAACCACAAAGAAATGCATAATAGCTACTAAAGAGACACACAACTACAAAGAGACAAAAAAAACAACCAGATGAGATGGAAGGCATCCACAAAGTGATACAAAATGACTAAAGAGACTAAATAAAACCACAAAAATACACCAAACAAGTAAAAACAGACAAAATATGACTAATGAGAGGTGTAAACAACCACAGAGATGTGAAACAGCTTCAAAGACACAACTATAAAGAGACACAAAACAACACATCACAAAGCGACTACAAAAAGACACAAAATGACCACACAGAGATGCAAAATCACCACAGATACAAAGAGACAAATATGACTAAATATGACTACAAAGTGACATGAAATAACAACAATGCAGTCGTGTTGTTTTAGTCCCTTTCAGTCCATGAGGGAGGAGAAGTCTGCGTCCAGGGGCCTGTTGCCTTTATCCATAGCAAAATGCCATTTTAACGGCAGATATTTTTACTTGTCACAGAAGGAAAAGCACAGGTGTTACTAATAACATAAATAATGCCTCTATTTCTGTCACAGTTAGCCATGACAGTTTGACAGTGAGACATGAACAATAGCAGGACCCTGAAACTGAAGCAGCTAAATGAAATTCAGCCATCATTAATTTGCAACATGGTAGATAAAGGAGGTGGGATCAAGAATTATAGATTGTCTGAGATGTCCACTATAGGAAAATACAATGCAACAGAGCTGCAATGCTGGTGTGTGCTTGTATTTCAATGTTTAATAACCCTTTTCCTTTTCATATGGTATTCTGGGAAATGTAGGAAAGAACTGGCTGTACCTCAGCTGTGTAAATAGAGTAATTTTGGAATCAAAGGCCTCATTTCACAGTATCACAGGTTCCCTTTTTGGTGTCTCACCAACTTGCTGGTTCGTCAAACAATCGAGACTCTCTGGAGGGAGAGAAAGAAATATGTGTGGAAGTGTTTGAAAGCGTCTGATCAGCACTGGAATAGCCTTGTGCTTTACCGGGGTCACTGTTCAGTGCTGACACATCACTACGCTCCTTCACACATGAAATGTGAGGGTGTGTGTACTTGTGTGTGTGTTTGTGTGCCTCCACACCAAGCCGGGTGGACCACAACAGCTCTTAAATCTCAGCAAATAGAAAGGTTCAGCACTCCTCTCCTCTTCTCTCCTGTACTTTCATTGCCCTCCATTATTTCTTTATTATTATTTCTATTTTTCTGTCCTTGCCATTATTTCCATTCTTTCCCTCCTCCCCTGTTCTTTCTTTAACCTCTACCCTTCTTTTCTCACCCTTTTGTTTCCTCTCATCTCCATGCCTTCATTCCTTTCCTCTGTTATTCTCCTCTCCTTCTGACCCTCCTTCTCCACCTTCCATCTTTTCCTCTTCCCTTTCCTTTCCTCTTCTCTTATGCATGTCCTTACCCTTCTACCTCTCCCTTTCTTCTCTTCTCCCCTTTCCCCATTCTCCTCTTCCCTTATTTCATTTTATTTCCTTTTCCCATTTTTCTTTACCTCCCTCTTTTCTGCATTGTTTCATCTTCTTTCCTTTCTTCATTCCTTCATTTTCTTTCCTTTCTCTCTCCTTTCTTTTCCCCTTTCACCCCTTCTGCCATTTCTTCTCCATCTTTTCCATCCCCATCTTTCCTTGGCTTCTCATCTAACTTCCTTTATTTTTTCTCCTGTTGCCCTCTTCTCTGCCTTCCTTTCTTTTCTTTTCCTAATCTCTGCCTGTCCATCTCTTATCTTTAGTCCTTCTCATTCATCACCTCCCCTCATCACCCCCTCTGCCCTCTTCTCTTCATCTCTCTAAACTAACCTCCCCATTACACTCCTCTCAATGTTCATTTTTCCTATTTCTTGCTCTCCACTTTCTTTCTCTCCTCATTTCTCTCCCAATATCTTCTTCTTCCCCTTTTTTTTCCTGTTACTTTCATTTCCGGCCTTTCTCTTCATTTGATTTGATCCCTATTTTGGTTACATCTCCTTCTCTCCTTCCTCCACTCTTCTCTTTTCCTCTGTACTAACCTCTTTGTTTTTTAATCCCCTAGTTCGTTCTCTCTCCTTTTTCTCCTTCCTCTCCTTTGTTTGACTCTCCCTCGTGTATCTTCTCCTAATTTTTCTTCTCTATTCTTGCCATCTTATATTATGCCATTCCATCTCTTTTCCCTCTCTTGTCTCATTGATTTTCATACTCTATCCTTTTATTTCCATTTTACTTCATCATTTATTCTCCTCCATGTCCCTCCTTTATTTCGAGCCGTCTCATGTTGCTCTTGACAATTCTGTCTGTTTTTCATGTGGTCACTTTCTCTCTCTTCAATCATTCTCCCCCCCTCTCCTCCTTTCCAATATATTTCTCTCCTCACTTCCTACTTTTTTCTTTCTATTATCATTCTTGGTACTCCTTCTCCCATATTTTTCTTTTTGTTTGCTTTCCATCTTCTCTCGTCTTGTTTTTTTTTTGTTTGTCGTTTCTTTTCCTTTGCTTTTGTTTCCCTCTTTCCTTTCATCGCCTTTACTCCCCCTTCACTGTATCCTTTCTCACTTCGTCTCTCCCCCTCTCCACTCCACTCCTCCTCCCCTCACCTCTCCTATCCTCTCTCCACCTCTCCCGCCACCTGCTAGCGCCTGTTGTTCAACCCGGATCGCAGCCTTGCTCAGGGGCCCCTCGGCACCTTCCTATTGGCAGGAAGCGAGTTGCTCATCTGCAACAGGGGCCGTCCTCCATCGATCCTTCCGTGGCCCCAGCCTTCACGCTCAGCAAGTCACACATTTGTAGTGTTCAAGAAGCTAGTGAAGTCTCTGAGGTATGTGTACTGCTGCTCCCCCAGACCTAATCTACATCCACCTCCTTCCTCATATTTATTCACTTTTACTCTTCTCCTTTTTTTTCAGTTTTCTACATCCTCGGGTTTCATTTGTCTTTTTATTATTATTATTATTATTATTACATAATAATAATAATAATAATAATAATAATAGTATGTAATAATAATAATAATACATATTATTATTATTATTATTAAGGATCATTGGTCTTAAATTATACCAAATCAAATCAAATAAAAATGTGTTAGATTTCATTAATATAATTGATGCAGATTATAAATTTAGATTGTTTGATTAGAAATGTATTGCAACTTTATAAGAAATGCTCATTATACACATAAAGCTATACATGTCAGCTCTTTCACCTTCACTAAGGTCAGTAGATAGGCTGCTCAGTCAATAAACATTTGTTGTTATTTAGCAGCTTCAGATTGAAATTTTCTTGCATGTAGTTAAAATAAATAATTACTAAAAAGAAAAAAAGAAACAATTTAAAAACTTAAAAAGAGGTAAAGCTGCACATGCGGCTCTTAAATGTTGCTTCATGCTGTTTGGTTACTGCTTAAGGAACAGGTTTGGAAGTTTAAGTGGGTCTCATTACAGCACTTACATGCCATATGTTTATTGGTTATTATTAAAGTTATCAGGCCTTGTAATTGTGTGTATCTGTGGGCGTGGTCCTGCCTTCCTCATTCCTTCTCAGCTCCTCCAACACACCTGTCTGAAATCTGGCCATCTGCTCACCTCTCTCCACTTCCATACCGGCGTACCTACTTATACCGAAACAGAGGATGATGAGGAGGAGGAGTTTCCTCAGGCCATCCAAGTCCTGAACCTTTCACTTTCTTTACGTAATTAATGACTACTAATTATAATCCATCCATCTGCCCCACTACTATTCTAATACAATAATAATAACACTATTATAATACAATATACTGTATGTACCATTATATTGCGTAAAATACCTTGTTATGTTACCTTACCTCGTTATGTGCATATTGTTCATGGTCTGCTCTTTTGTGAACGTTTTACTTTACTGTCTACTGAATGTAGTTTAAGTATTTTGTAGTATTCTATTTTTTACAATTTGTTAGTGTGTGCCTATAGCAACTACAAGTTAACTACATGTTGTGTATCCTTGTGTCATCTGGGGCCACAGTTCATTTTTGCCTTTGGGCCTTCTAGCAAATTTATCTGTCTCTAAAAGTTAAGAGCACAGATTAAGCTGTTATCTAATTCACTTGTTGGCATACAGTAGGCATGGTAACAGGCTGACTAGCTGGCTGCCAGACTTGTTGGCTAGTAGAGTGTGTGACTGGCAGACTGGCTGCAGTGACCGTCAGTGTGTGTGACTGGCAGAATGGCTGCAGTGACCAAACACAGCAGCTCTTGCAGCTTCTTGGTGGATTCACTGCTCTGTCAGCCAGCTGCTCCATCATCATCTCTCTCCACAGCTCTGCTTCTTTCACTTCCTTTCTCTTTACACCGTCATTAGCATCCAGCACTCCACTCCTCCCTCTCTTTCTCTAGTACCATTTCACTCACTTTTCATTTAAATGCTTCAATTCACTTTTTCAAGCACTCTTAAAAGGGAAGTGTCACTTTCAATACATCTGCTACACAAACAAATATTTATTGTTGATATTATGTGTCTGACCTGACCTTGCGTACTCCATGAAGACTGTCTCATTTTTATAATTGTGTGTGAATCATCAAATACATGTATAGTAAAAAAAAAAAAAAAAAAAAACAGAAGAGTAAGAGTGTTTTAAAACTAAAGGGCAGTATAAAAGTGAAAACAGGAGTGTGCAGTGTTTCTGGCTGGAAAATGACACCTGCTTCTTAACAGGAAGACACTTCTTTCCTTTCATGTCCCTCCATGTGTAAAAGTGGTCGAAGGCTATTTCATTTAGTCACAGTAATACATGTCACCACTACCACTTTCACTTCAGCGTTTCCATGGCAATAAGATACCCTGGAGGCCTACCAGAGCACGGTGAGTATCGATCTGCTGATATTACATGTAAACCTCTGATGCTTGGCCCTAATTCACAGGTCATTGTTTGAGTGACTGAAAGAGTGAGGAAAAACAATGTAGGATGGACTGGTGAGCAGTAAAAAAGATGTGTGTATGAGAGTGTGTGTGGGTGGGCCGGGGAGTGGCAGTCATGAGGGAATCGGGGAAAACATGAAGCCGGCAGAGAGAAAGAAAGGAGAGGTTGAAAAATCTGTGTTTTTATTCAGCTTTTCTGTCTTCATGTCTGGCTAAGCAATCTGCTAGTGCTGCCCTCCACATCTATCATTGTTATAGCCAGTGAGGAGAGTGTTGGACTCAGGGCTGCGTGTGTGTGGGCCTGCCTGACCACTTGTGTGCATGTCCATGTACACACTCCTCTCTCTCAGTTGAAGAGCAGAGGCTGTATATCTCCTGTGCTTACAGGTACCACTGTTTTTCACAGCCATGCCAAAGGCCCTGGAACCTGAAAGGAGAGTTCACTGTACCATGTAAAAGAACATCGTGGTAATGTTCTTTTGGACGTGGTAGTATCGCTAAAAAAATGTCTGAAGATTGGTGTAGCTGGAGTGCAGGACTTTTACATAACAACTGCTGCATCCAAGCCCTTGCCAAACTAGTTCACATAATGCTCATAAATCCTATCTTTTTCCATTCCTGCTCTGGTGCACCAGTAATTACATCAACCAGCAATCAATGGTTTGCCATAGCTGAAGGCAGTAACAACTGTAACAATGGAGTTGGCTAGAGCAACTAGGAGTATGGCAGTGTCAGTGGCGGAAAAGCCTAAGAAGCATCCAAGAAAAGTTTCTGGTACACCATATGAAAAAGAAAGGAAGCAGAGGAAGGATAAAAAGGTAACCTGTCAGTTATAAAACTAGTCCTCGTTTTTTTACAACTGCCTAAAAACACTGTTTTGCTTGAAGTTTTCTGTGGCTACATTTTTGGCATAAATAATCACCTTATCTGTTATTTTTCAAGGATGACCAGGGCACTCCAGGGACCCTGAGGGGCCATAATGACCTGGAACATGAGGGTCATGTGACAACTGTATTGAAGTGCATAACACAACTGCCCTTGCAAATTTACAGCAAGTCGCCAAATTGATTTAGCAGATTATTACCTTATTAAGGGTGTAACATAAAGCAACTATCTGTGTTTGTATGTGTTTTTGTATCTGTTTGTGTCAAAAACGTATCTGTATTTGTATCTGGACCTCCATGTTCTCAGACTGTAGAAGTGGGCATGGCAAGCACCGAAAGCCATTACATTTTTACACCTCATACATACATTCATGTGTTTAGTTGCCAACAAAACAGTGCAATATTTTAACCACACTCCTGAATTAATTAAATAATAAAATGCATTTGAGCCCCCCAAAAAGTGGAGTTTGTGTATACAATGCAAGGAGGCTCAGATGAATGTAAAGTTGCTCTGAAATGGGATAAGGTCCATATTAAATGATGTTTTTAATGTCATTATAATTGTGAAAGTATTATTTTTCTGAAAGGTCTCATTTATTCTATTAAGAATATTGAGAGTTTCTGAGTACAAATATCTGGGTATTCGGCTGTATCAAAATGTTACATTTTAATTTCCATCAACATACTTAAAAAAATGGGTATTTGTACAGAAAAAGAGTTAATTTTCTAATGTTCAGTAGGAGGTGGATAATTGAGGCTGTCTTCCTGTCTCTCCTGGATTATGGTGATATCATCAGCATCCACTCTTAATCCCCTAGATTCTGTTTATCACTCTGCCCTAAGATTTATTATATTATTATACTGCTGATGGGTATTCTACTCATCATTGCATCTTGTATAAAAAGACTGGTTGGGCATCTCTAACTGTAAGATGGAACTTATCTTGGTGTCTATTCATTTATAAAATAAAATAAGTTGAAATTGCAACTTACCATTATACATCTTTTTTTTTTTTTTTATTAAGTTGGTCCTATGGAAATTAGACTGGTTAAAGTTATTGGCTAATGCTGAAAATACAAACATACAAACAGTGAATTTAAGAAAAGTGGTTTTAGTTTTTGTGCTCCACACACATTTTTACTATGCACGTTACTCTGCACATTGACTATTTCCCTCTGTTTTGCTGCTTTTTTATGTGTGTGTGTACTTATTCTGTTTTAAATTGCACTCTCGACATCATTGAAAATGAGGGCATGCCCTCAATCATTTCTCAAGAACTAAAAAGTTTAATGAATGAATGAATATCATATCATTATAAACTTAAACAAACATGTACTCCTGACATCAGCCGAAGTTCAAGGTAGTTTACATAATTGTAAATATTAGTACTAGTATATAGGCTGTGTTCATGACCATTGCATGACCAACTCTGCAATCATCACACTGCCTTGGGATTTCTAAGAGACATTAATATTACCAAGCTATAAACAAAGGAATGTTACCCATCACCAACTTCCATCTCACAGTATGATCAGGTTGTGTCTCAAATATTTCACTAGTACAGCAGGTCACTACATAGTAAAATTGGATTTAAAGCAGTTCTTAGGTCATATTGATTCAGAAAAATTAGGACTTCAGAGGTTCTGTGGTTTTCAAAACTCATGAAAACTAAAAATTAAACTGTTCAATTGATAACCATACCGAGTTATGAGCACACTTAGATTTGTGTCTGAAGGAACAGCTAAGTGGACAGTTAGCACTGACGACAGTGAGTATTATTGTTATATGGCTAATAAATGGATCACTTACGTCGGACTATGTATGCAATTAAGTGACAGGCATAAAAAAAAAGTAATATGGTACTTTGTTCTAAGTTTAAATTTACACAAAACCAGTGAAAGGAGCTGAATGTACTCTGTCTTTAAGTGTGTCTTCTTCCACCACAACAAAAGCACAGGAAATCACTTGTCTCAGCATGAGTGGTCAGTCTTTACCTTCATCATCTGACTTGCACCATCACTCAAATATTCAACTGATTTTGCAGATGGATGACAAATAGTTGGAAATGCAACATAAAGTGTCTTTCTTAGGAACTGGATCACCAAATCAGCATCATTGCTCCTTTGCAAGGACTCCATTTTCAGTTTTTGCTATTGCTAAGCCAATGTTGAGCTGCAGTAAAATCTGTGGATGAAATTCATAAGACTAACAGTAAAAATTATATCTGGTTGGGTAAGTGAAACATAGGCCATCACTATCCACTACAGGAGAATGTAAATATGTTTTGGACTTTTTGTTTTGGTGTTTGCAATATTTTGTAGATAAGTGCCAATAATTTTTTATGTTTTCCGTGCTATCTCAGTAAGGGTTGCATTGCAGAGTTTACATATTGCTGCGTTTTTTTTTTTTTTTTTTTTGATGCTGCGTTTGCAACTCTTAATTAGCTGTAATTTAGCTTGCCAGATTTTACAGTGCATCCGGAAAGTATTCACAACGCTTCACTTTTTCCACATTTTGTTATATTACAGCCTTATTCCAAAATGGATTAAATTCATTTTCTTCCTCAAAATTCTACACACAACACCACATAATGACAATGTGAATTTTTTTTTGAGATTTTTGCAAATTTATTAAAAATAAAAAACTAATAAATCACATGTACATAAGTATTCACAGCCTTTGCTCAATACCTTTGTTGATGCACCTTTGGCAGCAATTACAGCCTCAAGTCTTTTTGAATATGATGCCACAAGCTTGGCACACCTATCTTTGGGCAGTTTCGCCCATTCCTCTTTGCCTTGCAGCACCTCTCAAGCTCCATCAGGTCGGTTTTGCACAGCCATTTTCAGATCTCTCCAGAGATGTTCAATCAGATTCAAGTCTGTGCTCTGGCTGGGCCACTCAGGGACATTCACAGAGTTGTCCTGAAGCCACTCCTTTGTTATCTTGGCTGTGTGCTTAGGGTTGTTGTCCTAGCTGAAAGATGATCCGTTGCCCCAGTCTGAGGTCAAGAGCGCTCTGGAGCAGGTTTTCATCCAGGATGTCTCTGTACATTGCTGCATTCATCTTTCCCTCTATCCTGACTAGTCTCCCAGTTCCTGCTGCTGAAAAACATCCCCACAGCATGATGCTGCCACCACCATGCTTCACTGTAGGGATGGTATTGGCCTGGTGATGAGCGGTGCCTGGTTTCCTCCAAACATGACGCCTGGCATTAACGCCAAAGAGTTCAATCTTTGTCTCATCAGACCAGAGAATTTTGTTTCTCATGGTCTGAGAGTCCTTCAGGTGCATTTTGGCAAACTCCAGGCGGGCTGCCATGTGCCTTTTACTCAGGAGTGGCTTCCGTCTGGCCACTCTACCATACAGGCCTGATTGGTGGATTACTGCAGAGATGGTTGTCCTTCTGGAAAGTTCTCCTCTCTCTACAGAGATACGCTGGAGCTCTGACAGAGTGACCATCGGGTTCTTGGTCACCTCCCTGACTAAGGCCCTTTTCCCCGATCGCTCAGTTTAGATGGCCGGCCAGCTCTAGGAAGAGTCCTGGTGGTTCTGAACTTCTTCCATTTATGGATGATGGAGGCCACTGTGCTCATTGGGACCTTCAAAGCAGCAGAAATTTTTCTGTACCCTTCTCCAGGTTTGTGCCTCGAGAGACAATCCTGTCTCTGAGGTCTGAACATCTCAAGGATGATCAGTGGAAACAGGATGCACCTGAGCTCAATTTTGAGCCTTCATGGCAAAGGCTGTGAATACTTATGTACATGTGATTTCTTAGTTTTTTATTTTTAATACAATTTGCAAAAATCTCATAAAAAATGTTTTTCACGTTGTCATTATGTGGTGTTGTGTGAAGAATTTTGAGGAAGAACATGAATTTAATCCATTTTGGAATAAGGCTGTAACATAACAAAATGTGGAAAAAGTGTGAAGCGTTGTGAATACTTTCCAGATGCACTGTATTACAGATTTGCCTGACATGTTCTTCGCATTTTCACCTGTGTCCCTGGGGGGGCAGAGAGGGGTGGCAGCCATTTACAGTAACAGATTAGTAACAGGCACAGTTAATTTCATGATATCCCCTCAGTTGTGGTCTTGACTGGTCTTTAAATAAAATGCTGAGTCCCCTTTGTCTGAAACAGTGACATGACAGAGTAAATATAGAATTAAAGTTATGTGGGGAGTTTTGTCTCTGTTCTGTCCTCTGTGTTTTCTGTTGCATATAGATGGATAAAAAGTTGACGGAAAAACCATCATAAAGTGTCTTAGTGAGGTGTTGGTCCACCACCTGCCTCCAGACCAGCTTCAGGTGTCCTTGTCATTGATTCTTCAAGTCTGTGAACTCTCCTGGAGGGATGAACACCATTCTTCTAAAGATATTCATCATTTGGTGTTTTGATGGTGGTGGAGAGCTCTGTGTAACACGTCGCTCCAAAATCTCCTATAGCTGTTCAGTTGGGTTGGGATGTGGTGACTGTGAAGGCCACAGCATCTGATTCACATCATTTTCATCCTCATCAAACCATTCAGTAATGGCCCCCCATGGATGGAGACAGTGTTGTCCTGGAAGAGATCCCTCCCATCAGAATAGAAACGGAGAAAGTTGATCACTCAGAAAAACATCCTTGATTCACAGTGACCCTTCTCTCAAAGGAATGTGGGAGTCAATCATTCAGGTTTTTCCTTTAATTTGTCACCTGTCTGAATACACTGTTGACTGTATGGACAAAAACTAAACCTTCTCTCAGAGACATGTTGTTACCTGGAAATACATATTTTGTGCGTAAACAGGTTTATGTATGTATGTCTCCTTAATAGATTGTGTGTGTGAAAGGCATTTAAATTTAGTTTTACTCTCTTTACTATTGTGAGAATTCATTTTATTTTCAGTTTATTTCCCTGGGGTATTCACTGTTTGTAATTGAGTTTAGTAATTTCATGCCTCATATTATACTTTATATTGTAGAAGCTTATTTCATTTGGGTTTTCGTTTCAGTTCAATTAGAAAAACACATGTAGCAATAACCCCTGCATGGGAATTTTTAATTTTGGGTCTTTCAAAGGTGAGTATTATTTCACATAAACTGGCAACATCCCTGACTGAACAGATCAGGGATCAAACACAAGTGCCTCCTCTCTCTTCTTGCCCACTTTTCAGCTGTGAAAGACGGTTTCACTTGTTTTCATTGTTTCATTGTTTTTTTGTTTTATACAACCAAGGCAGCAGTGTGCACATGGAGGGACCTGCTGGACCTTGGAGCCAACTTGCTTTGGGTCATCCCCTCTAAGCTAAAGTGCTTTGTAGACTGGGCCTGTACTGACTTTCTTTCACACTCCAAACATGGCCAATGAACTTCAGGAATTGAAGGACTTGGTTCAGCAACTTCAGGCTAAAAGGGTGAGCTGCTGCAGGATGGAGAGCTGGCCAGCTTTCCCCGGTCACATGAGGATTCAGCTCCTGAGAGTTCAACACTGTGATATATCTGCAGGGAAAGAATGTGTCAGATTTTTAGGAGACTGTAGATGACTATTCCTGTAGATGACTGGGTTGAGGAGGTTACAGGTCAGACATTTGAAACCTGCTGATCAAGCCAGTTTTATATGTGGCCAAGGATGAGAGTGTAAGAGAGTGGAAAGAGAGGACTCTAAGAAAATGGTTGCTCAAAGTCTTTACAACACACTCAATGCTCAGTGGCCAGTGGATGTAAGAGCAGACCACAGCAGTCTCCAGGAACAGGAGCCAGTAACCCCTACAATGATGAATAGATAAACCAACTGCTGATGGATAGGGCCCACTCAAAGGGACAGTCCTGATCACGAAGGACCTCCAGAGGGATGCAGTTCTGTCCAACTAGTGGCCAGTAACCTGCCTCTGTACAACATGGAGGCTCTTGTCAGGCATCATATCATATTGCCCAATAGTTGAGCAGAGCAGCCCATAAAGAAATTGGTAGGAATGTTAGGGGAGCCGAACACTAGCTTCTGACCAACAGAGAATTCAATGGAGCTGTTTGATGGAATGGAACTGCTGTTCTGCATAGGCCTGAACACCCTCAGCCACATTATCTTACAAACTAAAAGCGGGACTAAAAATTTGTCAGTTCCGAGCACTAATTGGGTAACTGCTGTTGCAGTACTCGGCAAAACTAAAGTTAGCTCAGTTTGGACGATAACTCGTGGTCCCAACATTAAGGCCACATCTTACCTTATAACTTTACTTCCAAGTGGTCTTCTTTTAAGAAAGCACTGTGGTAAAGTCTGTGGGTAAACCTATTTGGGAACAAAATACCACTTTTAGCACTTAGGGGTGCCTAATGTCTTATAGTTACTTGTAATAAAACTAACACAACAACTAAGGTCCATTATGTCCATTCCATCAGCACTCAAACCGACCATGAGTAGTGTTAACTGCTAATATATCTCTGTGCGCTAACTCCAAGCTCCTGCTACAAAAATATACAAATGCACCAGGATGTTCAACTAAGGCTATCTGTTCTTAAGAGCAAAAAACAAGTGCAGTCACTTCTAAAAAAATTTGTTAACAAAGTTAGACATTTCAACACATAGCTTGTCTGAAGCAGTTTAAAAAAAAAAACGAATTCATGGAAGCATCCTGTGCAATAGCCACTACATCCACTACACAATAAAATGCTTAGTACAGTATTACATTGTGAAATATCACAGTAAAAGCCTGTGAAGTGGTAATAATATAAGTTAATGTGAAATATTACAGTAACATCTTCTGAAATCCTGGAAATAACATAGTTCTCGAATGATGTTCCAACATCATGGATTAGGAGGCTTATGTTATCTGTTCAGTTACTATTGTACCTGTATCAAAATCACAGCTTGTTTCATGACTCAGTGGTTATGTGGAAAGCAAAATCAGCAACAGGTCCATTCTTTTCTCTGCAGAAGCTGTAAACTGGTTCATTACTTTTTCAGTAGAGCCAAATATTGCTATAAGATTTTCAGAGCTCACGATGAACCTTGTTTATTATGGATACTTTATGAACTTCATCACTGTTTTCTGGACAAAATGTTCCTCCAACAACACATGAGCCAATGTTAAATAGTAATGGCTGAAATGAGCTGAAAATTATTTTTGATATTCTAGCCCCCAGAGGTTGATTACTAATGTTTTGTTGATCCCCTGAGCTTTGTTCTTGTCCAGAGATTTTCAAAGCCCGAGACCGTGGGCTCACCCTCAGAAAAAATCCAGGAAACTGAAAACTCAACAACTTCATAGCATACGTTTCCTTTACATTTTAAACTGGCACCAGTTTTGTACAATAATCATTAGCAGTTACTATTTGCAGTTTGCTCATGAATGTACAGATGATTACATACACAAATGTATTTTAAAGGTGTTTGTGGGCATTTATTCGAGACGGAAATGAAAATATCTAACCAGTGTGTCATGTCACACACACACACGTTGATAGTGCCTCCCCTCCTTACACTGCCACCTGAAGTGCACAGACCAGGGAGAAATGGATGATTTGTTTTCCTGTTGGAAGTAAAACAGGTAGAGCAGGTGTTTGCTCAGCTCTGCTGCTTTTCAGATGTGTGCAGTGAGCATGCTTAGCCATGCCAAAATGAAAGCGTAAAGCTTTTCAAGTAAAGGGTTTGGGAGGAATGTTGAATCTAAACCGATGAAGTACTGACTGGTTTTCTGCTTTCTGGTCTTCTGAACCTTGTTGGCAGAGTTTGTATGTTTTATCAGAGTGATGTGATGAAGCATTTCTTAGAAGAGAAGAAGAATAAGCAAAATCTAGTACCATAACTGTGGGTTTTTTAATGTTAAAGTCAAAATCTACAAAGTGCATACTGTATACTGTACTAGTCAACCCTTAACTGTAACTGTTCAATTACATGTTTCCGCAAAGAGGTCATACTGCACTGCATTATATCAGAAGAGTTTCCAATATTCTTTTTTCAGTTATTTTATCATTTTAATAATCCATCCAAACTAATCTAAATCTAAATCCAAATCTAAACCTGCTTATCCTGAGCACACAAAGGTCACAGGGTGCTGGAGCCTGTCCCAGCTATCTTGGGCGAGAGGTGGGGTACAACCTGGACTGGACGCCAGTCAGTCAACAGGGCTAACATTGAAGGACAGACGACCACTTACACTCACATTCACACCTAGGGGCAATTTAGAGTTGTCAATTAACCTGCCTGCATGTCTTTGGATTGTGGGAGGAAGCTGGAGTACCCAGAGAGAACCCACACAGGCACAGGGAGAACATGCAAAGTCCACACAGAAGGGAGGCTTGCTGTGAGGCGAGTGTGACAGTGCTAACCACTACACCACTGTGCCGCCCCATTTTAATAATATTAAAAAAAAAATGTTTTGCTTCGTGGCGCTGTGTGAGACGGCTGCCTCTCCAGTAGCTCTCCAGTTTTCGGCTCTTTCCGCTCTTTTTTAACCTTTTTTATTTCTTCTTCTTTACTCTTCTTGTGAAGAGATTGTGTGTTTTATATATCCCATGGATATTTTCAACTTTAATATGCAACCAAGAGCCAGTTTCCTCACTTATTCACGGGAGGAACTGCTGGCTCTGCTTGAACAAAGGGACGAGCCGGGATAAGACACGCCATCCCGGCGGAGCTGAGGAGGAGATCCCCAGGGGCTGCAAGGCCGGGGCTAAGCTAAAGGCCGAGCCTACTAGCGAAAAATCGGAGGCGCTACACAAGCCATCGATTCCCTCCGTCATCATGGGGAATGTGAACTCGCTGCCGAACAAGATAGACGAGCTGTCCGCACTGAACAACCAGCGGATCTACCGGGAGAGCAGCTTGTTCATCTTCACGGAGACATGGCTGAACCACCTAGTACCGAATGCTAACGTGGACCTGCTGGGATTCACTGCTGTGAGAGCCGACAGAGACACTAAGGCGAGCGAAGGAAAAGCAAAGGTGGGGGACTCATCATGTATGTATGTCAACAACATCGCTGGTGTAACCCAGGACATATCTCCGTGAAGACAGTCTCATGTTGCCGGGACCTCGAGCTGCTAGCTGTTAGCCTGCGGCCATATTATCTGCCGAGGGAGTTCAGTCACGTGATCACCATCTGTGTTTACATCCCTCCGAGAGCGGACGCAGCCACTGCCTGTGAGAAAATCCACTCTGTCACAGCAAGGCTGCAGACACAGCACCCTGAGGCATTCATGATCATCTCTGGGGACTTTAACCATGCAACTTTGGACTCTACTTTGGCTGTTTTTAATCAGGTTGTAGACTGTCCGACCAGAAACAACAGGACAATTGATCTGCTGTATGTTAATGTACGGGATGCATACAGGTCGACTCCCCTCCCCCCACTGGGGAAGTCTGATCACAACCTGGTCCACCACCTACAGCCACTGTATACCCCCCTGGTCCAAAAGCAACCGGTGACAACACGATCAGTCAGGAGATGGTCCCCTGAGAAGGAAAGTGCCTTGAGAGACTGCTTTAACACCACAGTCTGGGATGTGCTGTTGAACCCGCATGGTGAGGACATAGAGGGGATGACACACTGTCTGACGGATTACCTGAACTTCTGCATGCAGACGTGGTCTCCCCTGTCAAGACTGTCCGCTGCTACCCAAATAACAAGCCATTGGGTAACACGGGAAGTCAAGACTGTCCTCAACAAGAAGAGGGCTGCCTTCAGGAGCAGAGACAGGGAGGCCATGAAAGCAGCACAGCAGGAGGTGAAACACTGTGTGAAGGAAGCCAAGGACAGTCACAGGAGGAAAGGTGGAGCAGAAGCTGAGGGAAAACAACATGAGGGAGGTCTGGGAAGGTGTGAAGACCATCACAGGTCTCCAACACAAAGACCAGAGCCGTAGGGGGGACAATGGAGAGGGCAAACGAACTGAATGACTTCTTCAACAGGTTCAACCAGCCCTTGCTTGCCCCCCCACCCCACCCTTGCCCTCACCACAGCCACCCCGCCCACCCTCTCCCCTCCACACACCTCCCCCAGACACCACAACACCACCCTCCTCCTCCCCCACATCAACACAATCTTCACCACTCATCACCACTGACCAGGTCAGAGGACAGCTGAGGAAGCTCCGACCCAGGAAAGCCGCAGGCCCAGATAAAGTGTGTCCAAGACTACTGAAGACCTGCGCGGCAGAACTGGGGGAACCACTACAACGGATCTTCAACCTCAGCCTGCAGATTGGGAGAGTGCCCACCCTCTGGAAGACATCCCGCATCGTTCCAGTTCCGAAGAAGAACCGGCCCAGCGAGCTGAATGACTTCCGACCAGTGGCACTCACTTCACATCTGATGAAGACGTTGGAGCGGCTCTTCCTCAGCCTCCTCAGACCCCAGGTGCAGCACGCCCAGGATCGCCTGCAGTTCGCCTACCAACCAGGTGTTGGTGTGGAGGATGCCATCCTCTACCTGCTCCATCGAGCCCACTCCCATCTGGATAAGGGAAGCGGCACAGTGAGGATTCTTTTCTTGGACTTCTCCAGTGCCTTCAATACCATCCAGCCCACTCTGCTCCGGGACAAACTGAGCAGGATGGGAGTGGACCCCCAGCTGATGGACTGGATCTCCGACTACCTCACTGGCAGACCACAGTACGTCGGGCTGAAGGACATCACGTCTGACACGGTGGTCAGCAGCACTGGAGCCCCCCAGGGCACAGTGCTGGCCCCTCTTCTCTTCACCCTGTACACCTCAGACTTCTGCTACAACTCGGAGCTGTGTCATATTCAGAAGTACGCTGATGACACGGCCATCGTTGGGTGCATCAGGGATGACAGAGAGGAGGAGTATCGGAGACTGGTAGGGGACTTCGCTGCATGGTGCCACACTAACCACCTACAGCTCAACACCTCTAAGACGAAGGAGCTGGTTATCGACTTTGGGAGGTCCAGACCAAGACCACGACCAGTCCTGCTAGAGGGAGCTGAGGTGGAGGCTGTGGACTCATTACAGATACCTCGGGCTATGGATAGACAATAAACTGGACTGGACAACGCACACCAGCCACCTGTATGGGAAGACACAAAGCAGGATGTACTTCCTAAGGAGGCTGCGGTCCTTCAACATCTGCAGCAAACTTCTGCAGATGTTTTACCAGTCTGTGGTTGCCAGTGTCCTCTTTTACACTGTGGTATGCTGGGGGGGCAGCATATCCAAAAAGGACACATCCAGACTGGATAAACTGATCAGGCGGGCCGGCTCTGTGGTCGGCACGAAGCTGGACTCTCTGGTGACTGGTGGGTGGCAGAGTCGAGGACTCTGGACAAACTCCTGGATATTATGGACAATGCCAGCCACCCTCTGCACACCGTCATCAGCAACCAGAGGAGCCTGTTCAGTGAAAGACTGCTCCTTCCCAAGTGCAGGACCAACAGGCTCAAGAACTCCTTTGTCCATCATGCCATCACACTCTACAACTCCTCACAAGGGGGGAGGAGGACATAGAGTAGGGGTGGTAGCCATTGTACATTTACTTGTACAACACTTACATACATTGGACACTTTTTCCCCTAGTGCAATAACCCCATCATATGCAATAATGTGCAATAATTTTAATTTATAACACTTAACTTATACTTATACTATACAAAGCCATAACTTATTTCACACGATGCCATACTCAGCTCTTTCTATTTACTTATAGTATTTTATTCCCATTCTTTATATTTTGTATTTTAAGTACTTACTGTTTTATTTTTCAACTGTGTGCTTCTATACCTGTATGCTGCTGGAAACGTAAATTTCCCTGAGGGAGTCATCCCAAAGGGATCAATAAAGTGAAGTCTAAGTCTAAGTCTAAGTCTAAGTCTAATACCCCAATTCAGTAGAACACCACCAATAATTATAGCCTGAGTTGTAAATATGTGAGCATAATGCATTAACACATTTACAACAATGTCAACAAAAAACTGAACATTGAAAACTTTGTAAAGGAAAAATTTATGCCATTGCAGTTTTATTGATTTGGAATAAATTGTGACGGTGTACCTAATGAAGTGGATCCGTGGATCACTTTGTTCACAACTCCATTATTAGTTGTGGTGGATTCAAGGACACTCCAACATTCCATTCCCAACTTGTGTTGTCTTAGCTGAAGAAAACTTGAATATGTGAAAACATCTGGCTGATCATAATACACACTCAAGTTTAAATAACTTGACAAAAATACTGTACAGTGTCAGCAGGATGTACATGTTGTACTGTTAAGAACAACAGTTAAATTCTTTTAACCCTTTTGGTAGTATTATTTAAATGAAGATTTTTTTTCAGGTTAGTTTAATATAGAAGAACACTGTAATAAATTGTGTGGCCATGCAGATTTTAAATAATATATTTGGTAAAAATATATTCAAAATATTTGTCCTTGATTTTGTGACAATTATTTAAATAAATATAACATGAAAATGTTTGGAATAAAACTCACTTATTCTAGTTAAATAAAACACAAACACTATGTTCAAGTAATTCCAAATAGAGAGAATATACAGTGAATTCAGCCTCATGTAATCAGTTTTTATTTGAAAAGCACTTCCTGTCTAAGCCCACCTTTTTGGATGCAGGGGGCTATCATCTGGCCAGAGGACATTTGAAGAGACTGAAAATCCAGTGCCCCTTTTCTTATATGTTGCCCCTTTCGCAAATGTTCGCTGATTAAGTTAAGTAAAAGTACTTGGTTTTCACCTGGAAACTCCTTCCTTGAAGTACACATTTTATTGTTTCCCTTTGGGCTTTTAATATTGTTTATGGACGGCTGAAAAATATAACGTTTCATAAATATGTAGTAATTTGTAGTAGCTCGTGTAGTACTGTGGTACTGTTGCTTTATATTAACAAGGAATTGTACAATTTGGAACGGCTTTACATGGAGCTAAGCACAGACTTTTATTTTGATGGCTTTGGGTTAGAAATTCCGATATCATGTTTCCTATGTTTCTTAAACGTTGTTTGTGTGTCGTCAGTATGATCTTGTGAAACAAACAAAGTATATTGGGTTTCATGGTATGGTTAGAGACCTTTCCACAAAGGGGGTTATCACAGGGGGTGTAGCGAATGTATTATTTTACGAACTGCACTTGCCGCGCTTCCGTTGACTTTACTTCCTGTATGTGTCGGGACTGGCTCTGTAAGATATGCATGCCCTCTGCACTTGGTTGTTTTTGACATTAATGTGAAGTTAAGTTGCTTAAAGATACATGCACAGTGCAGACATGTCACCATGTACAAGTTTACACACAATGTTACATTTCAACTTCTGTTTTGGCGCCATTCTATATTGCTTCTCATGTTTTTGCCTTAATTGAGTGGCATTATATATTCAGTTCTTCCACTGTTTAATGTTACCATGTAATTTTATTTAGTCATTTTTATTTTTCATTCAAGCACTCAGGGTTTTAACATCTTGACTTATAATTATAATTTGTCATTATAAGTGTTTACAGTATTCACATGTTGAAAAGTCAGCATACATTTTGTTTGACTTGCCTGAGGTGTACATGAAGTTTAAGATCATTTAAGCTATATTTTACATAAAGTGAAGAGTTTTTCATTAACACTGGAGTTTGTTATTCCTTGGAAAAAAGATTATTTAGATTTAATTGACTTCATTGGATTAAATTCAAATCAATGCACTGATTAATGTAGGTGAGTGTTACTGAATTATATATCATTGATATGTGTAATTAAATAAATTTTTATTAGTGCTATTTACAAATGTAGAAGATTCCGTTTTTCTAATCAACTTATTCTTTTTGTTTTGATTTTAATTATATTTCGTTTTCTGTTTGAATCTATTCATACTAAATGTACAACTGTAATGAGTCTCATTTAATTTATTTCAACTCAATACCAAACATAATTATATTTAATTAATAATATTGCTTGTAATCTGTTGCCATATTTTTATTAAGTAGATATGCTGTATCTTTTTTTACAGTGAAGGTAACCTAATGACCTTTAATAATACTGACTAAATCATCATCATAGTACATGAAACAGATCCAATTGCTGCCTCTAAGGTCATTGGACAGGAAACCGCTGGGCCTAGGTCAAGAAATCTTTTATGGTCATACTATCTCAAATACTTAGTACATCCTACATTTTCTTTGACCTCCACAAGCTTAATTAAGTTGAACCAACTTAACATTAATTCACTGTTCAAATTGTTACTGTTACCCCAACGTATTTACTGTTTTTCCTATATTTTTAAGTATTAACTTTCTTAGCTTAGGTAAAAACAACAAATAACAATTCCAGTTTATAATGATTAGACTGTTTATTGTAAACTGTTCAGCTTATATAACATTTTTTCAGCAACAAATTATGCTAACATCTGTACAAAACATGCCCAGCCACTTTCAACAATACTTAAGAAAAAAAAAGTGAAGGCCAGACTGAGCTGGTTCATCATTCCCAAATAAGTCTTACAGGCCCTTTAACACCTATTTTGAGAAGTCATTGCCAAGTAAACACAGGTGTAATGATAAAATTAATAATGTAATTATGGCTCTGTTCCATTTAGGTGGGCCAGGTACCTGGTAGATATACTCACTAGAATGGCTTTGACACACTGAGTAGAACAGACTCTGCTATGACATGTCAAAATGGCAGCCTATAACCAAACGAACAGTATACTTGTGTACTTCAGATGAAAATTCAAATATTTTCAAGCTGTCACCAGGAAGTTGCCCTCAAACAAAAATTACCATATTCTTTAAAATACTAGCAGGTGATATCCTGAACTAAATCCATCTTTTATTACAGTGAAGTAGAAACGCAAATGAAAACACAATTCAACATTATGAACTTGACTTATTTAGTAACAAAATACATACTCCATAATTATCATTAAGTTGAGAAAGTCTAAAACACTGAACATTACTCCTTCACTAAGGTATTTTAGACTGACCTTTTACAAGGTGCACAAAATAAACTTGCAAGTTTGAACAGTATAGCTGCAATGAGTCACATCACTGTCAAGGAGCAGCACTGCTGTCAAGGACATTGAACTGTTGGCCGTCAGCATGAGGCCTTACTACCTGCCGAGGGAGTTCACACATGCCCTTGTGGTGGTAGTGTACGTCCCCCCCTCTGCTAACGCCGATGCAGCCTGTGATGTCCTGCTCTCAGCAGTGAGCAGGCTGCAGACACAGCACCCTGATGCCCTCCTCCTCATCTCTGGAGACTTCAACCATGCCTCTCCATCCTCCTCTCTGCCCAAATTCACCCAGTATGTCACATGCCACACCAGAGACAATAAAACACTGGACCTGTTTTATGCCAACACCAAGGAGGCATACCTCACTCTCCCCTCTTCCTCCCCTGGGCCGAGCCGACCACAACCTCGTGCACCTCCTGCCTGTGTATAAGACTCTTGTGCACAGGCAGCCTGCTGTCACCCGCACTGTGAAGAAATGGTCTGAAGAAGCCGAGGAGGCCCTGAAAGACTGTTTCAATGCAACACTATGGGATGTTTTCAGTGACGCCACTGACCCACCAGGACTGTACGGAGCTTCTCCAACAGCAAGCCCTGGATTACCCCAGACATTAAGGCTCTCTTGAAGGAGAAGAGGAGAGCTTTTGTGTCTGGAAATAAAGAAGTCTGAGCTGAAGTCTGTGCAGAGGGAGCTGAGGAGGATGATCAGGAAGGGGAAGAGACTGCTACAGGAGGAAGATGGAGCACCAGCTGCAGCAGAACAACATCTGTGGTGTCTGGAAGGGACTTAAGACCATCTCGGGCTTCAAGGAGCCAAAGTCCCAGCCTGTGGGAGACCAGGGGTGGGCAAATGACCTGAACTTATTCTTCAACAGATTTGATCAGGCATCCGCCCTTCCCCCGGCCCAGTCTCCTCTGCTGCAACCCCCATCACGCTCTGTGCCCCCTGTCCACTGCTCCTCCTGTGCCCCCTCCCCCTCTCTCATGAACCTTCAGCTCACACCACACCCGACACTTCCAGTTCACACTCTGTCCTGCGCCCCTCCCCCCCATCAACACCTCCCTGCTCCAGCCTGCTCCTCACATCACACCAGGTGAGGAATGCCCTGAAGAAGAACAGGGCCAGGAAAGCAGCAGGTCCGGATGGCATCAGCTCCAGGCTCCTGAAGTCCTGCGCAGACCAGCTGTGTGGGATTTTTGGATCCTGAGCCTGAAGCTGGGGAGAGTGCCACAGCTCTGGAAGATGTCCTGCATCGTCCCAGTGCCAAAGAACACCGCACCCCAAGGAGCTCAACAGCTACAGGCCGGTAGCTCTGACGTCTCATCTGATGAAGACGCTGGAGAGACTGGTCCTCGTCCATCTGTGCCCGCTTGGTTGAGCTCCTTCATGGACCCGCTGCAGTTCGCCTACCAGGGGTGGATGATGCCGTCATCTACCTCCTTCACACCTCCCTCACTCACCTGGAGAAGGCTGGAAGCACTGTGAGGAATCATGTTCTTTGATTTCTCCAGTGCATTCAACACCATCCAGCCCAGGCTGCTGCGGGACAAGCTGCAGCTAGCTGGGGTGGACCATCACCTCACTTCCTGGATTCTGGACTACCTCACTCACAGGCCACAGTTTGTGAGGGTGCCGGGCTTTGAGTCGGATCGGATTGAGCCTTCTCTGCAGCACCGGTGCTCCGCAGGGAACGGTTCTGGCTCCTTTCCTGTTCACCCTCTACACTGCAGACTTTTCATACAACACACCATCATGTCATCTTCCAGAAGTTCTCTGATGACTCTGCTGTTGTTGGCCTCATCACAGATGGGGACGACAGAGAGTACAGAGGACTTATTCAGGACTTTGCGGACTGGTGCCTGCGGAACAACCTCCAGATCAACGCTGGTAAAACCAAGGAGCTGGTGGTGGATTTCCGCAGGCGTAGCCACTCTCCGCCTGCACCGGTGAGCATTCCAGTGAATGGACATCGACACTGTGAAGTCCTACAAGTACCTGGGTGTTCACCTAAATGACAGTCTGGACTGGTCGGACAACACAGACGTGCCCTTGTCAAGAAGGGCAACAGCAGACTGTTCCTGCTCAGGAGGCTGAGGTCTTTTGGAGTGCAGGGACCACTCCTCAGGACCTTTTATGACTCTGTGGTGGCATCAGCCATCTTTTATGGGATAGTCTGCTGGGCCAGCAGCATCACGTGACAGGGACAGGAGGAGAATGGACAGACTGGTGAGGAGGGCCAGCTCTGTCCTGGGATGCCCCTGGACTCAGTGGAGGTGGTGGGAAACAGGAGGATGATGGCTAAGCTGTCAGTCCCTGTTAAACAACACATCCCACCCTCTACAGGACACTCTGACAGCTCTGGGCAGCTCCTTCAGTGAGCGGCTGCTCCATCCACGCTGTGTGAAGGAGAGGTACCGCAGGTCCTCTCCTGCCTGCTGCTGTCAGACTACACAACAAACAAAATGCCCGCTAACAGATAATAGACAATAGACAATAAACAATAAAAAAGTGACTTATAACTGGTCTCTGCGCAACAACAATAGACTTCTGTTCATATTCATCACTGTTTCACTGTTTTTTTGCACTCCCTGAGATATATATTTCTTTATTTTCTTTATTTTATTTTATTTTATTTCATGTCTTACATTTCCTACTGACTATTTTCCACTGTGTGTCTTTTCGCTGCTGTTGCGCTGTAAATTTCCCCGCTGTGGGACTAATAAAGGAAATCTGAATCTGAATCTGAATCTGAATGAGTCACACATCACTTCACATACACAATAATGTAATGTTTACAGCTGATTTCTTTAGGAAAGAATTGTATTTTTTAGAGACATTACCTTCGGGCTCGCCTTCAGGCCATCTAGTTAAAGGTTATCGTTTGAAATACCTCAAATGTTTTGATCAGTTCTTTTGAGTAGCTAAGGCTGAGGACATATATCAGCACCTCTTGGCTCTTGGTACATTCAGGTCTTGGAGGGCTTGTGTTCCCTCGATCACTATCCCTGTATTGGCTGTGTCAGATATCATGGCACCTCTGGGGACGACAATCTTCATCACCTCATCGGTAAACTGCGAGTCAACATCCTGGAAAGTAAGTCAGAAAATATTATAAATAATAATAAATATTATTTAAATAATCATATTTACAAAAAAGAGCAACATGAAGTACAGTGAACTGTTTGGACTGGTGTGTTTCTTACCAAGTGCTCTTTGAAGAGGTCCTCTTCCTTTTCTCTGAGATACACCACCAGACAATGGATAGTAACTTGTTTTTTTCTACTGAACCATCCTGAGAACAAGAAAAATATCTTATTTTATTATTATTTTATTATTTTAATTGCCCCCTCCTTGAACCGCCACCTTACTGTGGTGGAGGGGTTTGTGTGCCCGAATGATCCTAGGAGCTATGTTGTCGGGGGCATTACGCCCCTGGTAGGGTCTCCCATGGCAAACAGGTCCTAGGTGACGGGCCAGACTAAGAGCGGTTCACAAGCCCATCATAAACAGAACAACATCAAGGACCGTTACGTCGCCCGGATTGGCGTTACCGGGGCCCCACCCTGGAGCCAGGCCTGGGGTTGGGGCTGCGCAGGCCCGGCGCCTGGTGGCTGAGGTCTTTGCCCATTGCAGGGACCCAGCTGCCGGGCTCAGCCCGAAATGGCAACGTGGGCCCGCTTCTTCCAGTAGGCTCACCACCCGCAGGAAGGTTCATGAGGGGCCGGTGCAATGTGGTTTGGGTAGCAGTCGTGGCGGGGGGGAATTTGCCTCGACGACCCAATCCCTGGACCAAAACTCTGGCAATAGGGACATGGAATGTCACCTCGCTGGGGGGAAGGAGCCTGAGCTTGTGCGGGAGGTTGACAGGTACCGGCTAGAGATAGTCGGGCTCACCTCCACGCATAGCTTGGGCTCTGGAACCCAGCTCCTTGAGAGGGGCTGGACCCTCCACTACTCTGGAGTTGCCCAGGGTGAGCGGTGGCAGGGCTGGTGTGGGCTTGCTTATAGCTCCCCAGCTCAGCCGCCATGTGTTGGAGTTCACCCCGGTGAACGAGAGGGTCGCTTCCCTGCGCCTTCGGGTTGGGGATAGGTGTCTTGCTGTTGTTTGTGCCTACAGGGCCGAACAGCAGTACAGAGTACCCGGCCTTCTTGGAGTCCCTGGGAGGGGTACTTGATAGTGCTCCAACTGGGGACTCCATTGTTCTACTGGGGGACTTCAACGCTCACGTGGGCAACAACAGTGATACCTGGAGGGGCGTGATCGGGAGGAACGGCCTCCCCGATCTGAACCCGAGCGGTGTTCTGTTATTGGACTTCTGTGCTAGTCACAGTTTGTCCATAACAAACACCATGTTCGAGCATAAGGGTGTCCATCAGTGCACGTGGCACCAGGACACCCTAGGCCCTAGGAGGTCGGAGGTCGATGATCGAATTTGTTGTCGTTTCATCTGATCTCCGGCCGTATGTCTTGGACACTCGGGTAAAGAGAGGGGCTGAGCTTGTCAACCGATCACCACCTGGTGGTGAGTTGGATCCGCTGGCAGGGGAGGAAGTTGGACAGACCTGGCAGACCCAAACGTATTGTGAGGGTCTGTTGGGAACGTCTCTGGCCGAGCCCTCTGTCAGGGAGGTCTTCAACTCCCACCTCCGGAAGAGCTTCTCACAGATTCCGAGGGAGGCTGGGGACATTGAGTCCGAGTGGACCATGTTCTCTGCCTCCATTGTCGAAACGCGGTGTCTGGCAGTTCGAAGTTGTGGACGCAAGGTCTCTGGTGCCTGTCGTGGCGGCAACCCCTGAACCCGGTGGTGGACACCGGAAGTAAGGGATGCCGTCAGGCTGAAGAAGGAGTCCTATCGGACCATGTTGGCCTGTGGGACTCCTGACGCAGTTGACAGGTACCGGCAGGCCAAAGCAAGCCGCAGCCTTCGGGCCACGGTCCTGGAGGCAAAAACTCGGGTCTGGGAGGAGTTCGGTGAGGCCATGGAGGAGGACTATCGGTCGGCCTCGAAGAGATTCTGGCAAACCGTCCGGCGCCTCAGAGGGGGAAGGGGGAAGCAGTACTCTGCCAACACTGTTTACAGTGCAGGTGGGGAGCTGTTGACCTCGACTGGGGACATTGTCGGACGGTGGAAGAAATACTTCGAGGATCTCCTCAATCCCACCGACTTGCCTTCCAATGAGGAAGCGGAGGCTGGGGTCTCTGAGGTGGACTCGTCCATCACCCAAGCCGAAGTCACTGAGGTAGTTCAGTAAGCTCCTCATGCAGTGGCAAGGCGCCGGGGTGGATGAGATCCGCCCTGAGTACCTCAAGTCTCTGGATGTTGTGGGGCTGTCTTGGCTGACACACCTCTGCAACATTGCATGGAGGTTGGGGACAGTGCCTCTGGAGTGGCAAACTGGGGTGGTGGTCCCTCTTTTTAAAAAGGGGGACCGGAGAGTGTGTTCCAACTACAGGGGGATCACACTTCTCAGCCTCCCTGGGAAGGTCTACGCCAGGGTACTGGAGAGGAGAATTCGGCCGATAGTCGACCCTTGGATTCAGGAGGAACAATGCGGTTTTCGTCCTGGTCGTGGAACACTGGACCAGCTCTATACCCTCCACAGGGTGCTTGAGGGTTTATGGGAGTTTGCCCAACCAGTCCACATGTGCTTTGTGGATCTGGAGAAGGCATTCGACCGTGTCCCTCGTGGTATTCTGTGGGGAGTGCTCCATGAGTATGGGGTCCGGGGGCCTTTGCTAAGGGCTGTTCGGTCTCTGTACGACCGGAGCAGGAGCTTGGTTCGCATTGCCGGCAGTAAGTCAGACCTGTTCCCAGTGCATGTTGGACTCCGGCAGGGCTTGCCCTTTGTCACCGGTCCTGTTCATAATCTTTATGGACAGGATTTCTAGGCATAGCCAGGGGCCGGAGGGAGTCCAGTTTGGGGAACCACAGGATTTCATCTCTGCTTTTTGCGGATGATGTTGTCCTTCATCAGGCCAGGACCTTCAGCATGTACTGGAGCGGTTTGCAGCCGAGTGTGAAGCGGCTGGGATGAGAATCAGCACCTCCAAATCTGAGGCCATGGTTCTCGACCGGAAAAGGGTGGCGTGCCCTCTCCGGGTGGGTGGAGAGGTCCTGCCTCAAGTGGAGGAGTTCAAGTATCTCGGGGTCTTGTTCACGAGTGAGGGAAAGATGGAGCATGAGATTGACAGGCGGATTGGTGCAGTGTCCGCAGTTATGCAGGTCGGTGTACCGGACCGTGACCGTGGTGAAGAAGGAGCTGAGTCGAAAGGCGAAGCTCTCGATTTACCGGTCAATCTACGTTCCCACCCTCACCTATGGTCATGAACTTTGGGTAATGACCGAAAGGACAAGATCGCGGATACAAGCGGCTGAAATGAGTTTCCTCCGCAGGGTGGCTGGGCGCTCCCTTAGAGATAGGGTGAGAAGCTCGGTCACTCGGGAAGGAGCTCAGGAGTAGAGCCGCTGCTCCTTCGCATCGAGAGGAGTCAGCTGAGGTGGCTTGGGCATCTGTTTCGGATGCCCCCTGGACGCCTCCCTAGGGTGGAGGTGTTCCAGGCATGTCCCACCGGGAGGAGGCCTCGGGGAAGACCCAGGACACGCTGGAGAGACTATGCCTCTCGGCTGGCCTGGGAATCGCCTCGGGTCCCCCCGGAAGAGCTGGAGGAAGTGTCTGGGGTGAGGGAAGTCTGGGCATCTCTGCTCAGACTGCTGCCTCTGCGACCCGGTCCCGGATCAAGCGGTTGAAGATGGATGGATGGATGGATATTTTAATTGCTCACCCACAGAGTGCCCCTGGGATATAGTTGTCTACGCAGATGTTAGCATGTCCGGCCTCACAGTTCATCTGTTACTTGTTCTGGTATTTATGGTTTTTATTTTGTGCTCACTTTAACAAAAAATGTGTAAGAAGAGTAGCACCCATAAATTAGGCTGAAGCCAGCTCACTGAGGTGCAGCAGGAGCTCTGACTGACCAGACTCCTGCGAGCACATAGCAGCTGACCAAACAGGCCCAATTAATTTTTCAAACTGACAAGCCTTTAGTTTGCATCACTGTGAACTTAAATCTTAGGTGTACCGTCATCCAAATATTATCCCACAATATTTTTAGAATTCAAATCGTAGTGCCTGCCGCTTGTACAGCCTGAACTCAAACTTCTGATAAAATGCCAGTTTGTAATATTGAGGATAAAAAGTTATATATGTATACACACATACATGTATATATATATATATATATATATATATACACACACACACACACACATGTAAAGTGTGTGTGTGCTTCATATATATATATATATATATATATATATATACATACACACACATATATATAAAATCTTATTTCAGTGAATCCTTACAAAATAAAATACAACAATGATAAACTAGATTAAGTCAGTGCTAATTGTTGTTTTAACCTCTTGTTCAGTTCTTCCTCACCATGTACTGACTCTGAACATCTCAGACTGAGTAATGGCTGCTAATGTCTTTGTACGGCACCACAACAGCTTCAATGCACGGCCTCAAACACTGAATCCATTTTAGCTCACAGCACACACATGCAGCTGGTACTGCAGACCAAACCTTCATTAGCATAGTGCAAACTTTAATTTACAACGAAGAAAAACACTCATTTTCTTACCTTTGCAGATGCAAAAACTAATGCTGCACAAGTTTAGCGCGACTTTATGTCTTTCGGCTCACTTTATAAAACAAAACGATATAACAGAGAGAGACAACATTAATGTTAGCTAGCTAAAAGTGTGAATTTGTATATTAACTTTGTACTGTAACTTAACTGCAGCATGAAGCAACGATGTCTTACACTGTGTACTGATGCAGTTAGCAGTTACAAATGAAACCTACCTTCACCATATTCAAATATTGACGCTCCCTTTCTCCTCCTTTGTGCTCCAGGTTTCGGCAGTGAAACAAGCCCGGAAAAATCTGGGTGTGTACTTAACTTGTGTGTGATTTACCACAACACATGCACACACACACACACACACATTCAGAGTTACAGCCTCAGTTGTAGAATAGGATGTCTACAACTGAAGGGTTTGAGCAAGACATTGTTTGAGAAAGATTAAATATTGAACTGGAATTTTATGTAACTATTTACATTTCTGGCCCTGCTCAGCCTCCAGAGTAAATCTTATTCAGTTTACCAGGATAATTTCTACCTCTCTCAACCCTCCTGTTTCCCACAATCTCCTTCAAAGAGCCTACCTCCGGGAGCCCAAGGGGGCCACCAGGGCCCTCTGTCCCTTTATTTTGCCAATTTCGTGTGCTGTCAGACAAAAGAGAGTTGACATTTTCACACATTTGCCTTGTGTAAATGTTGAGCATGGAACACCGGCAAACAGGCCATTATTTTGATCTGTGCAAGGCTCTGGAGGCGGGGGGTTCATCTCTGGAGGCAAATAAAGCAGCAGTCATCTCTTCAGTATGTGGCAGCAGTATCACTGTAAGTGAACAGGAGCTTTACTGGATGTTTGCCTATACCAAGATGAGAGCTGAAGCACAGTGTGAAATAAATAAGGGAAATACTGTGGGAGAATGTGGTAGCTAGGACCCAGCTCTGCATGTCCTTCTGATCAATTTCAACCAGCGTACCTTTCATCATTAGTCCTCATTCAAAACAGAGACAGACAGAGGCTGAGTAAAATATAAATCTCCTAATGGAGAAAAAACAAGTGAGTGTCAATGATGGAGATGCAGGGAGGGAGGCTGAGCATGAAAATAAGCATTAGAACAGAAAGAGAAACACTAAATACCAGACACAGTCTTGGTTTGAAGGAGAATCAGCGCAGGACGCCACAGCAAATCAGTTTTCCTCATTAAGCAAGACTACTGTATGAGTAATTGCATGGACACATGGCTGCCTTTGCCAGTTGCAATGGACCGGACCCGCTGGCAGCTATCCAACACAGACCACAAGTAAGAGAATCACACAGAAGAAAAAATGAGCCAAACACCACCAGAGTTGCTCTTCTCCCTGATTCTGGCAACTGCAAGCATGATGCACAAATGACCCTTCCCTACCACACTACCAAACAACATGTATATTTTTGACAAGGAATTTATTTTCGTCTTGTTAGCCTAGTCTTAACAGTCAGACAGTTAACGTATTGGCTTCTCCCCTTACCTAATCTAAGTGTCTTGTGACACAAAAAAATAGATTTAGATAAATAATTTTCTGCTGTTTTAAAGTTGTGCCCATAATAAGCTTGAACTCACAATGTCTGTGTTAAAATCCTTTATAGGCATGATATGAGGACATCTTAGGAGATTTATTTATATGGGAGCTCTGGATACACCCAACATATATTTAATATTCTCAATTAAGATATTGTTTTTTTCACATCATTTTTCTGATGGCACTTCAGTTGTATGACTTTTGAACATTTCATCAAACAATGCCATTGACAGCCGCCAACAGCATGCTACATCATTATCCCAACATAGGATACAATAGTAAAATGGAACTTGACAGCTATAAACATTAAACTCAACCCTCAGGCTAAAACAGTCCTCCCTCCTAATAACAAACTGAAGAGGGCTAGTGACTAACCACATAATGTAGAGGCTACAACATTACAGTTGGAAATTGCAAATGAGCACTAAGCTACTGAAATTCTAATCCTCAAGAGGAAAATCAAGACAAGCACGAGGGTGGAGGACAATCAAAGAACATTTTTATCATGCTTTGGACTTTGAATGTCAGTTTTCAAATTTTCATCAAAACATTGCATTAACCACTACATAGGATTATCAGTGTTAACCTTTAAACTAAAATGAGTTGATGCCGCATTAGTTATAACATGGTCACTGCTAAATAGTAGACTATAATAGAAGAATAGAATTTTTGTCATTTGAATTGATGCATGCATACATCTAAAATGGCTGGTCTGGAACTGCTGCTTCTCAATCTGCAGGGGCTCTCTTGCCCTGCAGGGAGATGTTATTCATTCTCTCAAGAACTGCTCATCCAAACAACTTCACACTCCACATTGTACTTCTTTGGGTCCTCAGCAATCAATTCACCCACCATGTGTGGAGTCTTGCTGGAGTTCCTGCTGGTTTCTCTGAAGTTGCCTACCCCAGCTTTAAGGACTATCCTTCTCCTGTTTGGTTGGACCTACAAATGTCACAGACCTGATGATTATTAAATAATATATTAAAATAAACAGAATTCACCCTAAAAGGAACATGAATCATTCTGTGAATTTCGTGGTAGGAAGCTCACATGCAAAGTTGACATTGTGGGTGTGAAGCTATTGAATCACCCCAAAATGTAATGTAATATAAATAACAGAAAGGATTCATCTACTGGTGACCATATATAGTATGCTCAGCAAATATCATAGCAATCTGCCTATTAGTTATGACTTGGTAAATGTTTTTTTTTCACATAGATCACACAGACATTTAAATAGGAATCTAACCCAGAATTAGTGCACAAACCTCTCAATTATGGTTCAGTATAAGTCTAATTCTATAAAAGGTCAGGAAGAAGACTGCACCAGTTATCTGCAGTTATCTAGCTAAGTTAGAGTCACTTACCACATCATGGACAAATGAGTTTGTTTTCAACCCTCCAAAAGAGCAATCAGTTTGACAATCAGTCCATGGTTTCTGAATGTCCTCCACCCCACATCACCTTCACTCCAATGCAGCCAGACACCTAGCCATCACATCTGCCCTCTGTTGTCCACACTCCTCTTCATCCTATCATCCACTATTATGTGTCCAGCAGCTCTGGCCAGACTCCTGACCCTCAACATGCAGCCGCACAGCAACTAAGTTGGAGCCTCCAGATATAATAACCCACTTAAACCCCTTTTAATAACTATCCTCAGCCCCCTTTCATCCCACTCCTCAAACCACTGAACATCAACATACAAGATGATGGACTTGGTGTTCATGTTCTTGGTGCTAACAAAATGTGATGAGTGTTTGAGTGTTGTACATGCAATAACAAATACGAAAGTTAGGGGAGAAGAGAAAGAGTATGGTAATACAAGTAAATAAGAATACGTTAAGAGTAACAGTAAAAGGGGGTGGAGAGATCCAGGATTATGCAGTTTGGGTGGCTTTTGCTGGGTACATGTAATACATGCTGCAACAAAGGCTTTCACACGTTTATGCATGGATCCCCACTAAAACTGCTGTCTGAGGAATTGCAGTTCTTTACACTTCTGGATGTCCTGTTAGCCAGGAGGAGTTTTACTTGGCTCCTTATTCAAGGATTTGTACAGTTTGTTAGAAGGCTCTCCCCCTTGATCTGGTCAAGCATGCTTTGCCTCTCTCTCTCATAAAGAACCTCCCATGAGATTGAAACAATAATGAGTTTTGAGACATGATAGGTATGGTATGTATCATACTGCAGGGAGAATGCACTGGCCTTGGATTATATACAATCAAACCAAGAAAGAAAAGTTACATCAACCTGGCATGATCTGAGGTCATTCTCTTGACTGCTATGATGTAGGTGAGAATCTTTTGATGACTATATATGTTACACACTGAATGAGGAGAGCTTCTATCCAGATGCCAAAACTTTTTTATTATACTACGGATACAACAAAAAGGTCACTAACACTGCTATAAAGCTATACAGCTAGCATGTTATACCTAGAGTGGCTATTGAAGTTAGCATTAGTCAGCCGCCGTATTTTCTAACATTGATAAATGTATAAACACAGAAACATTGCACTCCAAATGAGAATAAACTGGGCATAAATGTATTGTATTTGAAGCTTGTGCACTTCTCCCACCAGTAAACCGCAACAAAAATACATGTCTTGGATGAATATTAGCTTCCTTTGCTGCTGTTATGACTATCCTATGTTATGACTGGACTTCCTTCAAACAAGGATTACCGTCAGTCACTTACCAAAGCCACCACGACTATCTGCTAAAGTCAATATAATCTTAGCACTACTTATAGTAGTAAACTAATACAATAATAATTCATTGGTGGGGAGTTGGAACCGAACGTCTCCAATTCCAACATCGGATGTCTTCACCTCCACAATAAAATTAGCGTGATTGGTATGGGTGAGTGAGAACTGGAGCTGATGAGAAATGTTTTAATTCTTCAAATGGACCAATGAGGCAGACTGTGCCTTTTCAGTCTGTGGAACACTTTCTGGTGTGAACATTTATGGGGGCTGCTATGGAACGTGAAGTTTTTGATGAAATGGCAATATAAGATGACAAATCCCATGAAGAGTGCAACATGCTTCAGTGTGGTTGGCTGCAGCCAATCTGTCAACTCTTCAGTTGTAAGTGAGGAAAATATGGTCCAAACCTGTGGCTTAATATCACTGTGTAGCTGCCAGTGAACTCATTTCTCCCCATCGCCTCATTCAGTCATTCAGTGAGTCTGAAGTCAGCGTTAAAGCAGTATTGGTGTTATTGGTAAAGATCATTCAAACCCAGCCAATTAAAAGGAGAGAGATCGAGAGTCAGCTCTGTGCACAGAACAAATCGTTTTGGCCTCCATGTGACTCCTAAAAAAGCCTGAATAGACACAGAGACAGAGCGAGAAATCTCTTTATATATTTCTAAAAGCTTGGTGATGGAAAAGTTTTGAGTGCTGCCAAATGCAGACTGGGTTGGGAGAGTGGAGCAGGGAGGGGGGACTCAGTGATTGAGGTATTATACTCCCAGAATGCAGTTCACTTTTGATGAATGGGACTGAAGCAGTGGGGAGTACAGGCATAGTTTTGTAGGGCTGTGTTGAGGGGTGGGGATTGAAGATGGTAGATGCAAAATGCAATGCATATGTGTGTGTGTGTGTGTGTGTGTGCGTGTGCGTGCTCAGTGCACATGCATGCACGTCTATGGTGAATTCCCCATGGAGTTAGAGCCAATCTGCGCACGAAGCCTTGAGTTATTGATCTGCTTCTGGAAGCACATCATTCACTCCTTATAGCCACCCTCCGACCATCCTATCCCTCTCCTCTAACACTCTCCACACCCCTCTGTAGACCGCTGAGGAGCTGCAGATGTATCCCCATCAAGGTGTTAGGACTGGGACGTTCTCAAACAAATATAACATAAACTACTATTTGAATGGAAGACTGCGGACTGTTTGTTGTCAGTGACATCTGGTTAGGGCCTCTGGAGATAGGAATGGAGATGTAGGATGGTATGTCTGCACCAACATTAAATAGTCTTGCAGCATGGATGTTTTTCAAAGTAAACACTAAACTGGCTAATTAGATTGTCCATTGAGATAATCATTGCATCAGATTAGGTGACTACAGAATCATAAATTCTCATTATCACTTGGCAAAGAGACATGGTGGACTAAGCTTGAATGGTGATCAATCATAGCTCACTGACTTTCATGACTTGCGTGACGTACATAAAGTCGGTGGTCTGCCAGGAGGGGCCAGACAGCACCAACAACATCATTAAATTTAGCACACACAGGCCTCCTTGTCAAAATATTGGCAAACCCAAAGCTGTCAATTGTGCTGTACTTTTTAGTAGCAACTATCAGTTCTTGGGTATTGAAACGTCCCTGAATTTCACAGTAAAGTGCTCACAATTGCAGGACCAAATGAGAATACAAAACTATGAAATAAATTGCATATCTATAAACGGTGGAGTTTTCTAAAATGGACATAAATCACTAGTGTTGAAATATCAGGCAATTCCATTTTTTAAAAAATCTGCCAACAATAAACTTTTATCCATATTTTTTCTGCAGTGTTAAATCCAAAATGACTCCTCAGATGATTTGGTACCATGATTTTCTGTTCAGCTTTCTGCCATTTAGCATAAAAGAAGACCAACTGCATCATTTCCTTATGTACAACAGCACATGCAGTGGGCTAACTTTACAAAAACCATTACCAAGTAATAACAATATAATTGATTTATATGTCATTTTCACTGTGAGTATTGTTGGTTAGACACAAAAACTACTTGCTTAAGGCTGGGACAAAATGTGGTTTAGGTCATTAGACACAGGTCATATTTATGCTTCAGAAGAAATGTCTGTTCACAGTGAAATTATAAAAACACATGGTGCCGTCTTCAAGTTAAAAATCTCATCCAAAGTTGCTGTTCACGTCCTTAATGCAAACACATATTCTGCATCACATTTGGCCTGTGGTCTGTGAATCTAAAGAAAAAATGGCACGGTAGCAGTATGAATGTGACATCAGTGTTGTCTGCAGGGGTAGTGGGATGAAAGTAATGAAAAGAAATAAAAAGGAGCAGGATGAGCAGGTGAGTTAAGAGGAGAACTGACAAGCGCTGCTAAGCCCAGCCAAATCAGGTCTCTTTCTCTGATGGGAATGGCCGATTGCCTCATTGCTTTATCAACCAGGCCTTAAAAAGAAAGTGGCTGTCTCTGTACAGCAGCATGCAGCGAAGCATTCCCTCTCCACTGAGTCTGATTGCAGTGCCCAAAGTGGAGGGAGAGAACGGAAGATGGACTAGATAAGAAGATGTAATAGTGGAGAGAGCAAATGAACACTTTTATGGCCCGCCATGAGAGCTTGTGTGTGTGTGTGTGTGTCTGTGTGTGTGTGTAGAACTCTGGAGGTCTATATGTCAGGAGGTCCACCACAGTAAAATTATGCCGAGTAAAGAAAAGATTTAGTAAAGCAAATCATTCTAACCCCTTCATGAAGCGAGAATGTGTATGTTTGTATGTGTATGTGTGTGTGTGTATATATATATATATATATATATATATATATATATATATATATATATATAAATAAAGGAGAGAGGAGAGAGAGAGAGAAAATATGGTCACATATTGAGGCCCTTCAAATGCATTTTTCAAAGCACTCTCCCAAAAGGGAAAATCGCTCGTCTACCAAGAGATACGGGTTCAGGGGCGAATGTTGACTGTGTTGCATTGTGAATGTTGTTTTTGATGACCAGGAGATAAAGTAATATTTAATATCAATTGGAATCCATCCCGGTAAAGAGAAATTACATCAGTGAAGAACATGCTGAGGATAATCTTTATACTATTGAAACAATTCTTTATGGTGAATTGCGTGTGTTATCTTGCAAACATAAATGATTTGAATGCTTACTGAAGCAGTCTGACAAAACATTACCTTCTTTAGTGGATGTGAGACAAATGTCCAGTCAAGCAGATTTTAAAATGGGGATGACTGTGGTGGGTACTTGAATTAGTTATAAAAGAAAAACTTTTATTTTTGCAGGTCAGCCTACCTATTATTTCAGTAAAAATCACCATGGATAATAATAAATTGAACAGTTGAATTCATGACTACATTTCATAGGTACATGGGTTACATGGGTACATATTTAGTCAGATGCAACATCACTTAAATGAAAAGGTCCTCTATATGAGAAGAACGGTACAGAGATATAAAATGGTATTTAGGGAAGCAACTGTATATGAGTGTAAAGGTTCATTCACATAAAATGTGACAGATGTTGCAGTAACCTGACTAACGACTAGGACACTGAGTTATCCTATCATTTAACACAACTACCAAGGCAGCCATTTTGACTGTTTTGAAATTTTGCAATGTAATAACTTTGTTGAAATGAAACCCACGTAACTATAGGACCCTGACTTTTCCTAAATGTGTCTGTATATTTTATTCTAACGTAGTTATTTTCTTAAAATTACAAAACACAAAAGAGTTCAGAGTATTTCTACCTAGAACTCCCATAACAGTCATATTGACTCATATCTTATATTATGACCTTATATGACATTATAGACAGTGTCGAATTTCAGTGTTTGATACTTTTTCTCTTTTTTCCCTCTCTTTCACTGTTTCCTAGCAATTTTTTTTTCTAGTTGATTTGAAGCCTACCTGTTGTTGAATAAAGAGTAGAGTAGAGCAGTAGAGTAGACACTGGCTCTGACAGTCCGTGTACGTTCAGGCAATTCGTTCTTTCGTTTCGAAAATCGTTTCAAAATCGAAAAAACGGAAGTACCATCGTTTTTCCGTTTTTTCATTTACAACCAAAAACGGAAAAACCGAGCCGATTTTCCTTTCCTATTTCCACAATCCAAAAATGAAAAACGAGAAAACCAAATTAAAAAAACGCTCCATTTTTCGGATTTTGGCAATTCTTTTTCTTATTTTTCCTTCAGAACTGAAAGCTGAAGACAGGTAGACAGGTGACCCGGAAGTCAGAATAAATATGTCAAAATAAAAGCCAGGATAAACGTGTAACAGTATGCGAAGCACATTGTATACGAGGATAATGTTAAAATATACACATATAAATAACTGCGTTGACCCACACAAAACTACATCTATACGTTATTTTGAGCAGACAGTGACCCGGAAGTTAAAAAACAATTCTAAATAAAATCCTAGAGGATGACGCCAGTAACCAGGGTTACGACAGATTGTTTACCGTTATTTATTTATTGTTATTTATTTCTTCTTTTAAGTTATGCAACCTGCTAAAGAGAGCCCTATCATACAATATGATAGAGAAAAACTTCTACACATCAGGTCGGTGGTGGAAAAAACTTTTCATCGCCACCGCCACCAGCGTACAACGGGGAATCTCCATGGCGGAGCCTACCTGTTGTTGAACCTGAGCAGCAGAAAAGGCGGCGCGGGCCGGAGTCCTAGTCCGGCTGAGGAAACGTGAAAACCGGCCTCCTCTCCCGAGTATTCTTCTGGCTAATGTCCAGTCCCTGGATAACAAGCTGGATGAACTCCGGAGCGAGATGGTGTTTCGCCATTAAGAACTGTGATGTTTTAATGGCCCCGGACTCCGCCATTGTTCCCGAGAGACTCTCCATCCACCGACAGGACCGGACAATTACATTCAGGGAAGAGCAAGGGAGGAGGTGTCTGCTTCATGGTGAACAACAAGTGGTGCTCAGATGTGGAGATTATTTCTCCGGACCTGGAGCACCTCATGATCAGATGCCGGCCTTATTATCTTCCGCGTGAGTTTACATATGGTACGGACCATGGACTGGCCATGGCCATGGACGAGCTGTATGGAGTTATCGACAGGACAGAGACCTCACGGCCGGAGGCTGCGTTTATTGTAGCCGGGGACTTTAACAGCGCCAACCTGAGGAAAGTCCTGCAGAGATACCACCAACACATCAGCTTTTGACAGTTTGCTTGTTATTTTCTTTTTTTTAGGGGTGCCAGCCAGGTCTCTCTCCTAGCATTTAAGATTTTTTGTTTTCTTACCAAACATATCACAAAGGGAGCACACCATAAAAATGAACACACACACACACCTTGAATGACTTAAGTAACCTTAACCAAAAATAACAATTAATAATTCAGAGAATAACAACACCAACACAAAATCTTTGTTCAACGAAAATGATAATATATTTTCAATAAGGCACAAATCCCCACAGTCCCAAAGTAATAAGTGATTCAACTAAAAAATCCGGTACGGGTTTTCCTCACACCCGGTAATAACTCAATCGGGAATGAAAAAATAATAAATAAACACAGTTCAAATTCTCAAATGAATTGAGAGAAGTTATTTTGTCAACCTTCAAATGAAGAAAAAAAAAACTAGTTTATAGTGAGTCAGTCAGTCAGTTATCCAGGAAGTCCAGTCCGTGTTTGTACTATTATGGCGGTGGTGCACGTTACCGGTTCCTGAACGGGTGGATTGTGGTGATCCGGAAGGGAGACGGTGATCGGCGGATGGCTGATGGCGGTGGGTGATGAAAGGAGACGAGGGATTTACGACCTCACTTTTTTATTTATCGCTACAGCGCGTTTTGCCCCGATTTCTTTGTACGTCGTTCTCTCTCTCTCTCTCTCTGTCCTTACTTCCCCCCATGTACTGACTGACTGAATGAATGAATGAATGAATGAACCGGAAAAAAACATTGTGCCGCGAGATGTGAACCAATCAGGGAGTTGTGGGCGTTCCCAGGAGTTGGACAGGTGGTGCAATCAGGATTGTCACAAGCTGTCCTACGCGTGGTGAGAACACACTCGATCATGTTTACACCCCTTACGCGGACACGTACAAGCCCCTCCCTCGCCCTCCATTCAGAAAATCTGACCACGGCTCAGTTCTGCTGCTGCCTTCCTATAGGCAGAAATTGAAGCGTGAAGCGTGAATGACGGACCAGTGACGCGGACAATTCAGCAATCAGCTGACCAATCAGACTCGGCTCTGCGCGACTGCTTCAGCACGACAGAGTGGTGTGTGTTTAAGGACACAGACATAAACACATACACGGACGTGGTCATTGGATACATCGGAAAATGCATTGATGACGTCGTACCGAGGATTACTGTGCAGACATTCCCCAATCAGAAGCCCTGGGTTAACGGAGAAGTCTGTGCCAAACTTAAAGCACGGACAGACGCCTACAACTCAGGTGATTTGGAGGAGTACAGGAAGTCCAGGTACGCGCTCCGGAGAGCCATCAGCAGCGCAAAGAGACAGTACAGGGACAAAGTGGAGTCTCATTACAAAGGGCTCCAACACCAGGAGCATGTGGACCAGGATTAAAAACTCTAACAGACTACAAAAAGAAGATCAGCAGTGCTGAGGTGATGTCTGCATCTCTGCCTGACGAACTGAACACTTTTTATGCCCGCTTTGAGAGCACCTCTCCAGCTGTGGAGGTGCAAAAGGCTCAGGAGGACCACTGCCCACCTGTGATATCCAGGGCAGACGTGTGCAGAACTCTAAAACGGATTAACACACGTAAGGCTCCTGGACCTGACGGCATCCCCGGCCGAGCTCTCAAGGTGTGTGCAGATCAGCTGGCAGACGTCTTTGCAGACATTTTCAACATGTCACTGCTCCAGTCTGTAGTCCCCACATGCTTCAAGGAGACCATCATTGTCCCTGTCCCCAAGAAAACCAAAATCCTCTCCCTGAATGACTACCGCCCAGTAGCACTCACCTCCTCCACCATCATGAAGTGCTTTGAGCGGTTAGTCAAATCTTTCATCACCTCTTCCATCCCGGACTCACTGGACCCACTTCAGTTTGCCTACAGGCCCAACAGGTCAACTGAAGATGCCATCGCCCTCACCCTCCACACTGCCCTCTCCCACCTGGACCAGAGGGACACATATGTGAGAATGCTGTTTGTTTATTGACTACAGTTCAGCGTTCAACACCATCGTGCCCTCCAAGCTCGTCACCAAGCTCAGAGACCTCGGGCTCAACAGCGCCCTCTGTGGCTGGATCCTGAACTTCCTGACGGGCAGACCCCAGGCTGTGCTGATAGAGAGGATCCTGACTGGCTGCATCACCGCCTGGTACAGCAGCTGCACCGCCCTCAACCGTAAGGCTCTACAGAGGGTGGTGAAAGCTGCTCAGCACATCACCAGGACGGAGCTGCCATCCATGGAGGACCTCTACACCCAGCGGTGTAGGAGGAAGGCCACCAAAGGACCCCAGGACCATTAAGGACCCCAGTCACCCAGCTACAAACTGTTCTGTCTGCTGCCGTCTGGCCGACGGTTCCGCAGCATTCGAGCCCGAACCACCAGGCTCAGGGACAGCTTCATACCGCAGGCCATAAGACTTTTAAACTCTGTCCACAGCACCGCCACTTTATAAATAACACCTTCACTTCTTGTTGTATATATTTTTCTATTATGTATATATATATCACATTGTATATATGTTACTTATAATACTTAGTTTACATTTACAGTTTATATTTTATTTATTTAACTTATATTTTAAGGTCTTTAATATTTGGTAGTTTATTATTTAGCTTAAATTTTATTTTATATTTTTATTTTTTAAATTATCTTTTTTTTTTTTTTACTTTTCTTGTTGACAGCCTCTACTTGCTGTTAATATTCTTTTAGCATTGTCAGGAGAGCCTGGGAATTTAAGAATTTCATTACCAATGATTGCTGATTGTAAATTGTTGTGTAATGACAATAAAGCCTTGATATCTTGAAATCTTGAAATCTTGATTCATCTACCAATCAAAGTAAGTACTCTCCATGACCATAACATTAAGCTTTTTTTTTTTTACATGGATGCGTGCTATATTCATATGTACACAGATATTAACTATCATTACTCCCAATCCAAGAATACTTTTGCAGACTATCAGTGAAAATCTGCTCTTCACCCACAACCCCATCACCCGCTTTATCTTCATCTAAAATGCTGCTTCCACCGCTTCAGCTCCATAATGTAAAAGGCTTCCTGCTGTAGTACTAGAGCAGTTTGGCTGCAGAGCTGCCATTACCCCCACTCACTCTCCACAGATTAATTACATGTCACAGCCAACTCCCTTACACATCCAAACACTTCCACTGGGCTGCACTGCTTTGGATGACTAAACTACCGCCTTTCTCAGCATTAAAATTACAGAAAGCACTTGAAACAGAGACTAAAGGTGATTCATATTGTTAATTATGCAGCATGCACTGGTATTTACGTGGTGTAAACTATGTAAATGGTATTACCCGAACCTATATCAAAGGGAGGAAGCAGTTTCTTATAATGCCTATTCATTCTGTATAATTGTCTTATTACTTGACTTCAACATCAACACAGTAGAGGCAAAAAAAAAAAAAATAATCACTTTACAGTTGACAATTAATAGCACTGGAATTCTTAAATGGCACGCCTGTGATACTCTTACAAGGACCTCTTAACTGTTCTGAATGAGTGGTTGAATCTACTGACCTTTGGTCTCTAGCATCTAGTGTCTGGACCTCCCATCAAAATGATAAAGGCAGTCAGCAGTCATTTACAAGATGATACAACAAACTGAGACAAGAGGGGGAGAGAGCGGATAGACTTCCCTGTCCTCTGATATTATGGAGCGTGACTGTTGGGCCCTCCCTCAATGCTATTTAACATCAGGGGTCATTAACAGGTTCACATGCTGGGAAGACCATGGTATCTCTTTTCATCACATACTTTCCTGTGAGCTTTCTGTCATCTCTTGACTCAGACACCCAAGGTGTAGGAAGGAGCGCTTCCACATGGTCCTTCATCCCAAACACCATCAGACTGTTGTCATTGTAACAAACACTTTCATACCACAGCAGGACTGATGTTTACTGAGGTCCTAGCTATGCACTTTATTTTTTCATTCCACTCATTACAGTGGGGCAAAAAAGTATTTAGTCAGCCACCAATTGTGCAAGTTCTCCCACTTGTGTGTTTGGGATCATTGTCATGCTGAAAGACCCAGCCACGTTTCATCTTCAATGCCCTTGCTGATGGAAGGAGGTTTTCACTCAAAATCTCACGATACATGGCCCCATTCATTCTTTCCTTTACACGGATCAGTCGTCCTGGTCCCTTTGCAGAAAAACAGCCCCAAAGCATGATGTTTCCACCCCCATGCTTCACAGTAGGTATGGTGTTCTTTGGATGCAACTCAGCATTCTTTCTCCTCCAAACACGACAAGTTGAGTTTTTTACCAAAAAGTTCTATTTTGGTTTCTTCTGACCATATGACATTCTCCCAATCCTGTTCTGGATCATCCAAATGCTCTCTAGCAAACTTCAGATGGGCCTGGACATGTACTGGCTTAAGCAGGGGGAACACGTCTGGCACTGCAGGATTTGAGTCCCTGGCGGCGTAGTGTGTTACTGATGGTAGCCTTTGTTACTTTGGTCCCAGCTCTCTGCAGGTCATTCACTAGGTCCCCCCGTGTGGTTCTGGGATTTTTGCTCGCCGTTCTCGTGATCATTTTGACCCCACGGGGTGAGATCTTGCGTGGAGCCCCAGATCGAGGGAGATTATCAGTGGTCTTGTATGTCTTCCATTTTCTAATAATTGCTCCCACAGTTGATTTCTTCACACCAAGCTGCTTACCTATTGCAGATTCAGTCTTCCCAGCCTGGTGCAGGTCTACAATTTTGTTTCTGGTGTCCTTTGACAGCTCTTTGGTCTTGGCCATAGTGGAGTTTGGAGTCTGACTGTTTGAGGTTGTGGACAGGTGTCTTTTATACTGATAACGAGTTCAAACAGGTGCCATTAATACAGGTAACGAGTGGAGGACAGAGGAGCCTCTTAAAGAAGAAGTTACAGGTCTGTGAGAGCCAGAAATCTTGCTTGTTTGTAGGTGACCAAATACTTATTTTACCGAAGGAATTTACCAATTAATTCATTAAAAATCCTACAATGTGATTTCCTGGATTCTTTCCCCCCATTCTGTCTCTCATAGTTGAAGTGTACCTATGATGAAAATTACAGACCTCTCATCTTTTATC
Organism: Scortum barcoo; assembly: GCA_023238725.1. NCBI lineage: Eukaryota > Metazoa > Chordata > Actinopteri > Centrarchiformes > Terapontidae > Scortum > Scortum barcoo. The sequence goes on from CM041554.1 coordinate 27,453,010, forward strand.
TTTTAAGTGGGAGAACTTTACTAATACTTTTTTGCCCCACTGTACATACTGTGAAATCATATCTGTGCAACAACAACAACATCAACATCTGTGTAGCAATACCTAGATCCATATTCACCTGTGCAATAACATCCTCACCACTGCACATCTAACTGGGTGAGGCTGTGTATGTAAATACTGTCTCTTCTTACTTATTACTATTACTGTTTACTATTTATTGTACATATTGTTTTTGTGTTTATATTCTCTTTATTATTTAATCTCTGTCTTTAATTGTTGTTTTTTTGAGCTATTGTAACAGTGTAATTTCCCAATAATAAAAGATTATCTTATTGTATCTTATCTTATTTTATCTTATCTCCATCTTTCATCTGACATGACACCTGTCACCTGACAAAATGAGATCCCCAATCTGTAGTGAAAGGGATAGGAAGAGAGAAAGAAAGAAAGGCCTCTCAAAGACAGACCTGGAGTTGTCCCCAAGCTTAGTGGAGATGGTATTAGGAAGCAATACTTAATTATGAGAGAAAACCTTTGCGGATGGCCCCGAGATATTCAGTTTAAGAATTAATTTGGCACATTAAGAAATCATCAAATCTAAATAGCCCTATGGCGTAGGAGGTCTTATCCACACAGCAGGCAGATGTTAGCTCAGGGTTTTGATTCTAACACTTTTTGGTGAAGTGATGGCTATCAGGAAAAGTCAGGAAGAAAGAATGATCATAGCAACCCCAACTTCATATAAACTTACTGCTTTCTGCATACACTATAGGACAAAAAGTATATGGACAACCAAATATAGCACTTACTTACTTACTTTATTGATTTGAAACCATGGACATCAATATATGGCTTTAACAGCCTCCATTCAAGGCTCCATGGCAAAGCTTTCCCTCAAGATGTTGGTGCAACGCAGCAGGAATTCCCAACAAACTAAGTGTAAAAAAAAAAAAAAAAACAAATCTTTTGGAAACTGCTTTCAAAAACAGATGATAAAATCAATTGTCTCCAAGTAATCAAACAAAATGTCTTAGATATCAAACAAAGATCATTTTTGAGGGAGAATAAAGCTCACTAAAGCAAAAAAACAAACAAAGAAAACAAAAACAAAAACATGTAATCCAAAAAGTAATTCACATCTTCTGGATTATCATCTCTGTACATTGCATAAACTGTACAGCTGTTCCATTTTAAAAAATGCAGTATGATGCGACACAACTAAAAAGCTTGAGAGGTTTTTACATCTCATGTATGCTAACTTGATTCAGATAAATATGCTGGAGGATGGTTTAACTATAATTCACAAGGTCCATCTTCAGTGTTCTGATTAACATACACATTGCTGTTGGATTTAGTCATTTGGATCATTGTTGCACAGACTAGCTTTTGCCTCTTCTTTGGAAAAGGTCACTCGTAACCCAAACAAAGTTCTGCATCCAGGTGCAGCTCTGTAGGCTTACAACATAATGGAACAACAAAGTGGAACAAGAGACCCTCTCCCTAAGGATATTTTAGTCTCAAAGCCATAAGCAAGGCTAATTTCCTTTTCTACTTTGTCAGCATGGAATTCAGGTAGTAGAGCACAGATAGAGCACAAAGTTGTTCCTGTTCTACGCAAAACGTTTTAGTTTCCTTGAATTATTGTGGCAACCAACAGCCCGAGTTATTTTAAAAACAATTTAATATGAAATGGATAATTAATATAATCTTGATTTTGGCTAGTTCTCCTGGGTGCACTAAGTGCATTACAAGACACCTGAAAACAGAGAGGCAGCAAGCAGATATAAGCATTTTTCATAGCAGTACCCAAAACTGTCTGATGAATAAGGGCATGGTATCAGTGTTGTTGTATTTCTGAGATTGGTGTGTGGCTCCAGACTGTGACTGGCTGCTTAGTTCAATGCTCAGTCAGAATTAGAATGACTGTTTTAAATGTTCTGAGGATAGGCTTTATTTTGTATCCTGAAATGTGAGGCAAAGGTCAGGAAAATATTCAAAATAGTTTTAATTATGAGGATACTGCATATGTGTGTCAGCACCATCATAGACAAAGTGCCACATCAGTAGCCTGGCATTTCTTAGCTTTTGTTAAATGTTAACTGCTGACTGTAGAGAAGGGGAGGGCGCATGCCTTGAGGAATGACTTCACTTTAGATCTTTAAAAAAAGCCAAAAACATTATTTTGAAACATAACAGCTTATGTCTTTTCCCAACGAAATCAATTTATGTGGATGCAGAACTAAAACAGGTGTGTAAAAAAGTATCTCCATTTAAGAAAAAACAAAAGCCTGGGAAGAATTGATCAAGCATCTAGAATAAGTTAAGTTAAGAATAATAAGTCAAGGCAGCAAATAATGTAACATATTTACCTTAATTTGGCCCCACATAACAGAGCCATCAGACTCCCTCACTTATTCATATTTTCCCTTTAATTTGTCACCCAGATAGACAGATAGATAGATAGATAGATAGATAGATAGATAGAGATGAGATGATGCAGATAGATAGATAGATAGATAGATAGATAGATAGATAGATAGATAGAGATAGATAGATAGATAGATGGATAGATAGAACAGAAATGATCCAAGAAATTTTGTACTAATTTCTTAGCAAAAAACTAAACACTGCTCCAAGAAATCTTTGTGAACTCAGCTGGAAGTGAAAGTCAAAAAAAGACGGCCAACACACACTGAGAATGTTCACAGTGACAGAATGCGAAGCAACAGGGAGCCATGGGAGGTATGTGACACTGTGTGCGTGTGTGCTTGTTCCTCTCACCTGAAGCTTAAACAACCTGCTCCTGCCTAATCTGGCCGTCCAGTGACACAGACAAACACATCATCCACTACTGTGACACCTGTAGTCACATGTAAGCAAACTTCACACACACACACACAGTTTAGGCATCCCTTGGAGCTGTGGTTATTGCTGTGTACATGCATGATTCACCATGTTAGTGATATTTTGATATCCTGCTGCTTTAACAATATTAACAGCTTATTCGAGCCTGGCTGTGGGCAGTGTGTGTGTATGTATAGGGGTGTGTGGAGTATATCCTCAGGCGAATAACACGATCCACCACAGATGTAGCTCAATAACAAGTCTCTCTGAGTCATGACTCTGAGACACTGACACTTTTGTTAGAAGTCACCACAGCTTTGCTGACACAAGCTGGAGCTTCACATTTGTATCTGAATGTCCACAGCATCTGACTGGACCTCAGCCAGAGTTTAGATGACTTTGACCACTGACGACCAATATTTTGCTTCAGTTTAGCAAAGGTGCGGTTGGTAGGATTAAGCAGAAAACTCACTCTGAACATCTGAACAAGTACGACCTTCAGGCCTTCCCTCACTGCTGTCCCCCTCCATCACCCACAGAGGACAGGTTGGCGACTGAGCGGCCAGGTGAACAACATGGAGACACACAGGTAAGAAACATAAAGTAAACTCTACATAGTTTACTTTAGCTAGACGTTTGGTCCTCAGTTCATGACCTTACCAACAAACAGTCTAACTTTGTGATAAATGTGATGTGTTTCTGCACAGTCAGCTTGTTAACGTGGGTAATGTTTGTTAGTACTGTTAGCTATTAGCTTGTTAACTCATTGTCTCTTCTAAATGTGTGACATTTCTGTCCATATCTGTAGTTACGGTGAAAGTTTAGAGACTGAGACACTGACAATGACTTCACCCCCACAGCATGTATATATGTATATATACATATGACCCACAACCTTGGAGAGTGGCTCCAGATTTCAGTTACAACATCTGAGGTCTCTGTCCAGAAGAGCACAATCGTAGGAGCAGCTAAGTATAATAACAAGCCTCTGTGTCTGACTGGTGGGGAGAGCAGAAAGAATTGGATATGTGATCTGACTGTTTCATTTAGGAATGAAGAGATCTTGGAGGGAGACGTTAGGGTGTGCTGTTGCGGTATCACACTGCTCAGCCTCCCAGGGAAAGAAAGCTCTGACAAATTGTCGAATCTCAGACACAGGAGGAACCATGCAAATTCTGTCCCAGGTCTTTACCTTGCTGAAGTTACTCATAAGGGCATGGGAGTTTGCTCGTCCAGTCTATATGTCTTTTGTGGACTTGGAGAGGGCTTACAGCTGAGCTGTGCCCATATTCTTGGAATTAAGTCAAACAGGTTCTCAGTTGGTGTCGGCCTCCACTAGGGTTGCCCCTTGTCATCGATTCTGTTTGTGATATTCCTGGACAGGATCTGAAGATACAGCTTGGGAAGGAGAGTGTCCAGTTTGGGGGCCTCAGAATGTCTCTGCTGTTTGCAGATGATGTGGTTCTGTTGTGGCTTCATCGAACTGTGATCTCCAGCATGCACTTGGGCAGTTTGCAGCTGAGTGTGAAGCAGTCCGGATGAGGATTAACACCGCCAAGTCTGAGGCCATGATTCTCAGCCAGAAAAGGGTGGATTGCTCCCTCTGGGTTGAGAGTGCGCTTCTGCCTCAGGCAAGGGAGTTGGGGTAGTATCTTGTATCTTGAGGTCTTATACACAAAAGAGGGTAAATTGGAATGAGAGCCTGATGGGTGCATCAGTGCAGCATCAGCAGTAATTTAGGTATTACAGCAGATCATTGTGGCGAAGAGAGACCTAAGCCAGAAGGCAAAGCTCACAATTTACTAGTATCCTTCATTTATGTGTGGATGGTATATAACTGAAAGTCCCTTGAAAGCCTGGCGACAGAGTGCTTCAGTAGCACTTACATGTAATGCACATTACCTGTAATGGGTCTACACAGGAGTGTGCTTCATTTGTCCGTCTTACATTTGTCTGAACAGATACACTATGTTTTAAGCTGTGCAAGTGTTTATACACTTATTGGATCACTGTTTAATCTTAAACATTTAATGGTTTGGACTTCAAGCACTGCCAAAATGTGGGTGACCTATATAGTAGTAGCTACTGTGCCTGAGAAGACCCTGTGTGACAGTGATGGAGAAGTGAAGCTACTGCTGGTGCTACTGCTGCCATGCTACTAAATGTGGTGCTAATATTGAAATGGTAACATTGTCATAATGACATTTTTAACAATTTAGCTTAGTTAACCAACATTGCAAATTAGGACTTTACATAAACTACAGCAACAGCCATTTTGCCTCAGTTGTGTTAGTATGTTAACTTATATGAACAACATTTGTCCTGTGCGACTGATTCAGCTATTAACAGACAAGTCACGATCAAGGCTTCACACCCGCCATATACCACCCCACAGCCCAACAAGCAGCCAGTGTCAGTAGCTGTCAGCTTGGCTCGTAATATTCACCAAACACTCCTTTGATCTGAGTGGAAAGTGGAATATGAATCAGGGTGACAAAAGAGAAAGAACTGCCCTTGGGAATGCTGCTAAGTTTGATGAAACTTTCATGGTTGTTCCTTGTTTCAGAGTTTTATTTAACAGCAGCAGCAGAGATATTGTGGCTGACTGGTGGTTATTAGGCCAACAAAACCAAACCAACACTGAATGCTGGTTTCAAATTGGCTTATTGTTCCCAGGTTGTCCAGATGGAACGTTGTTTGTCTTGCTGATATCATTCACTGTGTGGAAGCAATGTGGGGCTTATTACAATACATGACAGTAGGTATGATTTAGAAGAGAGTGCACTTAACTTGAACGTTTGGATGAGTACAACTTCCAGGTCCCTTCCCCTCCATCACTGCTATGCTCCAGCTTGCCTCCAAAGCCCCTCCCCACAGGGTCACTTGATGTAATTCTTTTTAACTAGCTTTTCTTCATTGGTTGTCTTTTGTTTAAACTGATAAGCCTATTCACGAGCAAGGAATGAAGCTCCATCAGATACTCTGTTCTGATTGGTTGTTTTGATTCAGGTGTGGTGGGTTCTTATCCAGTGAGTTTAGAGGCAGCCAGAGGAGTCTGATTTTTATCACAGATGTCTGTCTTATGTACTACTGTCAGGACATGGCAACAGCTTTACCAAATATAATTAAAAGTCATTTTTAAATAAGTTACCTACTTCTGCTTTATGGCATACTTTAAATGATGTGCTGTGCTACAATATATAGTACTCTGTGTGCTTGTCAGAATTGAGGGCAGCTGCATTCAATAATTTATGTAACAATCCTATCACTACACAATTAATGCAGATATTTGGCAGAAGTACATGTTTGTTTTTCATTGTTTACCAGTTATCCATAATTTTTTGTGTTTACAACAGAGTGCAACTCCAAGAATGCTTTTGAGGACAGACTGTCCTAAAGTGTGTGCCACGAATCCCCATATACACTGTTCACTGTGTCTCTTACCTCTTTGTCACCTTTTAGCCCTGCCTTGGAGTTGCATTGCTGGGGACTTTCTTAACACCTCTCTTCAATCTCTTCTTCCAAACTTCCTTTATCCATCCTTCCCCCAGAGTCGATAAGCCTATCTTTGCCTCATTATGTGTTTGTATCTGTATTTACATACCTGGCATCCTGTCCGTTCCCAGAGTTTCATCTCATCTGGCGAGGATTCCTGCAGTTGGCTTATCAAATATCCCACAGGTCAAGAGAGAAGAATGATATTGGTGTAACACAACATTACCATAGTGGGCAAACTCTCATTGGGCGACCACCGCTGTCATTCAGTGAACGCGACCATGTGTCTGTGTATGTGTGGATTCCAAACAGAAATTTAATACTGATTGCATTGCATCTGAACACCTTTAATGATAACCATGATAAGTGCCTGTAACAAGGACACCCATTCAGACAGGACTAGCATGTCAGCTGCATTTGTGCCAAGGCTCCAGACTATTGAGTTTCATTTTGCCACCATTTTTGGAGACAGTGCGACTACATTTTATAACTAGAAGGTCCAGTGCCACTTGCAGGTATGCCATTGTATTTGTTTTTTTGGTCTATGTTTTGAAAATGATCATGAAATATCACATGAAACACCAGAGCGGATGGTAAATTGGTGTGTGTGCTCTTGTGTACAACCTGCTGGGAGAACTGAGCCATTTCTGGATGGTCCATGTGTCATTTTGGTGTGCTGTAATAATACAATAGTCAACTTGACCAGTAGTCAACTAATAGGCAACTTGACCAGTGATAACACAGAAAACAGAAATGAGTTGACAGACCTCTCAGAATCTACTTGAATTAAAGTTTCCTTTCTCAAGCCACACTTCTCAGTCTGTGAGTGGTGATTGGTTAACAGCGACCCACACAGACTGTATACATGCTTTTTTACCAATAATATGCCCCTGGTGGTAGGCTATGGGATGTATGTTTTTACCAGAAAAAAAGAGGTATACTTAGCATTTAGAAGTTGATACACCTCTCCACATTTTATGATAAATATAAGCAATTCTACCGTGTAGTATTTCTTTATTATGTAACCAGCATATGGGTAGGCAATATAGAAGTAAATTATGGAATAGAACACAACTTCCAACCACAGCTGGAAAATCTGGAAAAGCACTACCTCATCTAGCGATATTTACCTTTAGATTAAAACTACACATTGTTATAGCAGTAAACGATTAATTTATTACTAAAGCCTTTATCAGTTATACAGTTAAGATGGAAAAAAATATCAATGTGTTGTACTGCATGTTGATTTAAGTGGTGCTCCTAAATTTTGTGCTGATGCTGTTAAAAATTTCAGTGAGGAGCCCTAATGCTACTGGTGGAAAAGTTAGTCTGGAGAACTGATATACAGTGATGTCAGCTTCTGTATTTACTGATAAATCCACTTCCATTAACCCTAATAGAGCATTCTAATATTTCCCAGTAAACTCTGGGGTTCATCTCTGCCCAAATCCAAAACTGTATTTGACAGAGGCTAAAAGGGGGCTAAAAGCAATTATTAATATAAGAATATGTTATAGTATGTAAAAGGAAGAGTTCAGTAATTGGTTTAACTTCTCCAGTGCATCATGCTTTCGCATAGAGTTGGCAAACCACTCAGCAAGTACCATTAGACCATTTTAAGAGAGATTAAGGCCACCATTTCCACGATTGTAACTGAGGGAATGTCCACAAGCCCTGGTATTCATTTCTGATGACTGATTTTCTGTTTTTGGTTTTGCTAGAGGGATTAGGCAAATGGTTTTCCTCTCTGTTTACATACTTCTTTCGATTATCCATCTCTTCTGTTTCTACTATCTCCCTTTTAAAGCCTTGCTGTGATTAGTCCTTTTCCCCTCACAGATGCTGCCCAAAAAAAGCTGTCCAGCCAGGGACAAGTTAGCTGGTTTCGAATATGCTCAAAGATGTGGAAGTCCTGAGCAAAACTAATCTGCTAGCTCTGAATCTCTTCTCTGCTCTCATTTTTTCTCTCTGCTTGCTTTATGCCAGTGAAGTGATGATGTTTAGTGAATTATTCAGATTCAGGCAGCTAATACTGGGGCTTTTGCAGCTCACCAGGCCCAGCCCTTTGACTAGGTCCCCTGGGGATGTACTGAAACCAACATGACCCTCCCCTCTGCCATACACTGACGCACTTTCACAGTCTCTCACAGGGACACATGAACACGCTCACAGGCAAATATACCTATACATGGAAAGGCAGGGGTGCAACAGCACATTTGCAACATAAAACAGTTTATACAGCTTTAATTAAAGCGCAGACAAACAACCAATCCAGAAGAGCAGACAAATGGTAAGTATGATTGAATGAAGAAGAATTTGTCATGAAATTATAAAAGTAAAAAGGTAGCATCCTCAATGTACATGGAAACATATATCAGATGTCATGCTAATCATGTTACACTTTGCATTATATTGTGCGTAAGTGCAACATTTGATATAAGAGTGTTGCAAGAGGAAAGGCCATTATTCAACAAAATAAGACAGGTTCAGCCTCTGCCATGTATTTAGCTGTTGATCTCTATATTTGCCGATCTAGCCATACACATTACATGTTTTAGGTAGATAGTTTATCCAGAGGGTTACACAGGAGGAAAGGTTTCGTAATAATCAAAACAGCCATGTATCTCCAAGAGAACCGGAACAAAAGTAAGAAATTTACCCTTTGGAAAAGATGCCTCAATTTGGGTTCTTCAGCATTTTGATCTATACATAAACATTGCCACTCCTGTCACAGTACACACAGATCACCTCACATCTTCACTGTCGTTACAGAACCTAAACCGACAGCAGAAGGTCATTTGTTTATGGGTCATCTGAATTATGGATTACCTTGGTGTTTGTGGGGCATCTTTAATGCAGCATCTTCATACACTATATTCTACTAAATATAGCATTCACCACCTCCCTGGTGTTACTGACTGTTCACATATCAGGGATTTGTTTTGTAAATACTAATATTTAATACATTGCTTCATTTTTGACCTCCAGTCTATGTGTGCTCTCCCTCCTTTGGCTAAATCACGAGATCATTTGTGACAGAAGTTATTGTCTTAACGGCACAACATACAAAGTGTTCAAAATGAAAAAGGTTCATGTTCAGCAGGTATGAATGTGTTCTATAAATTTTGTGGCAAGGTATCACATTAGATTTTGACATTTCTCAAGTGCAAGTGGAAATTTAGTATGACAGATTTGCAAGATGATTGAGTAAACTTTAATAGACTGACAGAGGGAACTGCCCCAAATCCTGGAGTTCCTGACTCAGAGCTTTTAAGGTGATATGCTTAAAAAATTGATATGTTTTGGGAGATTGGCAATCTGGTGGCCTGTGTGGACTGAACATCTTGAAGCTCAGTGCTCTGAGGACAGTGGAAATTATTGTAGATTTCAGGAAGATCCCAGCCCCACTTTTCCCATCACTCTATGTATATCTCCATACAACACTGTGTCCCTCTGCTTCCTGGGCACCATCATAACCCAGAACCTCAAGTGGATGCTATACATCACCTCCCACTCCATGAAAGCACAATAGATGACATCACTGAGCACATCCTTACCTCCTCCATCTTTATCTGGTACACTGCTGCCACTGCAAAAGACAAGGGCAAACTGTCGTCTATCGTTTGCTCTTATTGTCAGTAATCTGCCACCTCCAGGACCTGTTCTCCTCCAGAACGCTTAGATGAGAATGACTCCTCCCATTCTCGACACAATTTTTTTAAGACCTTTCCCACACACCACAAGAGCAGTTTCTTCCCATCTGCAGCTAGCCTCACTGACAAAGCCTGAGAACCCATCCCATTCATACTATACTGACATTCAGTCTTTACACAGTTTTCATTAATGTAAAACTTATGGATTATCTCTCTATTACTGTCTGTATTTACTCTGTAAAACCACTACACACTAAATACCAAGACAAATTACTTTTGTGGAAAAAAATAAAATCCAAAACGTGGCGATAAACTTGATTCTGATTGAAAGTTTAACTGGGAAAGTTTACTAACTATCATGTCTGTCAGGTCTATTTAACTGCCTTTGCTACATACAAGTATTGTGCATCTCCACATAACTCAGTGACACAGTCCGTTTTTGTCAGTCCTGCCAAAATTACCAGTACTTGATTGAGTATGACAAAATAAATAATTAAAAAAAAAAAAAGATAATATCTGCAGGTACTCTTACTATAATTTTAGGAACCAATGCACTGATAGTTGAGCCCAACATTTTTGATTATTTTGTCACACATACTGATGACAGAATGAACTTCCATGCACACTCGTTAATGGTTAGGGAAAGTTTGTGGTGAGAGACGTGCTCCTACAGTACAGATACTGGCTGTTGTTGTGACACAGTATGTGAATGGCAGTTTCAGTGAAAAGTTTTGTACTCCCAGTCACTCAGCGACCACCTCCTCTAATTGGTTTTGTGGTGCCACAACAGCGCCACCCTACTCCTGCCTTTGAGTCTAATAGATAACAGTCATCATTGGTGCAACCAAAACAGCTTCATTGTCAGCATCATTTCAAAGGTGAAACTACTAATATTCAGGCCATTCACTGCTTTCACATTACAACACTGCTGTTGCTTGAAGCACATGCCGCTTCGAGTGCTTGTCAGTTCGTCGCTCAACCTGCATTTCATGGTCGAGTGGAGTGAGAGCTAGACAGACTCAGTCATGTCAAGGTGATGAATCTTTTCTTTTAGAGTAATTAATTAATCTTGAACCAGTAGTGCTTATGTGCATTTATGTTGGGCATGTTGATCTGAGGAGACACGTTTTTTCCACTCCAACTGGCAACTACTGAGGCTGATCGCTGATGACACAGACATACCACATGATACCGACGGTGTTATACTATTGGCTGACAAGCCTTTTTAGAATCAATATTTTCTTTTGGGAAAAAAAAATGTTTACTACTTTTACCTTTGTAAAAGCTATCTGGTTGGTTTTTCTGTATTTCTTTTTTTATGTCTATATAAAAATGTTACCAATTACACATTTAATCCTGCCTCCGCAAAAATTGTTTGTATAATACTTATTCAACATAACAAGTAAGTTTTGGTCCTGGAGCCTATCTCAGCTATCTTGGGCGAGAGGCGGGGTACACCCTGGACTGGACGCCAGGAGGAAGCTGGAGTGCCCACAGAGAACCCACGCAGGCACAGGGAGAACATGCAAACTCCACACAGAAGGGCCTGTGTCAACCAGGGGATTGAACCCAGAACCGACAACTGAGCTGTGAGGCGACAGTGCTTAACCACTACACCACTGTGCCGCCCCTGTGAAGAACCAGAATTCAATAATCCCATTAAAAGGAAAAACCTCCAAATAAAAATGTATCAGACTGACCAAAGTGTTTTAGTAGTCTAACCCTTACCAAATGTCTCATACCTGCACTGTGTGTGACCACCTGCTCATGACTTATTTTTGACTTGCCAGGCCGAAGACATAATGAGGTCAGACTACGAGTTGAAATTAATTTGATCAAACACAAAATACTGTTTTGTCTTGTGGGACAGGCATCTTTTGTTTTATTAAGACCTTCTGCTCAGACTGACTGAATGCAAAATAAGTAAGATGTGGTGCTTAAACTGAGATTGTTCACACAGGTTTTGATGATGATGATTAATGTGGTTTATGTTTCATCTTCCTCTTCCTCTTGATATTTTATTTTCCACTGCGGTTTGTTAATCACTTCCTCTAACTTTTAGAAAACAAAATCACATTCAGAAAACATATTAGCATGAGGTATTGCCTTAATTTTACCATTTTAAATATTCTGATGCATTTTTTATTGTGAATGTGCCCTCTTTCATTGAGTGAAGGCAGCCAAGCATTGGCGTATGAAGAAAACCTGTAAGAATAATGTATTAATGAGAGAGAGAAAAGCTGCTGACTGACACCGTGTTTACCATGGGTTTTCTCTAATGCACCAACACCCTGCTCTTCCCTCCAACCTACCCGCAGGCAGGACTTAGTTCACAGACACACACACACACACACACACAGTAAGGCGGAGTGTTGTTGGAATTGGTCTAAATGAATGACAGGGATACGTAAACAAGCTTTTTGAAAAATCCAGAAATCTCTTTTTAGGGTCAAGAACAGTGAGAGAGGAAGTTGTTGATATATTATATTATATATTTCCAAAGGCTCTTGAATAAGCTCAGATAGCTTCTCTAATTATACTGATGGTAAAAGGAAAAGCAGAGTTATAAGCTCAGTAAACGTACAAAAACTCTGCTGGCACAGGCTGGAGTCAATAAGTAAATCTGGCAAAGTGAGTTTCTCTCCTTACATATTTTCATATCCTTTTACTTCCCCCCCCAACCCCCCCCCCCTCCCCCCTCCCAAACCCCCTTCTCTCACTGTTTCTGTGTGTAAGTGTGTGTGCAGTCAGGCTGCAGGCACTTTTCTTCTATGACATTACAAATGAGCTCTAGTGCTCGGCCCAAAAGCCCCCTTTTAATCTTTTGCCCTAAGAAGGATGACAACATTTATAAGTAGACAGAGTTGGACAGGGAAAAAAAAACATCTCCACTTATTGACGGTGGTGAGTTTCACTCAGCCCCTGCAGCTATAATACACACACACATGCGCATAAAAGGAGCCAGAAATTTGTCTCTCCATGGAGCTGCAGCCCCGTAGCTATGGGAGATGATGAGTGGATTCCCCTCTCCACCGTCAATTTTTCTCCCTCATTCTCTTTATTTGTCTTCCAGGCCGGGACTCTTTCATTTCCTGTTGGCTCTCTCGCTTTACAAAACATGAAAGATGTTTTCTTTAGCCCTCACCGATAATGTGGAGATGGTATCTGTGGAGAACAGGGGGCTACCAGGCGAAGGTTGAGGGGCTTCTGGGTGGAATAGTTGGGCTGGAGTCTGGTTTCCCATTGGGAAGGTTGAATCCAAAGTCACAAATCTCCTCTGGCACCCATGTGAAGGTTTTCAGTGTTTTCTTACTGGTAGGGTATATGATCTGCTGTGCATCTTCCACAGGGGGATAGATGGCCCAGAGGGGAAATCGCTTCTTTTAATCAGAATTATAAATCTGCTACAGCCTGTAGTTGCTATCTCCCTTCACATCATGCACCATACCTCTTCAGTTAGGCCCCGAAGACAGGTTAGTTTAGGAGAAGGCCTATCAGATACACAGAGATTGTGCTTCATACAGAAACAGAATCCCAAAGATCCAAGAGAAAAAAACTCTGAAGCTGGATTCATTTGACATTCATTGCAACTTTTAGATATTTTTCTACAATACTACTAATGTTAACAGTTACACTAGTCGGTGTTGTCCACCTATAACATATTAATGATAGAACTGATAATTATTGTGCTGGTTGTCCAAATGGGAGACCTGTAAAGATTTTCTTTACATGGAGTCGCTTTAAAATTTTATAAAACAAAAAAAACGAATGGTTAAAATAAAAAGAAAGACAGAGGTTGTAGCAAAAAAGATTTCAGATTGTAAGAAGGGTGTCGTGGATACTGTAATGATAGGTTACATTCGTTCATATAATGATCATAAATAACTGACCAATGTAAAACATTTTCTATTGTTAAATCAGAAATGTGTGGTGAAATACTACAACACCTACACCAGCAGGATAAACAGTATGATCTACATACTCCAGGATATTTAAATCTGCAACAAGCTTGGCTGCTGTTAACATGTAAGGGGTGTTTCATTCAACTTGTTATTACAGAGGCATCACATTTGAATGTTCATCTTGTCTGTGCAGTGTTTGGTTTTATAGCCTTTCCTCCACAGATTAATAGTGCATTAGATAGTAAGACGACATCAAAGGTTCTATTTTTATGAACCCACAGCAGGGCTACATTGCAGTAAAATGTGTCCTGCCAAGTGTACTGGAAGAGGTCATTTCATGGCCACGTCAGGATGCATTGATACCTTGGGAATCCTGTATCCTGTCTGTTACATGTTTCAAATGTGAAACCAATAATAAGTTTAATTACAATTACATAAGTTACATTTGATTGTTTTACTTAAATATTACACTGCCTCTTTAATCTTCATATTTGTGTACAAAGCCACTAACCAATAACCAATTATCAATAACCTTGATTCATAATGGGGATTTGTACTTTGAGATTGATAGTGATTGCTTTGTGCTGTTTTTATTTATTTATTTATTTTTAAATATGATTTACTCAGATGGTTGCAGGCAATGGGATGGGAGACTGATTGCACCTGCTTTAAAATGGGACCCACACATGCTGAATTCACTCCTGCTCTCTTCCTGACTCCCAACCAGACTGACCGTGTCATGCCGTGCCATGCCATGCCGTGCCGTACCTGCCATGCAATGCTGAGCCGAATCATGCTGTGCCAAGGCCATACCAAGCTGATGGCCTTAAAGCTAATGTGCTATGATGCAAGTATCTTCTAAAGTGTTTTCTGTTATTATACTTTCTATACAATACTTTTTTCTTTTTATTAATTAGGTAAGTAAGCTGTTTTTTTACAGATTGTTTTGGTATTATTTTGGCCATGCTCCCCCTGATGCCTAGCGCACAGTTATGAATGAATCAGTTCTTTTTGGACTGCGTCTCCTCTGGCATTGGTCATCCTTGGGAGTGGGGAAAGAGTGGAGTTATCTTTTTATGCTGTGCTCCAGTTTCCCCTTGGTCAGGGATAACACCATTCCTGAGAGTGGATTTCTCCTGCTGCACCACTTCAGATGGGTTCCACCTTCTGCCTGCTGATGGACCACAACCTCCTGCTGGAGGGGAGTGTTTGTACCCAGGGTTGAAGGGACGGATAACAATACTCCACAGTGTCTACTGGGAAGTGACACAGGATGATGGGGGCAGGTGGGGATGGGCTCTTCCTATAATCCACAATCATCTCCTGGTTCTTTTGTCTGCACCAGGCCACCAGATGGTCAATCTGAAACAGGCAACTTCAGCTGGGAGAGCTTGTCTTGAAGCAGAGCTGGGATGATGGTGTTCAAAGCTGAGCTGAAGACCACAATCAGGATCTTGACATAGGTTCCTGAGGAGTTTTATAGTTTATTATATACCTACAGAATTATAGTTTTTGACTAGTTTCACGATGGTCACTGGAGCCCAGAACAACTCAAAGGCGTCTCATGCCATATCATGAAATTTTAAGCATCCTGAGAAGCCTGATATATCAGCTTTCTGTACTGACCAGTCACTGAAGTGTTGTCTTGTGGGTAGGCTGTCATTCTTTGTGCAGCAGTGCTGCTGAAAATTTTCTCTTTAACATTCAGAAGATTTATTTGTTGGAACACCTTGATTGATATTCAAGGTGTTCTTCCCCTTTGGAATTAGGATCTGAAGCATTCTTGTACAGCTGTAGAGAACTCCATTTGGTTCTGGAGCTGATTCTGTCCTTGCCTTCCTCATAGCTTTCTCAACTGTTGTCATATTGGTGTGAAATGGGAGGCATGTCAGGAGGTATGTTCCTCTTCATGTCTCAGGTTGTCTGTGTATACTGTTTTCAAATGATGTTCAAGTTCACTCTTTGACACTTGCCGCTTTTCCTTTAATAAATCTTTATAGGTCCTTGATAAACAATATCCTTGCCCTCTCCTTCTTGCATAGAATTCTTCTTGCATAGAGATTTTCTGCCCTCCACGGTCTTGCTGAATCTTCTTTTAGGTCTGTTTGCTGGAAGTTGATTCCATCCATCTCCCCTATTGAACTTTTGTTCCATTGCTTCCTCAAGTCCCTTCTTCCTTTACTAGGTGCTCAATTTCTTTAACGTTTTAACCCTGAAACCCCTGGTTTCTCATCCTCTTCAGCTTCTCTGCTGTTCTGTACAGTCTTTCTAGGATCTTGTGATGACCATTTCCCACTCTTTTGCTGTCAGAGTGTGGCCATGTGACTTGTATCCTCAATTCTTTTTTTCTATTACATGTTGTACCTTCATGTTCCAGGTTCTTAAGTTTTGAGATATGGACAATGCAGTCACCTGAACAATTATATCATGTTTCCTTGCGGTGGAACTCACCAACATACCAAACCGGTGCATTCAAGGAAATAACGTCAGTAAAACTTATCTGACACCAAAATAAAACCCTTTAAAAAAAAACAACAAAAAAAAAAACAAACATTGGATTTACATTTTAAAATCTAAACATCAGTGTAAATTCTTGTCTGGGAGTGTACCTTATTTTTCAACAGATCCTTTTTGAGTTGTTATATTTATTATAAAAATAATTGATATAGCTTTTATTTGTTTATTTATCAATCATTTGTGTTGTTTGTCTTTTTAGAATACTGTTAATCAGATGAAAGCTGTTGCTGTCATTTAGTGAGTGATTACATCAGGCTTTTTGGGAGAGCCCTAATTTTCAGGGATGGGGGCTGATCAGGTGTACACATACACTAATGTGCCTGCCTACCCAAACCCTAACCCATTATACTTTTTAGCTTTTTATAAACATTAGGCTTTTTTATATTAGGTCTATAGGCAGTTACTTTCAAAGATACAAATTAAAAGAATGATACATGCTAAATCAGGTAAGAATACACTTTATTTTGCTCCAATACAGATTGTGATCACTGCTAAAAACCAAACCAAATCAACAAAAAATGCACAATTTAACCAGGCAGAAACATCCAAGGTAAAATCGGCTTTTTGAAACAGCAATCACATACTTTATAGACAATATGAGAGACCATTGGTTTAAAGTTATTAAGGGCAAGCAGATATTAATTCATTTTAAAGAAGTTTGTCTTGTTTGTCTCCACTACAACACTGAAAATATACTTTACTTTTGAATCTGCTTCAAGCCTCCAACAAAAATCACATTGTGCTTCTTACTGCACTGCATATGCAATTTTTACTTGGGTATAACTTCAACATACAATTAAGTTTGCTTCTTGATTCCATAATTAGCCTAACTGAATTATTACCTAGTGCTTTTACAGCTCTGGCTGCTGAAGTACATTGCAACTTAAAAACTTCCATTATAATCATGCCTGTAAAAACAGCTGAAGTTGGTGCCACAGAAATACAAGTTCCAAAAATATAATTTTTCTCTTCTCCTTGAGGCCCAAATTAAGAGTTTACTCATAACCCTTAGAGTCCAGTCAACTGTTACAGTAAAATAAACCAAATATTTAGATGATTAATTACCTCTAAACTGCAGGAATAACAACAACAACAAACAGCAGACCAACCATCTAGAAATAACATAATTGGGGATGGAGCTTTAGAATAGCTTGATGTGGTGCACAACGCACCCTTCTCTATGATGTTTTGCTGTCTCGCTATGAAATATTAATGCACATTGTGTTTTCTCCAGCTGAATGCTTTGTGCTCAAACATTTGCATTAAAGTAGTTATTGCATTTCAGCTGCTTCAAAAGCAAACTGAGAAACAACAAAATGGCTTTGCTGGACCACAGGCGGAATCTGTTTTGCATCGCCAGCACTCGGTTCTGTCTTGGTTCATCTCGTCTTTCACTGAAGTGACAGCAGGATAATGCACATCTTCACACAGTGTTGTTTATGATACTCTTAGCATGTGTGTGTAGAGAGCCAGTCATAACAAGTGATGATCAAACTTACCGCCATGATGAACTCAGTAATAAAGAATGGCATTTGGCTCAAGTGCTTTTTGTCTTTTGTGATTCTGATGACATATTAGCGGACACTGTGTTCTCTCTGTCTGTATTTGATGCACACACACACACACACACACACACACAAAAATAAAAACACACAAAAACATATAAATGAGGGTACAGCTGGGCTGTTGGTGTGCTCTCCCTCCTGCCACTGTGGCATGTTGGGAAATGTTGTGTATTTGTGTATGTACTTTTAAATTTGCAGAGCATAAACAGATGTTCAAAATGCTGTTGGCATCTCCTGCTGTTTCCCTAACCTCAACATCCTCCTGTCCTCCACACCATCCCCCTCTACAGTATACTTATCTATTTCTTTCTATCTCACCCTCTGTCGCTCTCTCTTATTAACGTTCTCCCGCTCCCTTTCTCTTTTTTTACTCACTGTAAAAAAGAGGAACTCATTGCTTATCTTGCCACCAATGCAAGCGTGTCCCCCTCACCCCCATCCTCACTCAACCCCCCTCGGGACTTGTTATGGTGTGGCGCACGCCAATGACAGATAACGACTGGGCTAATGAATTTCTAAACTAATCTATATTTGTACACAGTTCACAAGGGGCCAAGCAGGCAGATGAGAGAGAGGGAGGGAGAGAGAGAGAGAACGTTAATGAAAGTGAGAGGGAAGGCGAGGAGAAATCTAAGCAGGCTCACTAACAGAGGCAAGACAGAGGCTGAGCTAAATAATGTAGGGATCATTTTGGAGTATGGTGAGGTTTGCATCTGCCAGGTCCAGCCTGAGTCTAAATGAGTGCTCCAGTCTAGCCAACCCTCTCCTAAGGAGCTGTTATCACGCCTAAGAGAGCTTTATGCGGCTTTTGTCCAGCTGTTTAAACCATTTCAGGCGGGCTTTGGATATGGAAATGATCAGGTGTTCCAAATGTTTTCCAAAATGTTGGGAGGGCTCCAATAGGAAGCTAATTCTATGTTTGTGCCTCATGACCATCACCGCCTGGAGGCACCATGTGTAGGCTAATCCTGAAAGTTCTGAGTATAGTCCCAAATGTAATTTCAAATGTAACTCTATGAAACTTGACAAAAAAGGTAATGTGTGTGAATGTGTGATAAAGGTGTGACCTGTGAACGCAGGTCTTTCAGTTAACTGTGTCTGGGTGTTTGTTGTAACTTTACAGTGGAAAGGTAGAGGAGAAGTGAGCCGTTTTCTATGGAAGCTGTGCAAGTTTACATTAAAATTACATAGAAAATGATATACATTACATTAAAAAAATTAAAGTTTCTATTCAATTATGGGAAGTTCAACACACGCTTTAAGTCAACTGTGCTTTAAAAACACATTATTCTAAATTCCCAAAAATGTGAAGACCAGCCCTGTAATTAACAAAGAGAATGTGTTTGCCGGATGAGACACTATTGTTACACGACATATTTGTCACTCCTTCAGCTATGTAACAAAAAAAATTACAGTGAGGTTACTGTTACAACCCTGCCTCAGGAGAAGCAATATGATGGACGAAAACAAATTTGGGCCATCAAATTTGGGGATGTGGCCAAAATGGCCATCTCTCCTGTTTGCAACTATGTGGGTGGGTTTTTACTTACTGTGGCTTAATGCCACAGATGTTGTTCAGTGCAGCAAGCACAGAGATGGTTAGAAAGATGCACAAGACTGTGAAACTGATCTGTTCACCTGTTCGTCTTCATTCTTTTTTCTAAAATCAATGATCAGCTTGTGGGTTTTGTTAATGTTGAGCAGTAGATGTCCCAGCAATCTGAGACATCACCATCTACAAACTTCACAATATAATCTCCATGTTTCGGACTGCGTTCATGGGTGTACAGTGTGAACAAGAAGGGAATAAGCACACAGTCTCAGGTGTTGGGCACAATTTGCAATGTGTCACTTGTAAGCTCACTCATGAGTTGACCCTATGTGTCGAATCCTCCCATTCCAGGCTCCCATTCCCTTTTTCTTTCTTTTTTTTTCTTTTTCTTTTGTAACTTAATACAGGATGAACAGGATACAGAATTCTACTTTGGTAATAACATTACAGTCTCAGCCATTACTGCCAGCCAACAGCTAGCTGAGAATCAGTTTCCCCTAATTTTCCAGCCTCTGGGAGTTAACATTTATGATTCACATATATTTAACAGCATTAGCGTGGAGTGTACCTTCACATTTCAGCCTAATGACTTTGCAGTTCATAGAGAAAAAAAACAAAACAAATATATTGTGATTAACTTGTTCTACCTCTTCACTGAAGTTATGCTATCTGGTGTTACCATTAAATGATGACATAAAAATAAAACAATATTCATATAAGATCAATAATATTTCATCAAATTGAAATATTATCAGTCTGTGTATCATTGTGATGATCAATGTTCAGTGCATTTTTTAGACTATTATCAATAGTTTTCCCAGCTACGAATTTACTGGGTGATCACATTGAGTTATTCTTTATTCTCATATAGTATGAACAATGACAGTCAATTTGGATCCTGGTTCACAAAAAAAAGAGAGGTTTTTCTTAAGTAGGTTTGCGTTTGCATTTGTTGATGCTAAAATGTGTGGGGACAAACAAAGACATGCTAGAATGACACAACAGTGACCTATTACGCATGAACAAAAGGTTTTGCTCAAATGTTAATGGTGTGTCCAGAAATCTAAAAAGGGATGTGAGGACATGAATGGTAACATTTAGGTACAGTATTCAGATCAGTTTTCCATCTTACTTTCCTGCACTTAAACATCCTTTATGTCTACAGTAGATGAAATATCAACATTATGTACTATTTTATTATGATTTAATCTCAGTTAAACACAATGACTTTGTGTTACAGTAGCTCTACACTTAAATGACTTCAAGATTTCAAGAAATTATTGTCATTACACAACAATTTACATCAGCAATCATTGGTGATAAAATTTGTAAATCTCAGATGATGATGGTGTGCCTGGGAATGTGAGAAATTATGAGCACATTAAGACAATGTAATTAGGCTAGTTGTCCTTTTACCTTCGTGTTTATAATGTTTTATATGATCAAATTGCGAAAACAAGTAAAAGAGACCATTTTATTCAACATAACAGGAAGGACCGGCGACACTGTAAATTCCAGAAAACGTCATACCGTAGTGGATAGCGGGAGGGAACTGACAAGAAGTATGTCTTGTCTTACAATATTCCATCTCAAACTACCTAACATACCAACACACTTTGTTACTGGAGAAAGTTTATTGTCAGTGTGAGTTATTGTCAACAGTTATTGTTTGCATACTTTTAACAGCATAAACAATGATTTTTACCAAGACATTTCTGCTTAATGACTTTGAAGTGAAAAAAAAACATGTATAATATAATAATAGCATATATTGTCTATCAACTTGTTCTAGCTCCTTATTAAAAATCAGGTCGACCATACTGTATGATGATAACACTGGTTATCTTCTTCTGGTCTTCAGACTTAAAAATCGTGCAGTTTTGTGAGTTGCTGAGTTAGAAACCTTCTTGTTTATGTTTATTAGCAAATTGCAAGAACAGATAAAAGAGAACTTAATATTTAACTAAGTAAACAGAAGGAATTTTTACTCAAACGGCTTACCCAGATCATTTGTTGCTTGAATGAGTTATCGAGTAAGGGAAAACTTTATAAAGTTTGTGAAATACTGTCCATGGCAACAGTCTTTTGTGCCATGTTGCAAATTCAGCAAATGTAGGTCATGTTTATCATAGAAGAAATATACAAAAATCTATTATATTTTGATATAATCCTAAATATCATGCTCAGAGTAATCTCAGTCAGCAACTGTTTCCCTCTCCTCCTGAATTGTGCATTTGCAGGCACGAGTGAGAGTTGTGTTTAAGGGGAGACAACACATTCAGTTGGTTTTTGTATACAGTATATTTGGGTCACTCATTAAGCCAGGTGATGTACTCGTTTTCGGTTCTCTGTCTATAGCGGCAAAGGACAAAGTTGAAGTAGAGTATCCATAAAATGGTAGGATACAGCAGTTTGAAGGCAATATACCATTTCTACTTCCACAGTCACTGCTCCTTCTGGTGGATAGATAAAGCATTGCAACTGGTTTCCATACATGGTGCTTGGGTATGCTACGAGTCAGTCAGCGTTCATTACGTCATCAAGAGGGAATCTCATTACCACCAAGGACCCAGATGGGACACAGCTGAGCCAAATGATCTGGCTCACTAAAAAGTGCCGAAATTCCCATCATGAAGCGCCAAAGTGTGAGGTGTGAATGCCAAATCAAGCTGTCTGGGGCCTGTTTGTGGGGAAGTCAAATATCCAGTTGCAGAGAGTGGTACTCAAGTCCAGAGTGCCAAGTTTGCCAAGAGAAATCAACCATCAAGCTTGTGATGTAGGTTTTATTTTGAAGGTGAAGACTGAACGGAGGGTAGTGGAGATGGCATCATCTATGGATCTGTTGGTTCTGAATTCAAACTGATGAGGACCTAAGCTGGCTGGGATGTTGTTTGTCATGTGCTGGAGAAATTTGCTTGGAATGGAGGTGGGTACCACTGCTTTCAACTAGACACTGCAAACTTTTTAAATACAGACAATTGCAGATGTCCTGAAACAGATGAGATGTTACAAATGTCAGTGATGACATCAAGTTCATCTAAATGCTCTTTATTGTCATATGCAAACCACAAAGCTGTCTCAGCTTACATTATATTCCACAAAAAGCAGCATGAAAAACAGTTAGAAATCTACTCTTGTTATTAAAGTGGCTTCACAAGATACTTTATGTTCTGATTCTGATATTCCCTCAATGTTAAAAACTCTGACATTGCTCTGATGTTTGACATATTAGCCATACAAAATGCTAACCTGCAAAATAAACAGTTAAACGTAAAAACATTAGAAACAAAAAGGCTTACAGCCCCCAAGTCTGTACTTGGGTCACAGAAAACTGACATTGATGCAGTCCTTTAGCTTTAATTTTGAATTGAATCCTGGTTTGGACTGGCCCTCCTAGAGAAAGCACTCCAACATGAAATCGTTTGAACACACAGGTTTTCCAGTTGTTGTGGGGACATTATCATCAAAAATAAAGTCAATCCAAGATTCCAAGGTAAGCTTGATACATGAAGGCACTGAGGGACAGGCAACAACAAGAGCACAGGAGCACACAGGGGCATGACAAACAGATGACCCAAAGATGAACAAAAGAAAGGCGACCTGTGTAAGCTGACTGATGAGGAAGTGTGGGCAGGTGAGCAGATTAGTTTATTTCAGCCAGGTGTGTGTGTGACAGGTGAGTTCTGAAACACAGGAACATACGCACAAGCAAAAAAAGGAGCAGAAGAGCACACAAAGAGGCAGGGGCAGGTGTCCTGGGAAGTGAAAGGCAGGGTGAAGCAGGAGACTGCAGGCAAATGACATGGGGACAGGGTAAAGACTGAGCCAGGGACCTAAGACGGGTGCCCTGAGGTAGGACCAGATGGATGGAGGCTCTCAGGCCTGAAGATGACCAGACTGGAGGAATTGCTCAGGGGAATGGGCAGGGGGATGACCTGAAGTATGGAACCGCTCAGGAGGATGGACTGGAGGCATAACCTCTCAGGAGACTGAAGGCAAAACCCTTCAGGAGGTTGTGAGCCCCCTCTGGAAACTGACAGGGGAGACAGCCTTTGGTGGCTGGGGCAGAGCACAAAACCTCTTGGGAAGTTGGTGAGAGCTGAAGCATTCTGGAGAAAGGTGGTGAAGGTGGAACCCTTCTGGAGGCCAGTGGGGAAGGTAGAACCCCTCAGGAAACCAGTGGTGAAGGCGGAACATCTCCAGAGGCCAGCGGTGGAGACAGAACCTCTCTGGTGGCTGGGGCAGAAGGTAAAACCTTTCAAGAAGCTGGTGTAGGCGGATCTCTGGAAGCTGGGCAAGCAACTGGACACCAGAACTGGAGACCACCAACAGGACAGTCAGACTGGAGACTAGCGACAAGAGTGCAGAGCAGGAGGCAGGTGACAGGGAAGCTGCTGGAGAATAACCGGAGGAGACTGCTACCATGCAAACTCAGTGGATTGCTGGGATGACCATGGGACTAAGAGTTCAGGTTGGGGGTCAGCTGGGACCTCAGGAGGGAACCAGAAAATTTAGCCAGGGTCGACAGAGACTGCAGGTTAGACAGACACGGAACAAAGAACAGGAGTTGGACAGGCCACCATGGAGAGGAACCAGGAGATGTGTTGGCAGTTGTGCAATGGCATTTGGCATGGTGGGAATTTTGGAAAGGTATTGGCTGAAAAAAATGACAGTTTGATTATCTATACATTCTGGTTAAGGCACCAGTTCACCTTTTGGGAAATACGCTTATTTGTATTGTTTCTTAAAGTTGAAAGATGAGATGATGAAATATGTACAGAGTCGGTATTAAGTGTAACTTATTGTCAGTGTTATATTTCTCATACTTAAAAAAAATGCTGTGTACACAAGCTTGAGAGGTGTTTGTAGGTCTGTTTTTCCCTCTTTTCAGTATTTATGCTAAGGTAGTTTAACTGTGTCCTTACTTACACAACATTTCTTTACATTAATATCTATCTGACCATGAGAAAGAAAGCAAATAACAAAAGAAACTAATAGTTCCTAAACTTGAAGCTGTTTGCTTAACCAATTGTAACTGTCACATTTTTAAATGGCTGGCAGTGCCAAAGATATAATTTTCATTCCATTCTCCAATACAAAGAGTGTTGTATGTTAGCACACATTTTTTGTGTGGCCCTTGTTCGTTGCTTTGTGTGTTAAATTTTAGGAGCTTATAGGGGTCATGTGTTCTATAAATAGTATTGTTCCCAGATCAAATCCTTATTAAACCAGTCTATTTTTTTTCCATTGTACTTCTTAACCATGTTAACAGTGGCTGTAGTTTCTGACAGTATGCTCAATGACAAGAAGGTTCACTTTGAGCCTCTGTACAAGATCAACCAAGTCTTTCTTTCCCCCTGTCTCTTTCACTGTCACTACCTCTGTATTCCTCCCTCTCTCAATCTGTCATTGCCCCTACTCTCTATCTTGATTTTCTATCCTCTTCTCTGTGTCCCACCCACCTAGCTCATCTCTCTTTTCCTTCATCTTTCTTAGTCTCTCTCATTCCTTTTCTTTCTGTTCCCTCCCCCATATTCCTCTCTCGCTTCCTCTTCTTTTCATCATGCATCAACTGCTCCATTTGATGAGCACATCAGTCAAGGCCTGGCTAATGAAGTCCCTCTCCTTCGCCATTAGAGTGAAATAACAAATCTCTCTCCCTCTCTTTCTCTCTCTCTCTCTAATTCATCTCTTCCATCTCATCCTCCCTTCTCTTTTCTCTTTTCCTCCTTCCTCTCCAGATTCATTCTCTTTCTGACATTTAAGACTGACAAGAGGAAGTCCAGCTGAGGTTAAGGCTGAATGTTTACCTGCTCATATGAAGAGAGTAAATGGAAAGCAAGAAAGCCTCGGTTCATGACAGACAACAGGGCTGATGGGATATTCTGAGCCTTCATTAACTAAAACAATGCACTGATGGAGCAACGTGTAACATTCGCATATGTTATGTGTCCTACTGTTTTTCTTATTTCTACTTAGCATAAACATGTTCAGTTTTGGAACTACAGTTCTCATCATGCTCAGGTGGGTGATGTTAACTGGAGGTATAAAGATGCCATGGAGCCAGGTTTGTGTTTGACCTAGATTTTTTACACTTTGGTAAATCCACACCAGTAAAATCATGCATAACATTAGAATAGGCTCCTAGAAGTTCCTGTTTGGACTGTAACCTTTGGTGTCTAAACATAAATGAGGAAACATCTAAAGTGATCTTTTTTATGCATGATTTCTAAGTCAAAATGGGTGATTTGCTGCAATGCCATTATTACTGAAAAAAAGAGTTCAGTTGTTTCTAGCAGAATGTGTTTCACGCCTATTTGTTCAGTTATTACTCTAGAAAGATGAAGTTTTGCACCAATCAGATTCAAATGATTACAGGAATTAATGACCTTGATCTCAGCTTCATCCAACATCTCTGGGATGAACAGGAAAACTGACTGTGAGCCCCACATTACCCAACCTTAATGGCTGCATTGAAATGTTCATGAATCAAATATGTTTGGATGTCCACAGACTTTAGTGTATCAGAGATTTCAGGCAAATGTGTTTATTTAGCATCCCATTGGAAAACACTGCTATGTCATGCTGGAATAAATATGTGTAATTGCAACAGATGTAGGTGAAGTGAAAACAAATGGTTTAGGGAAGGTATATTTGTGCTGATTTGTACAGAATGCAGCCAACCCTGCAGCCCAGTCACTGACGGGGAGATGGACATGAGCCGAGGCTTTTGCATTAAGTACTTGCTCTGCAGATAAAATCCCTCGCCTGCATGGCTGCCCTGTGGTATTAACTCAACCTTGCGTGAAGACTGCCCTGATCCACTCTCCCAATACACCAGCTCTTTCCCTCTCAGCACCTATAACCTACCCCCACCTTCCTGGATCCCTGCTGACATTTTCACTACAGCCCCACCTTAATTCGCATTTATGTAAAGCAGGCCCACCAAATTAACGCCAGGATCACATAGCTGAGTGCTACAGTAATGTTAATGTGCCATCTGAAAACTGGCAACTTAATTTCATTTTTTACATCTCCCCAGGATAGGCACAGCTCACACAATGGGTAGCCTCATGCACTTAATGAATCTGTTTAAAATCCAATAAAGGCTTTTCATAGCTCATCAAGCCTCTGTGTCCATCGAGCACCATTAGCAGGCGGCGTCACATCCACATCACGACTTATTTAGGTAAATGACATGTTGGCTTTGCAAGTGTTTGAACAACTCAAAACTACCAGAAGAGGATTCAAGTCTACACAATACATTCATAGTCTATACAATGTGTTGTGCTTTGACATTGTAAGCTAAATTTTGTGGATTATTTTACTAATGTCACAATGTCACTATCATCTTTTGATGGCATTGCATCTAAAAGCTACTAAAACACATAAAGGAGCCATGGTATTACAGTTTGTGGTATTCCTTGGTAGTTGGAAAATAAATAAATAAGCTCTATAAACTCTTTTGCAGGCAATATTCAGTACGAACAATTTATTATTGACTTGTGTCTCTTCAGCTATCACATTTCATGTCACAGTTTTCCTTTATGAAACAAAGGCTCTCTATATATGATCAAGCCATTTTTTAATCAGTGCCAAGTGCCAAGAGGCCTAACTAGAGGTGCACACTACTCAGATCTTTTGCTTCTCCATTGCACTTGAAGTTTGAGGCTCTCGTGCGTGTGCGTGTCAGTTCATCAAACAGCATCTGAAGCTCCCTTCACCACAACTTTCCATCATCAGAATTCAAGGGGTGAATCCAGCCATTTTTGTAACTTTCCAAGCAGACACTCCAACTGTCCATTTGAACTATACAAATGTGTTTTCCTCTTTTATATTATGGCAGGCTTTTAACACCTGCCACTGGGAACAGGTACAAATATACAAGCAAGTATAAACACATTTACCATTAGTTTGTTTCAAAATAAAATACTACAGGAATACTACAGAAATAATTGTCTTGCCTGCAGCGAGGGGATTAGTGCTCAGCAAATACTGTAAGTTTGAGATATTTCAACTCAAGACAGGAGGAACATGATTTCAAAAGGGTTTTGTTTTGTGTTGCATCCGCAGCTGGAGCAACGATGAGAGCATCTGCCAAATGTTGCTGGCTGAAATAAAAAAGAGCTGCCTGGTGGACTCAGTACTTACCTCAAGTAAACAACATATGTGGGAAGCAGCACCTTCTGTGGCCTTGGCCAGCTGGGGGCCTGGCCAGGTGAGACGGAGAAGAGTGAGGTCTTGCTGATGTCACCCAGTGGGAGAGAGCTCTTTCCGCACCAGCTGTGGAGTTAAAGCTGCCTGTCTGTCTGCAAATCTTTTTACCTGCTCTTTCTGCAAACGGAGGGGTCATTTTGATTCTACATCATGCATGGGCACGACAGGATTATGCGTGATATAAGATTCAGACGTATATGAAGCTTATGAGTGTTTGGACCATATTATGGATATAGCCAGAGCGCAGAGGGGTAGGTTATGGTCAAGTTGCTTCAGAACTTTCTATGTATGTTTTAATATTGCCCATAGTCAATGACTATCAGAAAAATACCTTTCTTTCTTATCACATGACTGCTCATAATTCTTGCCCCATTAGACTGCTTTTAGCAGCAACACTTTTTTACAATATCTCAGTATTTAACTTGGTGAGTGCAGGCTTATTTTTATTGATTGAAATGTTTTAATAAGCCAGAGATATAAATTAAGGCAATATTACTGAGATATATATCCAAGTATTTTTTTGTAACATGTCAATGTGAAATTTTTGCAAAGATCCGCTGCCTACCGAGTTCCAAACTGCAGTGGCGGTAAGATAAGCAAGGTCACCCTGACACCCTTCTGCCATGCCTTGCCCTTCAGCTCAACCAGGGAGATCCAAATAAATTCCCAGATGCCCAGGTAATCCCTTCATTGTCATCTTGGTCAGAAGTCTCCTCTATCTGCCTGCCCGTAAAAAACCTTTATCGGATGTTCAAACATCCGATAAAGGTTTTTTACGGGCCCCCCCCTTTTGAGTGCGTGTATCTTGGACTATATATATTTGGCACAATCAGGGTCAACCCAACAAAGTAAAATGGAACCACCATAGTGTGGGCACCCACCAGAAATAGATGAACTGCCAATGAGGTGGCAGATGGATGCAGACCTTGAACCTTGGCTTTTAATAGTTCTAGGGAAGTAATGGTTCAAGTATCAGTTGCATAAGGGAATCACCTCCTTTGTGAGAAAACATTTAATCACTTAGATATTATATCTGAGTAAACTGTTCAGTTTATTTATCCCTGTGAGGAAACTTGTCCTTATCATTTGACCCGTCCTTACTATAACTGGGGAGAGGCCAGTCAGTCTCCTGCTCCTGGGGACAACTCACTCTCTGTGTAGGTCAAGGGCATGGGCAGTCTTCTTGAATGGGGTATGAAAGATTATTATAGAGATGGCAAAGGGGCAGAAATGCCAGGGAAAGGCCTGGGGTAAAAGGGCAGAAGCAGCAAATCTGTCACAGTGTCTTCTGTTGGGTGTTTTACTCCAAACTGGTAGCAGGGAGGGCATTCCTTCTCCAGACAGACTATAAACAACAACATGTGGGCAAAAAAAAACAGTTTAAAAGGGCACTTTGGTATGTAAAGTCCCCCCCTACCCCCTGACATTGAAGAAGAACCATTCTCAAGTCACTTTTGCTTTCTTGGCTCCGCATAAACATTTTCACCCCCTTTTCAACAATGACCATTGTGTTTATCTTTTCTAAATTCTTTTTCTCTTTCATTTGACATTGCCTGAAACAAAGTTGAACCTGTTTGTGGAAGCCCTACGAAAGAGAAATAATTGAATTGGATCATTGGCAATGCCTCTCTTGGAAAGCATGACTGCACCAGCTGCCACTGATGAGATTTATTTTTTTTAAAAAGTACAGCACAACCTCAGGACTTATCAGTGGTGGAGCAACAGGGCTTGGAAATGGTTTATAAGTCTTTGTGTATAGGGATTGTTGCTGCTAAAGACACGGTGAAATGGCAGTTGAAGTCTTAATCTTTAGTAACATGACAATGATGTAACAGACAAATGGAATATATGGACAAGGTATAATTTCAGGAACATTGGCCTCCTACACCTCCATCTTTCTCATGCACTCCATTAGATCTGGGAACAACAGACAATGAGAGATAAAATAAAAACATAAAGTTTTGGCCAATATTGCAATTACAATAATACACATGATAACTAAGCTAACTCAATTACATATGAAACAATGCCTTGTGTGATGGGAACCTGATTCCCCCTAATCATCTGTGAAATCATATAGAAATAAATAAATTCTTATATAGAAATTCCTCAAATCAAAAATTATTTTCAGTCACACTTAAGTGGTTCACCATGACACCCCAGCCATCACAGCCTACAAGAGCTGCTGTCTGGCAGACAGAATGGTACCACCAGGCTCAGGGACAGCTTCATCCCTTATTAGACTGTTGAACTCTAGAGCTAATTATTAAACTGACATCACTAGCTCATACTCTTATTACTCACTCGTTTTCTATTTATATATTATTTTCATCTATCCCTTCATACTCCACTGTCCTGACGTTCTACGGTGAGCGTATTGCGTCATTTCCTGTTCTCCTTGCGCTAGAGCTGTGTGAATAGTCTTGAGACTCCAGAGCATAATTGTCTTTCTTAAATACTCTCTAAATTGTGTACAACTGTGACTAACCACCGCTAGCGACTTTTTAGCTGTCCAAAAGCTTAACTTTTGCGTAAAACTCTTTAATTAATTTGGTTCCGTGGTTAGCTCCTTTGCTATCTCTTATTAGCAATGGCTTCTCCCTCTCCCTCCTCCTCTCCTCTCTCCTGCTCGGTGTGTGTCAGATGTTTAGCTACTCCTCTGCCTCCTTTAGCGTGTAAATGGTACCTGTAATAAATGTAGTTTATATATGTAGTTTTGGAGGCGAGGCTGACTGACAGAGTTAGAGAAGCGGCTCGGCACCAATGTTAGCAGTTATGCTAGCGTAATTAGCCAGTCCCCAGTAGCCGGTGCGAGCCGATCCGAGTGCAGGGTTAGCATCAGCTAGCACTCCCCCGGCAGACCCCGAGCAGCCGGGCGGCTGGGTGACTGTTCGAAGGAGGCAGAGCTCAAAAAAGTCCACCAAGGTTCACCACCAAGCACTTCACGTGTCCAATAAATTCTCTCCCCCTCAGCGACAAACCCGCTGACAAACCAACTCTGGTTATTGGCAGCTCCATAGTCCGACACGCGTGAAGTTAGCAGCACCGGGGAACATAGTCAAATGCATCCCTGCGGCCAGAGGGGGCGACATCGAGTCAAATTTACAACTGCTGGCAAAGGATAAACGTAAATATGGTAAAACTGTGTAATTCATGTCGGCATTAATGACGCCCGATTACACGCCAATCGGAAGTCACCAGAATTAATGTGGAGTCGGTGTGTAAGTTTGCAAAAAGCGATGTCGGACTCCGTAGTTTTCTCTGGACCCCTTCCTAATCTGACCAGTGACGACATGTACAGCGCGCATGTCGTCATTCCACCGGTGGTTAACGAGGTGGTGTCCTGCAAACAACGGCGTGGGCTTTATTAATTAATAACTGGCAGCCTTTTTGGGGGAGATCTGGCCTGATTAGGAGAGATGGTATCCATCCCACTTTGGCTGGAGCCGCTCTCCTGTCTAGAAATATAGAAAGTTTTATTAGTCCTAATTCATGACATACCAGAGTTGGACCAGTAAGCAGAGCTGCAGTCTTACACGCTTCTCTGCGCCTCCATTAGAGCAGCTGCACACCACCCAATATAGAATAGAAACTGTGTCTGCCCAGCGACCATTTAAACTCTTAAAACCGAAAAGGGGAGTTATTCATAAAAATCTAATAAAAATTAACACAACTGCTGTAGCAACTCAGTGCAACAGCATAATAAGAAAATTAAGTGTGGCCTCTTAAACATCAGATCTCTGGCCTCTAAGGCTGTTCTGATAAATGATTTGATATCTGACTCTGATATAGACCTGTTCTGCCTTACTGAGACCTGGCTAGGTCAGGAAGAATTTGTTAGCCTAAATGAATCCACTCCACCGAGTCATTCTAACATTCATGTTCCTCGAGACACTGGACGAGGAGGTGGAGTTGCAGCCATTTTTAATTCAGCCCTATTAATAAATTCTCGGCCTAAAGAGGGCTACAGCTCATTTGAAAACCTTATTATTACTCTTTCATCTCCAGCCTGGAAGAGCACAAAGCCAATACTAGTTGCTGTAGTGTACCGCCCCCCAGGCCCATACTCTGAATTCTTATCTGAATTTTCAGAGTTCTTGTCAAATTTAGTCCTTGAAAATGACAAGGTAATTATTGTAGGTGATTTTAATATTCATGTGGACATGGATAGTGACAGTCTTAGCACAGCATTCATCTCATTATTGGACTCCATTGGGTTTTCTCAGAGAGTAAATTCTCCAACTCACTGTCACAATCACACCCTTGATTTGGTCCTCACCTATGGTATTGATATTGAGCACTTAATAGTCTCCCCCCAAAATCCTGTGTTATCAGACCACTACTTAGTATCATTTGAATTCCTATTACTGGACTATGCACCTCTAGAAAAATTAGTGTTCACTAGATGGTTACCCGATTGTACTAGGACTAAATTTAAGGAAGCAATTCCGACAGCATTAAAGTCAGTTAGATTTCCTAGTATCTCTGACGACTCTCATAATTTTTTGAGCTCCCCCCAAATTGACCAACTTGTTAGAAACGCTATGGACTCACTCAGAGGCACTCTGGACTCTGTTGCGCCCCTAAAAAGAAAGATTATAAAACAGAAGAGACTGGCACCATGGTTTAACTCTGCAACTCGCAAGTTAAAACAAACAACGCGACAATTGGAAAGGATATGGCGCTCCACCAAAGAGGAGGACTCTCGCCTAGCCTGGAAAGAGAGTCTCAAAACGTATAGGAAAGCCCTGTGTAATGCCAGAGCAGCCTACTATTCAGAATTAATAGAGGAAAAATAAGAACTGCCCTAGGTTTCTTTTCAGCACTGTAGCCAGGCTGACACAGAGCCATAGCTCTATTGAACCCTGCATTCCCTTTAAGTTTAAGTAGTAATGATTTCATGAGCTTCTTTAATGACAAGATTCTGAATATTAGGGACAAAATTTGTCAGGATCTGCCCTCGTTAGACTCCGATCCTTCAGACTCAGGAAATTTAGGAGCAGATACATTAAAACCTGACAATTGCTTAGACAGTTTTATTCCAATTGGCCTTCCCGAATTATCCTCGTTAGTTTCAGCATCGAAAGCAACAACTTGTCTCCTAGACCCCATCCCAACTACGCTGCTTAAGGAAGTTTTCCCATTTATTGGCACATCACTGCTGCATATTATTAATCTGTCTCTGGTGTCAGGCTTTGTACCCAAGTTCTTTTAAAAGTAGCTGTAATTAAACCATTGATCAAAAAAAAAACCTACACTTGATGCAGATGTGTTAGCCAATTATAGACCAGACCAATATCCAACCTCCCCTTTTTTGTCTAAGATTCTAGAGAAAGCCGTTGCCAGCCAGTTATGTAATTATCTCCACAGTAATAGTCTTTTTGAAGTTTTTCAGTCAGGATTTAGAGCTCACCATAGCACAGAAACAGCACTTGTGAAAGTCACCAAATGACCTGTTGACAGCATCAGATAGAGGGCTTCTGTCTGTACTTGTCCTGTTAGACCTTAGTGCTGCCTTTGATACAGTTGACCATCACATCCTGTTGCTGAGAATGGAAAAACTGCTTGGTATTAAAGGGTCTGCATTAAACTGGTTCAGATCATACTTATCAGATCGGTCTCAGTTTGTCCATATTAATAATGAATCCTCTGTGCATACTAAAGTCTGTCATGGAGTTCCACAAGGTTCAGTGCTTGGTCCAATTCTGTTTATTTTGTATATGCTGCCCCTTGGCAATATCATCAGGAGGCACTCCATAGATTTCCATTGTTATGCTATGCTGATGACACCCAATTATATTTATCAGTGGAGCCACACAAAACTGATCAGCTCCTGAAACTCCATGCCTGCCTTAAAGATATAAAGGCTTGGATGACCAGAAATTTCCTGTTGTTGAACTCAGATAAAACTGAAGTGATCCTATTAGGTCCGAAACACCTGAGGAACACGCTTTCTCCTATGATAGCCTTGTTGGATGGCATTAACTGGGCCTCCGGCACCACTGTAAGGAACCTCGGGGTTTTATTTGATCAGGATATGTCCTTTGACACCCATATTAAGCATATTTCAAGGTCTGCCTTTTTACCACCTGCGCAACATCGCAAAAATTCGGCACTTTTTGTCCCAAAGCGATGCTGAAAAATTAGTCCATGCATTTGTCTCTTCCAGGCTGGATTATTGTAATTCACTTTTATCAGGCTGCCCAAACAAGTCGTTAAAGACTCTACAGCTGGTCCAGAATGCCGCTGCTCTCGGGTGCTGACTAAAACCAGGAAAAGAGACCATATTACTCCAGTACTTGGCTTCTCTGCATTGGCTCCCTGTAAAATTTAGAGTGGATTTTAAAATCCTTCTCCTCACATATAAGGCTCTGCATGGTCTGGCACCATCATATCTTAATGAATTGATAACTCCTTATCAACCGACTAGAGCGCTGCGCTCCCAAAACGCAGGCTTACTTGTAGTTCCCAGGGTTTCCAGAAGTAGTCTAGGGGGCAGAGCCTTCAGCTATCAGGCCCCTGTTCTCTGGAACCAGCTCCCAGTCTGGGTCCGAGAGGCAGACACAGTGTCAGTGTTTAAGAATAGACTTAAAACCTTCCTTTTTGATAAAGCTTATAGTTAGGGTGGGCACAGGCTCGCCCTTAGTTATGTCTGCTATAGGTTTAGACTGCCGGGGGGGGCTCCCATGATGCATCAGGGCACCTCTCCCTCTTCCTCTGCTTCCTTTACTCATATTATGGTAGTAGTGCAAACTGGAGTCACTTTTAGAAACTGGTTAAAGTGGCTAAACTGGTTAAAGTGAAGTAGTTAAATTGGCTAAAGTGTCAAAACGGTTAATGTGAATACTCTTATGTCCTGTAAAGTGCATGTTACTGCTGCGGAGCCCCGGTCCTCTTTGTTCTCTCCAGTCTTGCAGGTTCCTCACTGATTCTGGTTGTGGTCCATCTGTCTGAGGTTCACTGGCCTGGTGGGGACATGATCTGTGTCTGTGCTGTGGAGAGAAGGTCGAGTGGCCCAGAGAGCTCCATATGAGGACATCTAGAGATGCACCTGGACTCACAGACTCATTTCCATTACCTGTGATACCTTCACACATGGACTAAACCAATGAACTCAGTATAGCTACAGCTTATTACGACTCATGTATAATTCCATAATATGATTGATGATGTTCTCTGTACATGTGGCATCTATTGCACGTCTGTCCGTCCCAGGGAGAGGGATCCCTCATCTGTGGCTCTTCCTCAGGTTTCTTCTTTTTCCCATAAAGGGTTTTTTGAAGTTTTTCCTGACTCGGTTCGAGGGTCTAAGGACAGAGGGTGTCACAACTGTACAGATTGTAAAGCCCTCCGAGGCAAACAATGTTTGTGATTTTGGGCTCTAAATAAATAAATTTGAATTTGAATTTGAATTTGAATTTTATTGCTAACACGTCCACTTATCTTATTGAAGCTCAGGTTCTTTTCCAGAGGCCTGGGAGTTTGAGGGTTCTGCATAGTATTGTAGGGTTAGGGTGTTCCCAGGATTGTGCTCTCCTGGACAGAGACTGTAGATGCTGTACCTGAAATTTGCTGGACCCAGTGTCCCAGTTTGTGGGTCACAGCCTCCAGTGCTCCAAACACCACTGGCACCACCCGTTGCCTTTACTCCCCACATCTTTTCTTACTTCTCTTCCAGCTCTTGGTATTTTTCAAGCTTCTCCTGTTCCTTCCTCCTGATGCTGCTGTTGCTCAGGTTTGCTCAATCTATCACCATTGCCTTCTTCTGTGGTTTGTCGATCAGCACAATGTCCATCCCCAGTTTCTCAGTCTGGATCTGGAAGTGTCTTCCATTCTGACCGGGGGACTTCCAGCCCATACTCAGTGTCGATGTTTCTGTACACCAGTGGTTCTCAATTATTTTCTGTTATGCCTTCCCTAGTGAACAGAAATTTTTCCCCCCTGAACTGACATACTATTGAGAACCTGATAATATTTATTTATTTATTTGTACAAACCACTGTATGAGTTGCTGGCACCAGCATTCTGCATACAATCACCTGATTATCAAAACAGATGAGCTGAGATAACATCTGCAACAACTTAAAACAATTTCCAAGTTCAGTTTATATAGACTCAATAACACAGTAAGACAGTCAAAACATTCAACATTCGAAACGTTAGTCACTTGTCAGCTTCATCAGCTTATTCCTTTTCAAAAAGGTACAGTGGTACCTTGACTTACGAGTGTCCCAACTAACGAGTTTTTCGAGATACTGAGCCATCTGCACATACCCTTTTTAAGCTTCTGCCCTCCTCTTCGTTACTGGAGCCTCCAGACTAAAACCAGCAGGTTTAGGAACAGCTTTTTTCCTACAGCTGTTTCTCTACTGAACTCTGCCCCCCCCCATACATTACATTGTCCACTGTCATTGCGCTCCTGTTGTTCCACCACATAATTGTGTATACATACCTGTATATAGTGTTATAGTGTTCACATTCATCTCCTGTTCCTGTACATACTTGCTCATATTCATATCCATCCTAACACTTGCCATCTCTATATTAGTATAGCCCTTCTGTATATTAGTATAGCACACATGTATATATATATTTGTTCATACCATATCTAAATAGTTTCTGTATACTTGATAACCTGATAACTTAACCCTAACCCACATGTTTACTGTCCTTAACTGTACATAACTGCACATAACTACTCTTACCTGCATATACTGTCCATACTATATATACTATATAAAATGCACTTGCTGCTTCTTTGCACTTCTGATTAGATGCTAAACTGCATTTCGTTAATCTGTATTTATACATGTGTAATGACAATAAAGTTGAATCTAATCTAATCTCTCGGTCAATTTTTTGCTTTGAGTTGAGAGCTATAACTCGAGTTACGAGCAAGCTTCAGATATCCCACCGTTAGTTGGTGCAGTGAACGCCACAGTGAGCATCCTGAGTTTCACTCGGTCACTTTAAGTGGTCAGCTCGCAGTGGAAGCAGCAGTGCTGAGAAAAAGAAGCGTTTTTTGTGCATTGAATTAAAGAAAGAAATTATCGAAATCGAAAATAATTTTATACAATATTCTTTATTTATAAGTACATTTTTCTTATTTAAAAACATGTAACTAAAAAAATCGCAGTGTTTTTGGGGGGTCCAGGAATGGATTAATGGCATTTTAATTCATTTCAATGGGGAAAACTGATTTGACATACGAGTAATTTGAGTTACGAGCTCCGTCATGGAACAATTTAAAGTCATTAAGTCAAGGCACCACTGTATATGACTTTTTAACATTTGTTTTTTTTGTGCAAAATTTGCAACAATATTGCTTATACTTTAGCTTATCAGAAGGGATGAAAAGTGCATAACATTTGCATTTACTTTGTACTTCTGTACTTTTTACTGTGTACTTCTAATGGGTTGAGCGGCGCGCCTCGCCCCACTATTTGAGAAACACTGCTGTACACTATCCCAGCCACTTGGGTATGGCATCCTACTGTGTTGATGGTGAAGAGGGATATGGTGTGACTGCCCATTCACACCACCTGTCTTCAAGTAGCTGGTGAGGATAATTATTTTACATGCTGAGCTGTAGTCCACAAACAGCAGTTTAACATAATATCCCATGGCTGTTGCGACCCTCAGAGCATCTTGAAGAGCTGCCTCTGATTGGTCAGTCCAGTGCCAACAGGCAACAGGGAAATGGTGACTTGGTCTTATTTGCTGAAAGAGCAGATATAAATCTGAAAACAAAACATTAACATGGAAAATCTGAGCAAAAGGTAGAAAATTACAAAAATTCATAATAAGCATTAGTTGACCCTATCAATAACATATTAATATACATATTAATAATATATTTAACAATACTCAGCTTATCAGATACTTTATCGTGGATTTTTCTTGAAAAGACTGATATCAAATCAAAAAGTTGGATTTAGAAACTCTGTTCTGCAAAATAAGCATTGGATGCGTTTACTCTAAACTACATCCTGATGTTTTATTCTTTCTTTTTTTTGTAGACAGATGATGCATGATAACATTTAAAGAAATGACATGTTTACATCTCCATCCAAACACTGTACTGTGCACATCCCACAAGCACTTTCCACACAAACCTCTGTGATGAATGCAACAGGGCCTCTGCTCCTCATCAGCCTACTGAAGCATAGCACTTTGAGAAGTTTACTCCTGCAGCTACTTAGTCAACTCTGTAGATATGGTCCTAGCGTTATCGCAAGACTCAAACCTCTGCCTTTAATTAAGGTAGTGGCCATAAACAATATGAAAATAAGATCTGACCCAGTGCCAGCCAGCCACTCTGACTCTCTGAGTCTCTGAGCATATTCATGAAGTTTCCTTCAAGGCGACGTGCATTACGATTATGAGTTCAAATCACTCTGTGCCTCTCCCCCGCCCCACACAGTCCAATCACAATTCATTTCTATTGACAGCCACATTCTGTCTGTGATCCATGTTTATATCCCTTTTAGATATTGCAACTCCTTAGGTGGATGATAGAGAGAGAGGGAGAAAGTTTAAGAGAAGGTCTTAAATGAGAGGTGATTTATGCTCAGAGTAAATGGTTTTGTTCAAGTCATGTGACCATATGTGATGACAAAACTAAAAATTTTAGATTGCCTGTTTGGGAATTACTCAAGAAATTGAAAAATGTGTCCACTATTCAGTATCTTTTCCCCAAAACAGACAGATAAATATTTAATTAATATATTGTTTTTTTGACAAAGTTTTCATATGTTGCTGTTACTTATTGCAATGCAATATGTGCATCAAGAAAACCATTTCAGTATGTGGGGCCAGGTATCATTCAGACTTTTTTGACATGGATCTAATACTTGTTTTGTGTTTTGGCAGAAGTGAGCTGTTTGTGTTTTTGTTTGTGAGCGACAGATATAATAAAGCTGGTGGGAAAGGAGGACGTTGTTGAAATTTGGTGCATCGAGCCTGTCATATTGTTTGTTTTTTCTTTTTTGGAGTGTAGTTATTTTAATTCTGGGTCTTTTAGCTTTCCAGTTGAAAGAGTTGAGGGTTGAATTCAGGGAGGAGAACCAATTCATGGCTGGATTCACAGTGGTCATGGCAAAAAAAATTATTTTCAGGAGAATTTTTATTTTTACTGTGGAAATGCAGCCACTTAAAGAGAGTCTGGAAGTTTTCTTTGATGCTTTTTTGGACTGAGGTAAAATAGGGTGTTTGTTCAACAGGTTTGCTCACTATGCAAGATACATATGGCCCCACAAATCACACAGGGCCCTGCCTCCCCTTTGCTCCGTTGGTGCATGAACACGTATTTATATGCGTATGCACGAAATGAAAGTCATGCTCTCCAGAAATGGTCTGTGAGGACCAGTCTAGCCAATATATGGATGTGATGGCAATTTACATAATTTTAAACAAGACAATGATTATCTCTGTCACACTCAAGGTTTAGTTACAGCTCTGGACCAATGCAAGATGGAAAGCATTGGATTGACACTGAATATTGATTAAAATATTGAATTTAAAATGCTGGGCAAACTGGGTAATATGTATGCACATATTTCAGTGCTATATGATAACCATCAAGTATTCAGCCAAGCCACAGTATAGGCTAAATAGTGTTTTACATTTGAATGTTTTAAAGGGAATCTGACGAAGCTCATTTGAATGGCCCCAATGCAGCTGATACAATTAATATAGTATTGTTATTTATAATTTGCTGGTGCTAAGCTTAAATTTGTCAGTAGGGGAGTATATTTTGTATCATGAACAGCTTGCAGTTTTCTCTGCTGAACAAAGTCAATGACTTTAATGCCCATAATATAGTCAGAACTGTTTTTTATTCTTCATCCTAAAACATCCAGGCTAAAGGTCTTGTTATATTAGTATATGCTATGATGTATGATATATTATATAATTCAGATCTGTCATTTAGAAACCTAGGATAGAACAGGGTTTGCATAATGCATTTTTTACATGATTTGCTAAGAGCTTTCATTTGGTCATTTGGTTAATAAATAGGTCCTATTTAACTGTCAGTCAATTTTTGTCTACGTGACTAGTAGAATATTACATAAAAAAAAAAAAAATCAGTGTGCACATTTAGAGTACACCGTGGCCACCTCTACATCACTTTGTCACCCATGGGTCACCTTAGTTAAAATTTCCTACAACTGCCACTGGCAGTGTGTAAGGTCTTTGCTTGGTTTAAGTGTAATCAGTGCTAACGCTGTGATTTCTGCATTCATGTTCAAATATAGGGGTGTGATCTGATCTGCTCATTTTTAAATTTGCTATTAATGTGAACTTATTACCTTCTATGTTAAACATTTTGGCTCAATCAGTACAATATACATTTTCACAGCATTAATTCCATTTGTGTGTACAACATACGTACTCATCACTCTTCAGAAATACTGTTTTCATTCTCTGAAATCTCAAATTAAATACACCAGTGTCTCAATAGCAAGTAGAAATGACAGAAAATACTCAGAGTTGTGTTTTGTTATGTAATAGAAATAGTAAAATGTTTGAAATGAGACAGACTGAACCAATGCTTTCTGGTGTTTCAGAACAGTTTCATTAGTCATCACATTATCCATCTGCACAGAGTAAATATCTGAATACAAACACACACACTCATTTACACATCTACTCACTCCACATGATTGTATTTCTGTCCTCAGGGTCCTCTCTTCTTGCAAAGAACAGTCTGATGGCCCTTGACAAGGTGCTGGACTGAGCTGATGGTTCAACGAAAAGTGGGCTGCCACCGCTGCTGTCAGTGACAACAATATGAAGGGGAACAGTGGGCTGCTCTCTGGCTGGGGTGGTCACTCCCCGAACATGTCACTGATTTTGAAGCCACAGAGCCCAGTGGTTATTATATATAATCAATGAATGCCTGAGTAGTAATGTAGTGCTAATAGTAGCATGTTAGTTAGAAGGCTAATGCTAGCAAATAAATTAATAAAATAAAACTAAGATGAGTCTACAGCATATGTCTCTCTCAGCATATATTTGAAAACACAGTCTCCTACATATGTGAGGGGACTGGTGGAGGTGAGCAGTGTTCTGAGACTGAGCAAAGCTAGCAACAGTAGCTATAACTAGAAAATACTGACCCCCTGAGGTGCTTTACAAAAACAGCCCTCTTAACCAGCTACTGAGAAATGCATTAATCTCATTCCTAGTATTCATGCAGTTACTTGTTAGTTACTGGGTATTTATGCACATAAAAAAACACCAGAGCAAGGAAGGCAACTCCACAAACTCTAACCCTCTTGAGTCTAGGAATGTGACCTCAAGACAACTGTTCTAACCATTTTCAGTGTAACCCTATCAAGAATTTATTAATCAATCCCAAAGGAGTGACGTTCCTTCATCCTACCAGGGAAAGCTCAGATTCTACCACATGTGCCCCAAGCAACCAATCCAAACTGTCTCCAGGCCTACACAAGACAGCACTAAAGCTATAGCCCTGAACAAATGCAAAACTGACCAAAAACAAAGCAAGAAACTATTCAGGAACCTCAACCAAACCAAAATGTACCCCAAACCTATGTATACACAGACAAACTGATATCAATCATAACCAATAGCCCAAACTCCAGACTAAAAGACCAAATCTATTAATTAGTAGCTTTATTACACAGACTACCAACTCAAGTCATCTATAGCTAGACCCAAGACTAATTCACACTCCATCTCTATTAAGGCAAGCCCCAACCCACAACAGAGGTCACAGCACAATACAAACAAGCTTCTAACTCATAATTTGGAAACGTATGTTCTGACATGTGACACATGCTTCATCACCCCTCTGCTTAAGTCATTGCCCATTTACATGTGGGCACAGCACTGCTGGAAATATTACTGGCATTGTGTATGTTGTATGAGGTGGGTGTCGACATTGCGTTAGTGTGGACGGATGAGGATTTTATCGATGGTTTTTATGTGCAAAATCATGATCTGTGCTTTTCCACACAAGATTCTGAAAAGCAGCATGTGGGGAATTGGCTGATAGCCGCTTACAAATGGCTATGTTAGCTGAAAGATGGTTGGAAGATGGTGGAGGGTGGGGTGACAGTTGGCAGTGCTGGTGTGAGTGTATTTGTGCTTGTGCAGTAATTGTTGAGGGCTGGTTGAGTGTTGTAATTAGAGAAACAGCCTCCAGAGTGTGTTCACTAACAATATCTGCTGTGTGGACCATAATAAGGAACAGAGGGAGATAATCAGATTGAGGCGATTTGCTTGGGTAAAGAAAGCAGTACGCAGCCTAACACAGGTTAGTGTTTGAAGTGTTAGTTAGTTAGTTTGAAGTGCGGACTTCAAACTACATACCAGTTTTTAAATCGTGTTGATAGGCCGAGTAGTAGAAACAGACTTATGATAAATAATTTACGCCGTTTTTTTTCTGAATATTGGTGCGTGGTATGGAGCAGAAAAGCGCAGCCTCGCTAAGTTTCAGTTTCGATTTGTGTCGAAAATGCGGACTTCAAACTACATACGCGTTTATAAATTGATTGGCCAATTAAAACAGACTTGTAATAAATAATGTATAATATTTTTTTTCTGAATATTGTCGTCACATTTGGCACGTTTTTGGTGCTGGAAGAAGGCTTGTGATGTGCCCCTCTGTCTTGTAATGGACAGGAACTGTTTTTACAGTGGCACAAATAATTTGTGGCATCTTATTGTGACACCTGATTGTTTTGTAAATAGTTGAACAAAAAAAACGCCTGAGGCATTGCCTGCATTTTAATGTAAATAGTTGTAAATAACTGTTATTTGCTACATTTGTACATAATTTTTTGAAACTTTACAACTTATATTTGCATTCTAAGTTATAAAAATGGTTCATTAGACATGTTTGTGGTTTTCACATTACAAAAATCTAACTTTTTTATATTCAGATTTTATGTTTTTTGTGTGGTTTTAGGTCCAGTGTGTTAATACAGTATGTCAAAATGAAAAAATAACTGTAAAATCACACATGAGAGGTTGTGCTGAAAAAAATGATACCAAACAAGGCATGGTAAACAGTTCTTAAGGTGAAATATAAAAGCAAAATAAAAAGTAGTCAAAAACGGCCAATTATACCCTGGACTCCAGAGGGTTAATGAAGCCTGTCTCCAACTAACAGGTTAGTTAGGTATATATGGTAATCTGTCAACTTTTGTTGCAAAGTCATCTAGCAATTGCATACATGCAAGCACATATGCCATGTAGAATACTTTCTATTCCTACTGTTTACCTTTGGATGATTACACTGTGGTAACTTGAAGTTAAAAAATCTCATCTCACAGTATTACAAACCACTCTGCAGTATTTTGGTATTGATAAGTCTTTAACATAATCTGGTATTCTAGCTATACTTCCTTCACTGTCTCACTGATGTCATTAAGTAAGTTTCTTTATTCTGCTTAAGTCTGCTTTATTTCTATAGCTCTTTTAAAAACTGCAGTTCCAAAGTGCTTCATAGTTACTAAAATGCATAATAGTACACAGCATGAAAACAATAAGGAAACTCAAGACTTATATCACTTCCCCAGTGTTCACATCACTTTGGCAACAGGACAACTGAATACTAACAGTCACTGTGATACAGTACGTATATCACTTAAACTAGCAACACAATGCATAATGATGCAAAGAAATGTAAATAGTACCCGGCATTAAACAGCAAGGAAAAACACACTTAAGTGGCTCTCAACAATAAGAGCAGTATAATAAACAAATCAAAAGTAGAAGACAAATTAAACCAACTGGAATTGCAAATAGTGAACTATGAAAACCCCAGTCTATACAAGTGGGTTTTAGTGTTGGGGCCAGTGGCATCATCAGGTGATTTTGCCGGGGCTTCAACATCAGCAAGATGTAGTGATTGATGGTGGCAGACACGTCTAACAATACTAAAATGAAGTGACTGTTCTCATAAGAATATCATCACTAAGTATGAGTGGGTGTTGCACCAATGCCCAGTTTCTTGTGTGGCTAAATACATGCTTGTTTAAAATAGTCTGGAAAAAAGTCAGAGGACATTGTTTTTTAGTAACATTTTATTTGTTTTATTCTACAGGACAGCTTTATTCATAAGCAGGTCCCATTAACCTTTGGTGAAAAGTAGCCAAGTACATTTTCTCAGCTACTATCCTGCAGTACAAGTTTAAGTTGTGTTTCTAAGAAGAAGAGAGGATATGTTGCTAAATAGACTATTGTAAACTCATGATACTTTCTCAACTCTTAATTTTAATAGTTAATGTACAACGTTATTAAGAATAGTTACCAGACGATAAATAGAAGGCTTCAAATAGACCCTGTAATCAGTGATCAGATCAGCCAATACTGCTTTCAGTGATCAGAGATAAAAAAAAAAGTCCTGTTTGCAGCACCCTTAGAGAGAAGACGGGGG
Organism: Scortum barcoo; assembly: GCA_023238725.1. Classification (NCBI taxonomy): domain Eukaryota; kingdom Metazoa; phylum Chordata; class Actinopteri; order Centrarchiformes; family Terapontidae; genus Scortum; species Scortum barcoo. The sequence continues at coordinate 27,497,166 of CM041554.1, forward strand.
CCACTTACTTCTGATACCTAATACACAAAATCTGGGTGGTAGAGGTCAAGGCCACAGGAGGATAAGTGCGTGTTTGACACAATGTCAAGCAAAAGATTTAGGGAAATAGGGGTAAATTCCCTCAGCAATGTGAGCATTGCTCAGCTGCTGCAAGTTACACACAAGCTAACCTTCAATAAAATAAACTAAAAACTAATGACAGTCTTCAATGGAAGACTAGAGTTGAAAAGTTGAAGGACCACTGTTGACCAGCTGTGTTAAACAGAACTCTGGAGTTAATGCTTTAAAAGCAGACAATAACTCCCTTATATGACAGAGGTGGACTTAGCTTTCTCTCAGCATCACTTTAAAAGGAAGTTGTAATGAAATTGCAATTCTGGTCTTGTTAATACAATAAAACAGAAGCTCAGTGGAGTCTGAACATGATCTCTGCTTTATGGTAGACTATGCACAGACTTTGAGTTAAACAACACTGTTAAACAACATATCCCCACCAATGTAGCTCCCTCTATAGTTTTTGGTCTGAATGCCCACTAAACATCATTAGCTATTATTGCATTGCATTCTGATCTGTTAAATTTCTTTAGCAAAGCATTCCTCTCAGTGCAGTGATTATGCATAATGGTTTTCTAGAAATGCCAATCTGAATGTATTTTGCAAATGATGGAAAATCTGACATTTCCTGTCTATGTTTGTATGGTTAAAGATTTTTCTTCTGGCAGCCTCTGGACTCCTCTGGAGTCCCAAAATATCCATCTTGCAAAGAGCCACATCTGTCAAATCTAACACAGTAAGACACACACTTACATACACACACACAGACGACACCCTTTTATCCCCTGCAGCCATTTGTAACAGGGTCAAGGATACAAACTTTGCGTAGCTATTGTTTGCTTGTTGTCTTCCAGCAGTACAGAAAAGCCAATGCAGTGGCTGCATTAAGGTCTTCTGCCAAAGCTGTTGTTCCTTCCAAAAACATGACAAGATTGTGTGTGTGTGCCTGCAGGCCTCAACTCAGAGTTTATATAGATTATTCATGTAAGGATAAATAGTAAACAGGGGTGAGGTCAGTGGATATACGGCAGCAACAGATACCTTAAACCCAGATAGCCCATGCACAAAGGTATTGTTCTGTGACAGAAAGTTTAGGTGCATTTACACATATTCTTTACAAGTGGATGACAAATCTGGGCCGTTGAGGAGTGAGTCTTTGGTTTAGACCAAAATATGTTAAGAGCTTGAGAAAAGAGTGTGAGAAATGTTTTCAACAGACTTCTATTATCCCTCGCTAATAAATAAATCCTGTTTTTAGTACATGTGCCTGTCTGTATACAATAAAGACAACTAAAGAAATGCTGAACAAATATGTTGGCAAATATTTGATAAAATGTGTTATTTATAGTTAAAACTTTTCTCAAATGTGGTCTGTTAGTTTCATATTCAACTGAATCATAGCTCACAATATTTTCCTGTTTTACACAATTATGTAGCTTTCTATCTCCCTGGAGGTCCATTTGGTAAAATAGGCTGCCAGGGAAGCTGATCAATCCTGAGTGACTGCAGCCTGTGCATCAATCACAGTCTTCAATGGAAGACTAGAGTTGAAGAGTTGAAGGACCGCGGTTTATACACTGTATCAACTGTATTAAACAGAACTCTGGAGTTTATGCTTTTTCACAGTTATGAATAATATTATAAAAGCAGACTGCAGCCTGTGCTTAATGTATTTAGGTTAGGTGGTGGTGCAGTGGCTCGCACTGTCGCCTCACAGCAAGAGAGTTCTGGCTTCGAACTGCCAGTCTGCTGGGGCCTTTCTGTTTGGAGTTTGTATGTTCTCGACGTGCCTGTGTGGGTTTTCCCTGGGTACTCCGGCTTCCTCCCACAGGTTAGATTAATTGGTGACACACCAAAAAAAATTGAGTGAAAGTGATTTTGAGTGGTTGTCCCAGCTGGGATTGGCTACGGTGCCCTTGCAGGCCTATCTGAGGGTAAGCTGTATAGATAATGGATGGATAATTACAACATGGACATGGATGCACGTGTGAATGAACATTACTGCAAATCTCAAGCCCTGTAATAGCCCTGTAATGTTTGACTATTCATATTTGCACATACTCACATTTTTGTGTGATCCATCCCAAAATCACTGCAGATTACTGAGATACCATAAAACTCCCAAATGGTAGATTCAGTCCAGTTACTGTGGAACTAGAACCAGTCACTGGGTTAGGTACAGTGTTCCTCAAGGAAAAACTATCTAACAGTGGTGCTGAACTTAGCTGACGTAATAGTTCAAAAACACTGAGTAAGATCGCTAAGACGATCTCTTTTGCTTTTGCAGCTTATATTAAATGATCACAAACTGTTACACAATGACCCCATGGCCTTTGGGGCCCTAGGGAGGTTGGGAGGTTGTCCAACCTAGCTGTAGTAAGTTTAAAACCTTTAGTTTTACAAGAGGACAAATTTTCCCCATTTGAGAGGATGTTTCAATTATCCATCAAATTGGCAGGGACCACTGTCAGTAAAAAAACAAATTCACAATTATAAGTATAATAAGTATTATTATTGTAAAACAATAATTATTGTTTTATTGACAGTAACCATATTTTGAGACAGGACTAGGTTTGTAGCTTGCTAGTATCCTGTGTCGTATTACCATGTTCTGACAACATTTAGGTTTGATTCAGGGCCTCAAATGTGAACCATCTACTTATGCATGTAATTGGTGAGCCACTGTGGCTGACAGTCCAACTAGGGCTGTCCACATGTCAGCATTGCTCTACCAAGCTTCTGGCAATACATATTTTGTACTCAAATGTACCCAGTCACACCAGAAAGCAACACAATAAAGTACAAAGACATTGAGGTCCATGTCCTATATTTGCTATAAGGATGCTGCTGGTCCATCTTTTCAGCTGCAGTACCACTCAGCAATATGTGAGAGATGTCTGTCTTCTTCTGCTCACCTCTGAGCTGTAAGTAGTTTGCGAAAGCCTCACTAAAGGGAACTTTTACTGTGCTTGTTGAGCATTAAGTGCCATTTTAGATTTACATCCCTACGCATGGAACAACCCATATTGGCTTCTATTGTTGAATGTTTGTTGAGAAGGACAACACATCAGTCACTATGATGACACCATACATCATTACGCCTCTGTCATGCGACCACAGTGGCTCCAATCAATTGGTGGAGATAAGAGTGCTATGGAATACACAGACAGATTTACAGCACCATTATGTCAAGAACACTGCAAAGCATCTGTAAAACTACTCCAAGCCTTATCATTCCTCACTACACAGCTCTCACTTTTCTTCACCACCCACAGTTATTTCTTTGTCTTTTTTTTTCAGAATTCTCACATTGTGTCTCAGTTTCAGTCTCGCTTTCTCAGTGTTTACTTTGACCAACTCTCCACTCATGTGTTTGCTATCTCCATAGCTCTATTTTCCAGAGTGCAGCTGTAAACTATGTTGATCAATGAGAATGAGCCATAAATCTAAATGGAAATGCAGCCATTGCCTTTTAGTCTGCAAATGGATGTATTTTCCCAGGTCTCTAAAAGCACAGCCAGGTGAATTATAGGATCCACCAGGCCGTGTTGCTCTGGGAGAGCTGCCTTGCATACTGAACAGGCTGATAAAATGCCACAGTTACTGGACATATGGCATTACTTGCATTGGTAAGTGGACACTCACACAAAGTGAGAGGCATATATGACAGCAAGACAATAAACATCTGGTATTGCCAGCTGCCTAAATTTAAAACTTGCAGTTATGATGCAGCTGAAGTTTGACAAACAACAGAAACACATATGTCGGTTGTGATTAGATGTTCAAACTGTACTTTAATGAATGGAAGCCAGTGGCTGCCTGGAAGACAATCAAGACGAGACAGTAAGTCTGCAGCTGTGGAGCAGCCCTTAGAGAAGTGATGATCAGTGACTGGACTGGCACCTGGTACGAGTGTGTGCAGTGACAAGAACATATACCATTTGTCTGCCTCACCTCACCCTCTTGCCTTCAATATTACGGATAATTAGGAATAATGGTGTACTTAAAAGAGCATTCAGCTTAGCATACTCTCAGTTTTTTGTGCTGAGTATTCAAACAGAAGATCCTTGCGTTGTATCAGAAGTGAAAACCTGGCCACATACATCTGTTAAGTCCACAAAAAATTAGACTCCCACTGTCAGTGACTAAGATGAATTATTGCACAGTATGAGGATGTGAAATTCATTAGTAATCATAAGTATGAAAGGCAAATAACAATATAGCAATTTTTGAAGATTAGGTTGCAACAGCACATTTTACACTGCCACAATATCCATCCAATGATATTATCCATTAATGATATGTCTCCATTATGACTTACTGTATAACCAGTGCAGGGTAGTGTGTATGACATTATTGTGTTTTACTCACAGTCACACTCTCCATTGGGAGCACTAGAGTTTTCATGGTAGGCCGTTTGGGGCTGATGTGACACAAACTCTACATCTACATATACCTCTCACTTAAATAAAAATAACCAAGTGTGTGGCTGATTGGTCCGGGTGAGTCTAACTTTACCTGGGCGCCTCCTCTTCCCCACCTCTTATATGTGTTATTTGTATAAATAGTTGACAGGTTGGACAAAAAAAAGAGAAAAAAAAGAAGGCGGCACTGACAAACTATGAAAGAAGAAATTGATGTCTTGAGGTTTACGCAGCCAAAGGTTTAAAAATAACACATTTTGCATATAGAGCTATTAGAAGTCTGTCATCTCATGTGAGCCTGAAGGCATTGGGAGCAGAGAGAGCCACCCAGAGAGACCATTTCAACTGTTAGTCAGGTATGGATGGAAACTCAAGCTCTTTTTAGTGAGCCAGATCATTTGACTCAGCTCAGCAACAGGAGCTGACTCTTTCCGCTTTTCATTTAGTACCACATCTGACTTTTATAATGGAGCCACATTTAGCAGTGTTTTGACATCTGACTGGTATGTGTACACATAAAAAACATCAAACGCTACCACACCATGAATGAAAAAGTATGCTAAATAACTGTATGCAGACACATATGAGTATATATTTTTTGTCTTTGAGAGTGTGAGTGGGAGCACAATGTACAAAAGTCTCACCACGCTTGGCTCTGTCTGCTATTGCTAAAGTAAGACATTTCTGGGTTGTATTCAACAAATATGTTAAAGGATCATAATATTATTCTGCCATGTATTAATTTTCTAAGAAAAAGACTATGAAAATCGGTGGAAAAAAAAAACATCCACAGTCCATCCCTGGTTTAACTGATGGGTTTAGTGCTGTGGAAATGTTCAATATACAGATGTTTTAAAGGCAGAATAAACATGGAAGAAGTCTTAAATAAATTCAAATAGAAGCAGATAAGAAAACATGGAAGATTCTGACTAGAATATTAAATCCTTTATATATTAAATATTATATCCTTAAAACAGTTGAAAATACAGTGAAAGGCCTCTTTTAAGCCCATCTGAAATAAAGGCCTTGTTGTTCTGCAGTTTAAGTCAATACAAAAAAAAGTGTGACATACAGACAGGCTAACATTATATTCTGCTAGCAGGACAACAAAAAGAAATCTTGAACACTTTGGTATGATTTGGAAAACAGTCAGGTGTAATCACTTTACAAGCCTGCAGATTCCAACCACCTGTCTGATATTGATAGCTGACTTTTTAAGTGTCCAGGAATGACTGATAGACTGGAGTCAGACCTTCTGCTTAAGACTTCTTCTTATTGGTGTTTTCTTTAAGAAAAGCAGAAGAGTAGTCTCTGGGGCTCTAACATGAAGTACTATAGTTCTCCTTCCACCACCAAACTCAGTAGTTTGTGTAAAAATAGACTGTATTTGAATAATCTCCATGCTGCCAACAGAATGGGTTTTAAATACTGTTTGGTAGCTAGTTTTGAATTGTAACATGTAAGTTTTGCCAATCTGACTAAGAATCAAAACCAATCTCTGCTCAGCTGTCAGTGATTTTTCATTCATGTTTTGGGTTGACTGTCAATCTGGTGTATCTATGGGCAACAGCGCTTAGCTAAGGAGCTCAGACAAGCTTTGTGGAAGCTACCTGCTAATAGGAAATTAAATTAAATTGATGTATGGCCAAGATGAAAAATTCCCAGAAATTGAGGGGTGATCAATCAAATCAAAGAAAAATCAATCAAAGAAAAAGAAATAAGGACTGATTGATTGAAGTAAAACATTTTCATTTCAGTCTTAAATGATTATCATATATTGAGTCACTTTTAATCTACACTCATATCATTAGCATAGCAATAATACACACTTGGAGGAAGAATAATGAAGTGAATATAAAGCAGAAGATGAACATGCCAGAAACAAAAAGGCAAGGTCTTTAATGAAGGCCTCAATGAAGTCTTTCTTTTACTTACTTTTGTTGATGTTTTTTTAATGAGCCATCTATTAATTTATTTGACACTACCTTCATCTCAACACTTGTGAGGTGAGAGGGGCACCTGTCTGTCATGCAGCAGCACAGTATGCTTTGACGACACAGAGGTAGTGCTGCTGTTTCACCTCTCTCTGAGCGGAAGAGGCCGGTGGCTGAGCAGAAGGTGACAATTGGATTACACCAGCCAAATGATCAAAAGTCATTAGTACGCAATGGATATCAGATTGTGGCACACCTCCAACATCACAACACTCACCCAGGCTGTGGTTAGCTGTGAGGGAGGAAAGGAGGGAGAGATAGTGAGAAAGTGCAGTATTTTATGAATCAGTGTAGTGGCAGCATTCAGCCTTCATTAATCATCTCTTATACCATTCCCATGAAAAATATTTGCTTCTGTTGTTTGCTGTTCTGTTGTTTGTTCTGTTGGTCCACCACCTGCCTCCAGAACAGCTTCAGGTCTCCTTGTCATTGATTCTTCAAATCTGTGAACTCTCTGGAGGGATGAACACCATTCTTCTAAAGATATTCATCATTTGGTGTTTTGATGATGGTGGAGAGCTCTGTGTAACACGTCGCTCCAAAATCTCCCATAGCTGTTCAGTTGGGTTGAGACCTTAGCATCTGATTCACATCATTTTCATCCTCATCAAACTGTTCAGTCACCACCTGCCTCCCCCAATTTTACCACAACTGCTTGCTGGTTATCATAACTTGACAATGTCTTCTGAACGACACACTGAGTGAGTGTTATGGGAATCAAATAATACAACTCTAACTGCAAAGCCCACTAGTGTACTGGATAAATTACTAGATAAATTAACTTTTCTATGGATATCATAGAGGGATAGTGATGTGTTGATCAAAACTTAGTTTATTGTCAATATTGAGTCTATAATTTTGTCTATATCTTCAGCTGCAGCCATTATAACTGCACCACTGGGTTACATGAGAAAGAGTTAACATAATCTGTAACAGAGTAATTGTCATGAGAAGTTCAAATACGGTAACATCATTGGATCATTTGAGTATTTCAGGACACAGCCCTGTGGTACTCCACTGTTGGTGATGATGTTTAGTGATGGTACTGTTCCCCATTTTGAGATGTTAAACTTTCATCTTGTGGTTCTGTATTGTGTTGAAGGTGGAGCTGACCTATACAGAAAGGATAGCAGCAAAGTTGCCTGACCACTCGTGATCTGCAGAAAAACTGCTGGGGGTCCAGCTGTGGTCTGATGGCTGGCAGGAGGGTGTGCACATCAATTTTTCCAGGTATTTCATGATTTTCGAAGTGTGTGTGACCCGTTGGTAGTGGTTAGGTTCTGAACAGTAGGGTCTCTTTGGTACTAGTAAGATGGTGGATGTTTTCCAGAGAATGGCTAATGCTGTTGTCCTGTAGGATTCTTCTGCAAAAGCAGAGCAGACTGAGGCAGGTTTACAGTCTGACCCTCCTGAGGCTCCTCCTCCCACACCACACCAGATTAATTCTTCTGACCAGTGGAGAAACTCCAAAATGAATCTCCATCCTCTCCATGGTGAACAACACTGACAGACCAATATCTGATTTCTGATAAAAGTCGGACACTGTATGAGCAAGCCAATGTAGCAGTTCGACTGTAAGTGCTGAATCACCAGTGCTGAGCTGAGCAAAGTCGACTCCTCTTCTTTTTAGTAGCTGCCGCTCTGTCCCCTTAATCCCTTCTGACGGAGGTCATTGCCATACCGGTTCCAACCTATCGTACCAACAAAATGTCCTGTTTGCAAGCCTAATGGGGTTCAGCCTAACTGTCGGACAGTGGTGTGGTGGAAACAACAGAGGCAATACAAGAAAATGAGGAAGCAAATTGAGAGGAGGCAGAGGGAGATATGAAATGAAAGAGGAACTGGAGTGAAAGGGAGAAACAGGAAGGTGGTGGCATATGCAGAAATAGAGGTGAAGCAAAGAAGAAAGAGAAAGTAGCTAGAGGAGAGAATGAAGAGGACAAATGGAGGGAAATGGAAAAAAGAGGGAGCGGGGCAGACAGTGAAAGTGGTAATTGGTGGTTCCAGACAGCCAGGGTCTAAGGAGAGGCTTACGGGCTTGTCAGAGGGGCTCCTCAGGGTGCAGGAGGCCCCTCAGAGGAAAGCCCACTTTTTGTTGCTGCTTCCTGGACGGCCACGCCTCAGCCTACCAAAGGTCTCTCAATTAGGAGAGGTGTGTGCGAAAAAAACAAACAAAAAAACAGGAAGGCAGCAAACGCAGAGGTTCCTCAGCAGGGCTTGAGGGAGACAGAAGAAACTGTTCGGTATGTAAACACCATGCTGTTCTCTATCCCTGACCACATCCTCTCCATCTCTCTGTCTCCATCACACACACACACACACACACACACACTTTAAATCCATTGCTCCATATTCTCTTCTTGCCCTCCATATTCCTTCAAAGCCTCTGCCACCTTCAAAGGGTGTCCAATTTAATTGTTGCATTTCAGTGGGTGTTAAACATTTCAGTGTACAGATACGCACAAGCAGATACGCTGTGAGGTGGAAAAGGCTGAGTTTTCACACATTGCCTATTTTTGAGGATTTTCCCAGCCAAGCCATGAAATGGGATATTGTGCTGTGCCAAACTCTCTCTCTGTGTGAGTGTGTTACAGAGTCTGCATCTTGATGCGGGCACAGAGTCTTGTGTTTGCACATCCAAATCTGCCTTGGCGGGTCCATGTGAAAATGTATAAATTTACAGTCTTATCCTGAATTTGCATTCGTAACCATCGTCATAAGATGGTAATATCATTAGTTTTGTTATGTGTTGACTCCTCCTTTATCCAGGCTGTATCTGTGTGCTCAGTAATGACTTTAACTTTTAATGTCTGTGTGAAAGTGCAGAAGCCTGTTGTCGTAGATCATCCGAATAAAAGAGTCATGGGTTATTTTCATTTAATTAGGGGGGATTGGATGCTAATTTAATAACCTAATCATTGCTGGAGCCAGTACATTTTAAAGTCTACTTGTACTGCAAAGCCAAAAGACATTATAGAGTGTAACTAAGAGCAGGATATAACTTTCTGACATTTTACTGTGAAGGATTCTGTCTTTGTATATCAGTATATTGATGTTTGGTTTAGAAGTGTGTCTAAATATAGCTGAAGGTATGAATAAAAATGTTATCTACCCCATGACATGACTTTTTCTTATTGTTAGGCTCCATGAAAAAGGTAACGTATAGTCTTCATAAAATGCAGCATGAAACTGCATTTTTTTACTCTTCAGAGAACTAAAGACATGGGTAAAAAAAAGCATTAAACAGTGTCTTTTCCTTTTTTTGTTTAGTCAATAATAAGAGGCATTTGTAAATTAATCCTTGTGTAATGAATTTTGTATTTATCTGTTTAACCGATGATCCCAGCTGTTCTTGTTCTGTGTCCCCTGCTCAATTTTAAATGTTCTAGAATTAAAGGTTTTAAGAAAGTAAAGTTTTGTCCTGTTCTTCCCATTTTGCTGACATTGCACAAGTACAGCATACGCCTTCATCACACTTTAGTGAGTATTGAATTGTAGATGAATTGAAGATATTAGTAATAACATATGGTGTTACATAGTACATAGACAAACATAGGGAAAAAAAATCCATTTAATCACTTTTCTCAACACACAGTTTTAGTTACCTCTCATAAGAGATTTTTCTGAGCTCTTCTCACTGGTGTGTGTGTATATATATATATATATATATATATATATATATATATATATATATATATATACACACACACACACACACACACATATTATTGATTTAAAGTTACAACAACTGGTGTTTTAACTGACTTACCAGACTTTTAGACTTGACTTTATTGATCCCTTTGAGACTTATGAAATTTAAGAAGCACGGTGAAAAATTCAACAGAAGAAGCACGGTGAAAAATACTTAAAAAAATACAATAAATAAGAACAGTGAGAATACTTAAAAAAATACAATAAATAAGAAATGAGAATAAAATAATAAATATATGAAAAATAAATAGTGAAAAATAGTAGAGAATAAATAAACTCTGAGTGAGCTGAGGCTTGGCTTGTAGAAATAAGTTATGGCTTTATTTAATATTGATAGCTCTGTATGACCTACATAAGAAAACAAGACCAGCTGTGAGAAAACTTGTTATTTCTGTTAGTTTCTAAGTTAGTTTCTAAAAGTTACTGGAGGATATTTTTAAAGAGAATTTTAATTTTGATGTTAGATTTAGTGTTTCTGACTGACAGTGGGGTAAGATCAGCAAAGAGAAAAACAAAAGAATTAACTGAAGAAAAAAAGCTAAAAGGGTCAGTGACAGAGAGCGAGCAAAAATGTAATATGTTTATTTCATCTATGAAATATATTGCAAGACGTGGTTTGAGAGTCCATGGAGAAATAACGTTAAGTCACAGTGGACATTACAGTAAAACAACTGGCTTATGACAAAACATTTAATGTTGGCTGTTTTCAACAAAATGACTATGACCATGTAACAGGTGAATGAACAGTACTAATACAAAGTTTACTTTGTTTCACCATCATCATTAGACACGTTACTTCATTACTATGCATTCTGCAAACAGCTTAAAAACAACAACAAAATAAAACATAAAAATAAGACGCATCTTTCTGTCAGAACAAAAAAATGCATTTGATTAAAATCTGTACGACATGAGGTGGTGGTGGTGAAACGCTACAGCTTCTGTCCACAGGGGCCACCAAAATACATTTTTAAACACATTTACTGGAACTTATTCATTTAAATTAATTTAAAAGGAGAAGAAGACGAAGAAAAAAAACTGTAGTTTTCCCATTTCCCCATTCCCTGTAGATGGCTGAGTGCATCTTTTTGCAATAATGAATTATGATGTACATGTCAGGGACTTTTTGTCTGGCCTGCTGCTCTGTGCCTTCGTGGTCTGTGTGCACATTGTTGGGTTTTGGAGTGAGGTTGAAGAGGTGGATCATGTTGGCAAACATGCACACACACAATTTCTTTTTTACACTTTCCTAAATCCCCTGAGGTTTGTCTAATTATTTCTTCGGCTTTAGTGAAGTAAGGCTATCTGTGCTGGGACTGCAACAAACGCAGACATTCCATGAAGCTGAAAGAAGTGGAGGAAAAAAAAAAATTACTGCAGGCTTGAATAGGATCATTTCTCACCGACTCTTTCTCTCCTCAGCTTGATCCCTGCTATTCCCCGGCACTGAGCGCTGCTTTTTCCAATGCGGAAAAAAATTACATTATAAATCTCAGCCGCTTGCTTTCTCTCCCAGTCACCGGCGAAATCTCAAATCCCAGCCATACCTAGAGGCAAGGCAGTCAGTGCTGACACGCTAAGGCTGCATTCAACAATGGTTTCCTAGCAACCTCTTCTGCTTAACCATTCCGAATAGTCATGTAAGATCTGTTCCTGTAATTATGCATTAGTTTTGTTATGTGTTGACTCCTCCTTTAGGTCCAGTGTGTGTGTGTGTGTGTAGGCTGTATCTGTGTGCTCAGTAATGACTTTAACTTTTAATGTCTGTGTGAAAGTGCAGAAGTGCCTGTTGTCGTAGTGTGTGTGTGTGTGTGTGTGTGTATTATGCGTGTAAAGCATGTGCGTGTGTAACAGGCGCAATACTGAGGTGGTGTAGAATGTCTTTAGTTTGGGGTGTGTTGTCATAGTCTTTAGTGGGGTGTGTTGTCAGCACATGTGGTGTGTTCCGAATAAAAGAGTCATGGGTTATTTTCATTTAATTAGGGGGGATTGGATGCTAATTTAATAACCTAATCATTGCTGGAGCCAGTACATTTTAAAGTCTACTTGTACTTCAGAGTATTTAAAGCCAAAAGACATTATAGAGTGGTAACTAAGAGCATATGGATATAACTTTCTGACATTTTACTGTTTGGTTGAAGGATTCTGTCTTTGTATATCAGTATATTGATGTTTGGTTTAGAAGTGTGTCTAAATTTATATTGCTGAAGGTATATAACATTGAATCAACCAGCGATGGACAGATTAAAAACAGGATTGAAATACCCCATGACATGACTTTTTCTTATTGCAGAAATGCAGACTAGGCTCCCTTTTTTATTCCTTATTCTTATTCTTCTTCAAAACCTGGCACCCACATTATAGGTAACGTATAGTCTTCATAAAATGCTTTGAGCATGAAACTGCATTTTTTTACTCTTCAGAGAACTATTTTAAGACATGGGTAAAAAAAAGCATTAAACAGTGTCTGTTTAGCCTTTTTTTGTTTAAACAGGATGGAAGAATTCAATAATAAGAGGCATTCACTGTAAATTAATCTTTGCTTGAACCCTAATGAATTTTGTATTTATCCTGTTTAACCGATGATCCCAGCTGTTCTTGTTCTGTGTCCCCTGCTCAATTTTAAATGTTCTAGAATTAAAGGTTTTAAGCTTAAAGTAAAGTTTTGTCCTAAACATTCTTCCCATTTTGCTGACATTGCACAAGTACAGCATATTTTAAAAAGCATCGCCTTCATCACACTTTAAGGGACAGTGAGTCATTCAAATCACCCTAAAAATGACCACTACCCAGGCAAATTCACTGCCCCTAGAAAAATATGAATTGAAGATATTTCTAGTAATAACATATGAAATATTCCTCACTAAATATGCTTCATCAGGGTTGTTGGGTGTGGTTTACATAGATTATATCAAAATATTCCAACTTTGACAAACATAGGGAAAAAAAATCCATTTAATCACTTTTCTCAACACACAGTTTTAGTTACCTCTCATAAGAATTTTTCTTTGTGTATAGTATATATATATAGATTTTTCTGAGCTCTTCAAAATCACTTGGTGTGTGTGTATATATATATATATATATATATATATATATATATATATATATATATATATATATACACACACACACACACACACACACAGGTTGTTTCAGGGCCTTTAAGTACAACAAGGAGTTTAGTCAACTGGTCATGAAACTGTCTGACTTAGACTTGACAGCCAGTTGATGGATCACTGTCACCAGGGATTTAGTATTTAGTCACAACTTTAATTAATTTATTTAAACTTAAATTAATTAATTAATTTAATAAATTTAAATTAATTATTAATGAATTGTTGAAAAGAAAATGATGTAAGTGAAAATGTGACAGCACTAAGCAGGTGAAAAATTAACACAAATTAGAGAACAAATGAAGACAAAAATAAGAAATGAGAATAAAATAATATAAGTAAATATAAAATACAAAAAATAAAATGAGAAGTGAGTAAGAAGGACTGAATAAGTAAATATGAGCTGAGTTAGTAGAAATAAGTTATGGCTTTATTTAATATTGATACAATAAAGCTCTGTATGACCTACATAAGAAAACAAGACCAGCTGTGAGAAAACTAAAGAAATGTTATTTCTCAGCAGTGAACAAGTTAGTGGTAAACCTCCGCTAAGTTAGTTTTTCTCTGTTCTCTCCAAAAGTTACTGGAGGATATTTTTAAAGAGAATTTTAATTTTGATGTTAGATTTAGTGTTTCTGACTGACAGTGGGGTAAGATCAGTGTTGTAAAGAGAAAAACAAAAGAATTAACTGAAGAAAAAAAGCTAAAAGGGTCAGTGACAGAGAGCGAGCAAAAATGGGGATAATATGTTTATTTCATCTATGAAATATATTGCTGGTAAGACGTGGTAACAGCGTTAATAGGCAGAGCAGGAGCACATATGAGCAGGAATCACTGGGATGAAATAATTGAAGCTGTTAAGTCTGCAGAAGCTAGTGGACATTACAGTAAAACAACTGGCTTATGACAAAACATTTAATGTTGGCACTGTTTTCAACAAAATGACTATGACCATGTTAAAAATACTTTCTAAAGGTGAATGAACTTTTTTCAGTACTAATACAAAGTTTACTTTGTTTCACCATCATCATTAGACACGTTACTTCATTACTATGCATTGTTTCTGCAAACAGCTTTGTGTAAAAACAACAACAAAATAAAACATAAAAATAAGACTTTAGCATCTTTCTGTCAGAACAAAAAAATGCATTTGGAATTGTAATCCTGGTAAAATCTGTACGACATGAGGTGGTGGTGGTGAAACGCAGGGAGCCAGAGAGCATACAGCTTCTGTCCACAGGGGCCACCAAAATACATTTTTAAACACATTTACTGGTTAACTTATTCATTTAAATTAATTTAAAAGGAGAAGAAGACGAAGAAAAAAAACTGTAGTTTTCCCATTTCCCCATTCCCTGTAGATGGCTGAGTGAATTTACATTTTTTGCAATAATGAATTATGATGTACATTTCATGTCTGGATTCTAAACTCAGGGACTTTTTGTCTGGCCTGCTGCTCTGTGCCTTCGTGGTCTGTGTGCATTTGTTGGGTTTTGGAGTGAGGTTGAAGAGGTGGATCATGTTGGCAAACATGCACACACACAATTTCTTTTTTAGACGATGTACTAAATTCCTGCAACAGCGTGTGGCCCTAGACATGGTTGTGTCTAATTATTTCTTCGGCTTTAGTGAAGTAAGGCTATCATGTGCTGGGACTGCAACAAACGCAGACATTCACATGAAGCTGAAAGAAGTGGAGGAAAAAAAAAAATTACATCTGGACAGGCAGAATAGGATCAGCTCACCGACTGCTTTCTCTCCTCAGCTTGATCCCTGCTAATCAGTTCCCCGTGTCACTGAGCGCTGCTTTTTCCAGCCTTAAAGAGACCACAATCTTCTCAGCCGCTTGCACCTAAGCACCGGCGAAGATGTTGCTCTTTGCTTTGCTGGGAAATCCCCACATGCCATACTTCTTGGCTTTGTGTGTGTGCTGGGAGAGGCAAGGCAGTGTTCCCAGCTCCTTGACCTGCCTGATGGGCACTGCTATTTGCTGGCTGAATGCATTTTCTCAACAATGTCATTAGGTTTCTCTTTACTGCAACCTCTTCTGCTTCCTTCCGAATAAAAATCTGTTCCTGTGGTTATGAGTGTGTGGCATAGGCTCAATCATGTGCCCAGGTGCCCAGGTGCCCAGGTGTGTGTGTCAGAAACTGTGTGTGTGTGTGTGTATTATGCGTGTGCAGACCTTGTTGCTAAAACGTGTACTAATAGGCGCAATGAACATGAGGTGGTCATAAAGAATCTCTTTTAGTTTGCCATCTGGTTAGATATGTCTTTAGTTTGGGGTGTGTTTAAATCAGCACATGTGGTGTGTTCTACATGTCCAACTACATAGGATGGCAGGTAGATATTGAGTATAGCAGTGTATTTATGCTGGTGTCTAATAGTGAGACAAATGAAACTCACACTTTAGACTATGAATAACCCTTAAGGTTTGAGTGTGCTGTTAATGAGTACTAATCTATTATACGTTCAAAGAAATAGTCATTTATCTGTAATCAAGAATCTGTTGGAAAAAAATGAGAAATCTGGTTTTAAGTTTACTGTAAGCATAAAGTCACAGGATAATAGTTTGTATCACTAAAGTTTGGTCATAAAGCTCTGCTGATAATATATTATTGTACTGCACTATTATTATACTCCTACATTGTCAAACTGAAGGATATGCAGACTTCCCTTTTTTATTATTGTACTGCACTGATTTATTATTGCATGTTTATGTAATGCTCCTATAACATTGTAAAAACAGACCAGCGATGGAGACAGATAAAAACAGGATTGAAATCAATGCTGCAGAAATGCAGACTTCCCTTTCCTTTATTCCTTATTCTTATTCTTCTTCAAAACCTGGCACACTAAAACCACATTCACTATAATGCATGTTAATATGTAATGCTTTGAGAAGCAGAATGGCTCTGGTTCATTCTCAGCAATATTTTCTGGGCATGCAGTTCCTCCATTTTAAGCATTGAACTACCCGCTTAGTGTGATGTAAACAGAGTTTCCAAACATCATTAATTCATTTTTTTCAATGTGTTCATTAGAATTTTCCAAACTCTCAACCTCTTAAAACTATGTGTGAAACAGGATGGAAGAATTCTGTAAATCCACTTCACTGTGAAGCTTTTTTGCCAGAACCCTTTGTGTTGCTGGTTTGGGGATCAGCATCCTTTCTACACGTATTCAAGAACATTTACTGATGAATTGAGGAGTTATTTAGCAGGGATTATTTTTTTCAAACAGAGCTTATGTTGGTCTAAACATGACCTTTGTGCTTAAAATGATATTTTAAATCAAGCATCTTGCTATTGGCTAAAGATAGGAATAACAGTTCATTCAAATAGTCACAGCAGCACACCTAAAAATGACCACTACCCAGGCGTTGTTGTAAATTCACTGCCCCTGAAAAATATAATTAATATTTCAGCAACATCCTGTCCTTTGTCATAACATGAAATATTCCTCACTAAATATGCTTCATCAGGGTTGTGTGGGTGTGGTTTATCCAAGATTCCTGCATACAAATCCAAAATATTCCAACTTTGGCAGAAAATAATGTGTTCACATTATGTAGTCTTGTAGCATGAAGCTGTTTGACTGAGAAAATAGGTTTTCAGGGCCTTTAAGTATTTAGTCAATGATGTGACAGCCAGTATGGATCACTGTCACCAGAGTGTCACAACTTTAATTAATTTATTTAAACTTAAATTAATTAATTAATTTAATAAATTTAAATTAATTATTAATGAATTGTTGAAAAGAAAATGATGTAAGTGAAAATGTGACACACTAAGAAATTAACACAAATTAGAGAACAAATGAAGACATCAGTGAAGTGGGAAGGAAATCTGTTAGCAAATCAATAAAATTCAGTAATTAAGCTAAAGAAATTACAATTACATCAGCAGTGAACAAGAAGTGGTAAACCTGCCGCTACTGTGTGTTTTCCTCTGTTCTCTCCATCACATTGACAGAGTGTTGTATGTCAGCATGGCATATGTTCAGGTGTGGGGATGAGCTAATAGCTGGTAATTAACAGCGTTAATAGGCATATCAGGAGCACATATGAGCAGGAATCACTGGGATGATGCGTGAAGCTGAGCTGCAGAAGCTACAATTCATCAAAGCACTGCAATGTCACTGCAGGCTGTTTTAGGCTCCTTTACAAAATACTTTCTAAAGTACTTTTTTCATCCTTTGACTTTTTGGAGCACTTGTGAGGTAGGGTTGTTTCTGCTTTGTGTAACAGGGAATTAGGGGCTTTAGTGTGAGAGATGGATGTGGAATTGTAATCCTGGTGTCTGGCTTGTCAGGGAGCCAGAGAGCATGATTTACGACACCTGAGAGTCTAAATGGTTGGCCTTTGAGATAACTGGATGTGTGTGAGAGTGAATTTACAGCCCTGGGAAGCCCATAGATTTCATGTCTGGATTCTAAACTCTGACCTGGGTGACCCACTGTGTTGTGAGGAGCACAGGTGAGTCTCACTCTCAGACTCACAGACGATGTACTAAATATATGCAACAGCGTGTGGATTAGACATGGATGTATCCAGTTCTTTCATTTAATATGAGGGAATTAAATATCCCACAGATGCAATCAGTAGTGTCATAGTGGCACAAAGAGACCACAATAAATAAGCAGTGGTTTGCAGATGTTGCTCTTTGCTTTGCTGGGAAAGCCCCACATGTTCATGCTTCTTGGCTTTGTGTGTGTGCTGGGAATGTCCATGTTCCCAGCTCCTTGACCTGCCTGTGGGCTCTGTGTATTTGCTGGGAATGTTGTTTTCTCAAAATGTCATTAGGTGTCTCTTTACTGTCCTGTTATGTTCATTCATCAGTACCTGGGTCAAGGTGCATGTTTAATCATCCAGAAGTTTTCAGAAACTAAAAAGTCCTTGTACAAACATTATTTGTACCTTGTTGCTAAAACATTACTAATAATTCAATGAACATGTAATTCACTCATAAAAATCATTGTTCCATTAGGATAACACTCAGTTTGAACACATTTTTTTAAATAAAAAAATATTGAAATCAATCAATAAATCCATACTACATATAAATTTTAGTAGGTTTTGAGTATGCAGTGTATTTATGCTGGAATAGTGACAAAATGAACAGTCACACTGCAGACTAAATAACCCTTAAGGTTTGAGTGTGCTGTTAATGGACATCATTCTCCCACTGTGAAATGTTAAAAGAAATAGTCACGCTTCTGTCAGCTAGAATCTGTTGGAAAAAAATAGAAAAATCTCTTTTTAAATTTAACTCTAAATAAAGTCACAGCTTGATTTCTCTTCATGGGTCATAACTGCATAACTTATTATTATAACAAAACTGAAAAACTGTGTTTTTTATGTATGCCTACTGTAAAAACACTACAAAGACTGATATAAGCTATATACATACAATTGCAAACATCAGACTGTACCATTTCCTGTAAAGGCTGTGCCCTCTCAGGCCACTAAAACTAATCACTGGCTCTGTAATTGCTGGGATTACGAAGCTATGAGGCTCCTTCTCATCTGCTCTGTGTATTTTCTGGGCATGCAGTTCCTCCAAAGCATCTTGAACTACCCGCTGGGACTGTCCACGTTTCCAAACATCATTAATTCATTTTTTTCAATGTGTTTGTTGAATTTTCCAAACTCTCATACCTCTTAAAACTATGAGAGAACCATGAGAAATGTCTGTAAAAAGAAAGCTTACCTCAGTGTTGCGTGGTTTGGGGAGCACTTGACTCAGAACATTTACTGCTGTAATTGAGGAGTTATTTAGCCCTATATGCTAGCAATCTAGTTGGGTCAGCACTGTCTACACTGTAAACATATAAATCACAGTGAGTTGTTGCTATTGGCTAAATGATAGGAATAACAACCATATATTAACATAGTCAACAGCAGCACACCTGCTATATCTTCTTGGCGTTGTTGTAAAAGACATACTTGACTTAACAGCAACATCCTGTCCTTTGTCATCTCTTAGCGTGATGTGCAGTTTCACCAAGATGGATCCTGCAACCACAAATTTACACACAACAAATTACAACCAAAATGTTGCATTCATTATGTAGTCAGTGGGTCTGTTTGAAAAAGTGCACGAGACACGAGTGCCTTTTCAACATACAAGTGCTCTAAAGCCACATTTCAGCCTAAACTACCCAGAACTTTTAGACTCAGGAACCTTTTTCAAGGAACTAAAAAAGTTCCTGCAGCCCACAGTTTCAAACATGGTGTAGCCCTGTGAGAGCCCTGTGAGATTATGCAAATTAGTCCACTCACATATGAGAAAGCAATGGCTGTTGTCACACATGATTTTAGCGCCCGCCTAACTGACAAACTGTTCAGTCCAACAGGTTTTGTTCTTTGTTGTTGAAGAGGTTACAAGCATGTAACGTTTCTTTTTTTAATCAATAAATATTATCACAGCTATCTAACAGTTGTTAGCAATATAGCCACAGCAGAAGGACCATTGTTTGTTTTAAGCTATGCACTCTCAACCGAGCTTACTGCTGTATAATAGTAACATTCACAGCCACAACCCCCTCAGGGCATTGTAAATATTAGATGATGATTTCCAAGAAGAGTCACTATACAAACACACATTTAGTTCCTGTCTACTATGATATTAACAAAAACACAGTCATAATACAGGCATAACATGTAAAACATCCATCCATTCACTATCTATACTGCTTATCCTGACACAAGGTGATGGAGTGCTGCCCAGCTGACACTGGCTTAGAGGCGGGGTATACCCTGGGGGCTGCAAAACATAGAGGAATAATGCCACACGGGTAAAAAAAAAAGGTTTTATTGATTTTAGCATGCAGTGTGTTTTTAGTTTGAGTTTTGGATTTTAGTGTGAAGTTTTGTGTGTTTTATTTATTTCATTGCATGCTGCATGTTTTTAAGTACTGTGGGGTTGTGGTGTTTATGTTGTTGGGCTTTTAGTTTAGAAAAAAACCTGGGGTTGACATCCCACGATGTGACATCCCACGGCCACAATTTTATTTTGAAAAAAACTGTAATTGGATGTGACTGCCACAATGACCTGACCTGACCTGCACCTGTTGGGGTGTGATTAAGGCCCTTTTAACCTGTTGGGGTGTGATTAAGGCCCTTTTAATGGACTGAGCGCGAGATGCGAGAAGCAATAGCGAGAGAAGAGAGGGAAAAAAGAAACAGAAGAAGAGAGAGGGGCAGGAGGCAGCGGGACAAGGAGAAAGAAGTGAGGGGCAGGAGGCAGCTGGAGCAGAGGGAGAAGCGACAACTGCTGCAACAGACACAACAGGAGCAGACACGTGATGCCAGAAGCCGGCTGACGAGCGAGAGAGGGCTTCATGGTGGAAGCTGGTGTGTGAGCAGAGGCCCTGGATGAGAAGGATGTAATAGTTGTGTGTGGAAAAGTGCAGTGACTGCTGTCTTCCTCCTCCTCCTCAGCGACGAGGCCAGAGCCCAGCCCAGGAGGACGACAGCGGTGGTCCGGCGGGCCAAGATGGATCGACACTTCCCCCCTGACCGACAGAGCCGCTCCCGCCGGCGTCTGGGCCTCGTGCTGCAGCCTCTTCCTTCCCTCACAGATAAGACTCTCCTGGACCGTTCTAGAGTTGCTGTACTACCACCCTAGCAGGGACTTTGTGGGGGTAAAATAATGGCAGCTGAAGATAATTTAGACGCTGGTCCCTGTGGTAAAAAAGCATTTAGTTCCTCCAAGGGTTCCTGGTTCCTGGGGAAAGTTCCTGTGGTTGAACGTGCCTTAAGACTCATGAGAAGCAAGTGCTCATCATTATGTGTATTTAGCAGAAGTAGTGAAATAGCCAAAGAGAAATGTATTGCTCTGTTTTTGTGATTAATATTAGAGTTTTTTTTTAGAATATTAGAGTTTTACTAAAACACCAGAATCTGTCAAACACTAGAGACTCATCAGGCATTAGTGTCAAACAGAGAGACTGCTTTCAAACAGAGATGTAGAGACTGAATAAAAGAAAAACAAAAGAACATAAACAAGTCAAAGCATTTTCCACATTTCTAAAAATGTGTTCATTGTCATTCTCAGTAGTAACAGTGGCAGTTGTAACAATATTACTATAACTGTTGGCAGTGGTAGCAGCTTTAGCTTTTTAACCGTGACAGAGGAGTGAGTTGTCTGAATTCTTTTTGATTGCGATTTAATGTTCACGATTGATTAATCAGATCATTGCATTCCTCATTACACCCCTTTCAGGAAACCTTGCTTAAGTGGGCAAGTAAATCCCATTAAGACATTGTGTTACATGTCAATAGTGGAGCATCAGGGGGTGTGAGTGGGTGTGGCTACACCCATTAGCAGTTAGGGATAGATTAATTCACATTAATTCTGGTTATTATCAAGATTTTATACTTAAAAAAAAAAAAATACTCTCTCCCTGAACAAATGATTATTAAACACTGACTTACATGTTTAGGGAGATTCTTTAAGCTCATATTTATTGAAAACATTTTGTGGAGTGCAGTGGGACATACCTTGAGTGGACTGGTCATATTAAACACTGTAAAATTATACTGAGTAAGGGGTTCCATATTTAAATTTATTATGCAGCGACAACCATGAACCACAATGTGAACATAAACCAGTTTGATCTAGCTGCGTCTGCATGTCATTCCTCCTTACCCTCCCTTCATTTCATGTCACCACTTCACTGTCATTGCTATTAGAATGCCCTAAACAGTATTAAAATAAATAAATGTTCATACGTGGTAGTGTTATGTATATGTATATGTAAAGTACCCATCAAATGCGGTTTCAGTAGCATGTTTTTACTGCTAGTCTCATATGTATGTTGGGCCATACAAAAGACTTGACTTACCTTGACTCAGACATAGACATGAAGTTAAACACTTATTAACAAAATAATTGTGACTATTTAATAATTGTAATTATACTGTTATTCAAAAGGTGTTGTTCATTTGATTGCTTTTTCCAGATAGTGAAGTGAGCACAATGTGTAGCAGGGAAAATGATTGATAACAGACATATTTATAAAATCAATTATAATGAAAATGTTAAGATACATTTTGATGGGTGACCCTGATTGATTTATCTAACAAAGCTAGAGTCTGACCTACACCATAGATACCATTCTGCGTGGGCTAGACGTGGTTGACTTTGGTGACACGCTGAAACAGAGAATCATATCATCAGTTAATATAATATCATGAGTTTAGCTTGAAGCAGAATAAACTACATAACAATTCACCCTTAATGAGGTCTGCTGTACTTGCTGAGGTAGTTAATATTCCATGAGAATCTCATATTAATTATAGAATGGAAGGAAGTAATTGTGTTTCCTGAAACAGTCAGACCTTCAGGTAACATCAGGAAAACAGATGTTGCATGTAAGAACTTAAAATTCTGCAAAGCTAATAAGCCCAAATCAATTCGTTTTTTTCCTGAAATGAGTTTTTTGTGGGTAAACCCTTGTGTAAGCAAGAAATAGAATGTGTGTTTGGGCATCGTGCCTCCGAGGATTTGCTTGAGGCAATTTATTATGGCGGTATGCAGAATGCAAAAAACGCTCAGTCTCTGAGTAATTCCCTCATTAAGTAAGTTACATCTGCTAAAATATTGTTAGTATTAGGCCTGATCTCACTACCAAATACTTTACAGTACATTTCAGCACTTGTGATCATACCTTAGAAAGATTGTGACCTGCATTTCTGCTTGCACCTCAAAATAGAAGTGAAGCTAATCACAGCCCATACTGATACAAAATAAAATATGTGTTTATTTATTTATTTTTTGGTTTATGTTGCATTTCAGCCAAATATATCTGCATGTAGGGTAACCTTGACTTACTGACTTTCAGTTAGCACAGTATTGTGAATATTATCATGGCATATACATTAGTGTGCTTCTAACCACTTTGACATGCCCCACTGTCTCCAGGATTCTCCTTTCTTCTCTCCTCCCTTGCCACTTCACAGTCTTGGAGCTGTTTTTGGCAAAATAGAGATTCACATTGTGCATGGCTAATGTGTTGCCCTGTGTTTTTTGGCTCCTTCTTCCATTCTTCCTTGTCCATGGACTTGCGAGGGACCCACTGTATATCTCTACCCAAGCCTATCCTGACCCTGTTGTTCTATTGTGTTCTGTTTTTATTACATATGTGAACTTTGTACCTCAACACACACAGGCAATCACATACATAAAAATCCAAAAACAACTATTTACTCACACTTTTGCGTCATCTAGCACAAAAACACATGACATTTTCTACCCACTGCTCCCCTACACACACACACACACACAAGCCTCAAATCTCTGCAACGCATACACCACCACTTCAGTACACACCAGCCTCCTCCTCCTTTGCCCTTCCTTCTCCCAAAGCTGCTGCTGCTGCTGTCACATTGCATTTCCCTCCATGTCATTTTGGCCGGAGCCTTGTATCCAGCGGGGACAAAATGAAGAGAGTGCCCTACGAGATACCAGTGCCAGCGTCTCCTTCTGCCTAAAGCCAGATGGGGGGAGGGGGTGTACCGACTCTCCTCCATTTTACATTTCCTCTGTGCTCATTTTCTCAAGGGTTCCTCATTTATTTTGCCAGCCAAGCTCGTTCAGAGAGGCCGCCTTGTTAAATAAGGCATGAGTCATCTACGGTGTTCAGCATCACAATGATGAAACGATGCCGTCCATTTGAGTGTGATTGTTGTGAGCTGCAAGGTGGTTGTGGCTGTGGAGGCCAGCAAAAAGAAAAATAAAAAGAAGAAAATAAAATGAAACACAAGACTAAATGAAACAATAAAAATTAAATAATGGTGTTTCTTCCTGTTTGAATCGGTTGACTGAATAAACCTGTTGACTTTTTTGTACGACCAAAATATACTGGCGCTTTGAGAAAGCCAAGGATGTTTAAATATACTATGTCAGCTGTATATTGATATTACTGCGGAGAAAGCCATTGTACAAGCAGAATAGAAAAAGGCTAACATTATTACGACTAAATGTAAACTATCTACTATTTATAAATCATTTTGGACCACATACAACAGCGCTCCACCACTGCCATCAAAACACCAAATGAATAAATGTCTTTGGAAGAATGCCATTCATCCCTCCAGAGGAGTTCAACACACTTTGACAATCTATGACAACTTCTGGAGGCTCTCAGTGGAATGCTTTTTTTCTTTCACATTTTCTCTGTATTTGCCATCAAATTGTGGCTCCAAGTGGCAGTGAAAGATTTCAGCATGTACCTTTTCCAAATTTCAAGTTCATTACTACATACAGTGGTGGTTTTAGTGAGTTTCACCTGGGTTGGCCAAAGGGTAGCATGAGGTTCCAGCTAAGGCCAGAGGTTATCTTCCCCAGACAAATTACAATTTCAGAGACTTCTATTTCTGCATTCTGATTATTTTTTATGCATGTAAAACACACACAAAATATCTACTTTTAAGTACACCTGATCCAGTTCTTTTTAAGTTTAAGCAACTATCAAAGATAGTATTTTTTTCACACATGCAATTAAGATTCACAATTACATTGTTTTTTTTACCAAAACATTTTTATTGAGTCTTTCATAGATAATTGTTAGATAGCTTTTGACTGGGGATTGTGCTTCAGCAGCATCACAAGAAAATACAAAATATACATCACATTAAAAATATACCATCCAAGTCACAGATTTACAAATGTAAAATACTGATAGTTAGGCAAATACAGGCTACATGAGAAAAAGGTAATACAGTGTATACAACTATGCAGAGCAATAATATAACAATGATATGAATATAACCATTATATAAAGTTGTATAAAATGTATATAAGTTCATTTAATAGCATGCTATAGACATCTAGTATTAATTCCAATTAGACAATACAGCAGTTTAGGAAATACACAACCAGCAGTTATTATTCTTTTAGGTTTTGTTCTTTCATTAATTTCTTGTGACAGAAAAATAGTCCACAGTGGTGGTCAGTCACTCACGTGTTAATGATCTCATGTGTTAAGTACTACTTTGTCAATAATCATTAATGCAGAACAATAATTCAACTTTTCTAAGTTTGCTGCAGCGCATCAACTTTTTTCATGTCTCGCCCCATCCAGGCTTTTATTGGTCAATTAATTGTTGGGATCTCAGACCATGTGCTCAAAACAAATAGAAGGCCTACATGAAACTGAAAAGCCTGTAGAGGCCTACATGGAAACTGAGAAGACTGACTAGAGTCAGAAAGGTGGGTTTTATGGCCCTGGCCCTTTGTTCAGAGAAGTGCGCCAAATTCTAACATCTCACCTATGTGTGAAGTTTGGCTTGAATTCAAACTCTGGCTTCTCACTGGAGGAAACCCCACAGAAACCACAGGGGTCCCCTGTGAAACAGTGATGATGTCACCCAGGTGATATAAGCTGGAGCGCCCCACTTCTCAGTGCTTTTTTCCCAGTGCCATGTTACTGTAAGAGCCCCTGTGGACTTTTCTCCCGTGACTCCCGGCTACTGAAAGGGAGCATCCAAACGCTTAATTTTTCTTCTTTTAATTTTTGCTTTCATTTTTGGCCACAAGTCTTCATCTTGCACACCAAGTAAACAGACTGTTTTTGCCGAATCTGGAAATCAGCCGAACATCAGCTGAACTCAACGCCCGCTTGCGGAAGGATGAACAAGCTCAAGAGGACACCGGACTCCACATCCCGTCTCTCCTCGTAAAGTCAACTCTGCCGCCTAGGAACAAGCTTGCCGAAGGAAACGGTTCATCATCGCTCAGCCAACGACGCGCTGGTGGAACAACTTAGAGATCAAATGACTCAAAGTAAGAGGCTTGTGTCTGGGCAGAGACTTTAGAGTAGGTTTGTTACAATTTTATATTGTGGTGAAAGAAGGACCGCCATGTCCACTTCACACCGGAGCTATTTCAGAGTAGTTACCTGTTGTTCTCCTGCTGTTATAATGTTTTGTGCAGTGTTCACACACACCACAGTCTTTGGGGTACTTTTCAGTCCGGACCAAGATTAATGAGCGAAGATCTCACCAGTTAAAGGACCAGTACCAGGCCCACCTGCTACTGTGGTTGGGATAAGCGCTCATTGTCTCCTGGTGCTGCTAAGAGTCTCTTAGCCTGTTGCATGCGCCCCCTTTTTCTCTCCCCTTCTACTAACACACACAAAAGCTCCTACACACCATCATCAAGGCACACATACGAGAAGCAGCTTAGCCATCCTGCTTCTATATTCCTTTGGAGAGACACGGTGTCACACCTCTCTATTTGTCTCTCTCTCTCAGCTCAAACCTCGCGGTTGAGCCACTACATGGAGGCATAGCCACTCAGAAGGCTACACCGCCATCTTTCTCCTCCCCCTTTTTACACACACATACGCCTACAAACACACACGCACGCACACACACATCACATGCACCATTATAGGGTACATAATAGATATTTGTTGATTGTTGATGTTTGATTAGGAATGGTATTGATTATAATTGATATTATTACTGTCAATAAATTCTGTTTATGTTAAATGGTCGCTGTCTGTAGTTATTGTGCATATATTTCCTGTAATAACAGCTGGATTGTGGGTCAGTGCTCAGGATTCAACCCTTCATGGTTCACTCATAAGTGGACCACTTGAGAATGTTTTGGCTAAATATATATTAGATATATATTCAAGAGTTCTTGGTTATCGGTCCCTGGTAACAGGGTGGTGCCCCGTAATTTTATTTAGTAATTAGGAATATAACAATTAATCTTAATGATTATTAATTTCTGCCGATAACCAGACCAGCTCCTCTTAGCGCACAGCATAATCAAGTTATGATTATTAGTCCATTGACTTCATGAAAAGCTGAACGTATTCCAGTAAAACACCCAATTTATCCAGACAGACTGACAGTCAGACTGATCAGCTGCTAAACTTTGACTAACAGCTGGCTACATCAGACTCAAGATGATATCCTCTTCTCTCTCAGTTTTTCAGCCTCACCTTTATTTTTCTCTCTTTTTATTCCTCCAATTTGTTAAACCCTTTATCCAAATAACACTTAGAAGATTTCAGGATCACACTATAAAATCATGTTTCTTAAGTGGTGTTTCACAAGGTTCCCTGGTTCTACAAGGACCCATCACTAGTTGAAGAATCTCTTTATACGGGGGATGGTTCTTTGTTTACTTAATGTGGTTCTATAGAGCACTAATGGTTCTTTATTTTATTCATCTTCAAGCTATTTGGAGGTGGGTAACAGCATGAAATCAGGGCTGCAACCAATGATTATTTTCATCGTTAATTAATCTTCAGACGGTTTTCTCGAATAATCGATAATCATTTGGTCTATAAAACATCAGAACACTGTGGGAAATGTCCATCACAGTTTCCCAAATCCCAAGCTGTTATTTGAAATATGTTGTTCTGTTTGATCAACAAAAAAGAATTAAATGTAGCCTATTTGTAAGACCCAGAAATGCAGCAATTTCATACTTTTGACTTTTGACCACATTTGTTTAAAATGACTTAATTATCAAGTCCGATTATCAGACTAGTTGTCCACTTATCAACTACTGTTGCAGCTTTATGTAAAATATAAAAGCACAATCTCAGTTGTTTGGGGTGGTCAGGTGACTGTTGGTGGAAACAAATACATTTTAATATACATTTATACATTATTTATTTATTATATATTATTTATTATACATTTAAATATGAAGCAGGAATTTATGACCACATGACACAAGCCCATACATGACATACATGACACACACGCCCAATACAAATACACGACCATAGACACACATGACCATAGACACACACACACACACAATTCACAGACACACACCCACACCCACAGTCTTTCTCGAAGTTGAGAATAAAAAGTAAGTGTTCAGTGAAAATCACAGTGACTTTTTTTACTTTAACTTAAACCTGCTGATGATAAGAACTGGCAGCTAACAAATATTAGGAGGATATATCTTTAATTAGATTTATTTATCATTTAAGAGCAGACTGATTAATTATGTGCTGTTTGTTTTCTTGCAGATATCAAACAGGTTCTTTAGCTCCAACATCAACACATCCCAACCTGTCCAGAGTTGTTGAGAGTCTCTCAGATCAGTAAGAACATGATTGTGAACTAATTGTGATTTAACAGACTCAGCTGTGTTCAGCATCACTGACTTGTATTGAACTGTGGATGACTATTTGGCTAACAGTATTTTTATATAAAAACACACCCAGTCTTTAGAGAGCTGAGAATAGTTTGTGTTTTTGAACCATTATTGGATCTTGAGACCAGTTAAGATTCACACCTCTATTATGTGGCTGAATCCAGATAAGGTTATGGTCGTACTGGTTCAAATGTTCAGGCAGAGAGAGGAGTCTACTCAAACTTATCGACTACACCTTTAAGAACCATTTATTCTGAAAAATGATTTACTTTACTGAACCAGAAGGGTCTAGTAAGAACTTTATGGGAAATGGTTCCTTAAAGAACCTTTGTTTACTGATGTTTTTCAAAGAACCATCAAAAATTCACCTTTGGGAGTTCTTTTAAGAACCACATGCAGAAATTATTCTTTATAAAACCTTTTTGTTAAAAGGTTCTTTGTGGAATTGAAAAGGGTTCTATATGATGCAAAAGAACCATTTTCGATTTCACTTAGCATCTTTATTTTTCTGTGTGAAGGGGGGCCTACATTAATTAGACTGGACTGGCTTAAAACTGACTGACTTAGTTACTTAAAAATATTCAGATTTTGAATTGCATTGGTTGTCAATCGGCATTTGAAAAGAAACCACCTCACCTGTATCAAAACAACCAATCAGAATGGAGTGTCTGATGGAGCTTCAGTTACTGCTCCTGCACAGGCTGCAGGCAGCTCCCCTACAATGTGTATGTGCTAACCCAGAGCAGATGTAATGGAGGACAAACAACCAGTGAACAACCAAGCAATGAGAAAACTGCTCATCCCTCCTTTGTCAACAACGGTTTACACAAAAGACAAATAAACCAAAGAAAACCAACCAAGAAAAACAACTTAAAAGGAAAGAATTAGATCAAACAGCTCTGTTTGGAGGGGCTTGTGAGACGAGCTGGAGAACATCTTAGAGAGAGGGGAAGGCAGCTGGAAGTTGTATAATGATGATAATAGTAAGCCAACAGTAGCAAGGCCAACATAAACATGCTGTAAATGTAAATTATTTTGTCTGATTTGTCTGAGAACATCTCATAATAATTAAAAAAACTCCTCATAGTTACTTTAATCATGATTACAACTCTTGAAATTCAACAGAATTCCATGTAACAAATTTATACCTATGTTGTTGTTCAACCTCATTTAATTTTATGCGACAATGTAGATGATATATGGGCTTTGTTTGTTTCTTAATTTGCTTTTGAGCTGAAAGGTAATACTGTATGATGCATTTCATTTTATTTTTCCTAGCAAAAAAAACGGCTAATTGAAATGGAGTCCAACATTATGCTTGGCTGAAGAACTGACTTCTGTCACAAAGATGATTGGAGCACAAGTTACAAAGGGTTAATACATGTGCTGTCACAATTCTAGCAAAAATAACACAACATATGATTAATGGTGGCATGTTATCAGCGTTATAAACGGAGGATGTCGACACTTCATCTGAAGGGTCACAAACATGATAAAGTAAGGAAAAAGTTATCCTGATTAAGAAAGGTGGTGTTTGTGATTCTAATCCAGTTAATTGATGATCTGCTAGCTATCTGTCCCAAGTGTGCTGAAAAATCTGCTGCTCATACACAGCCTTGGCTCTGTAAATGGGGGACAAACTGTCTCAGGCCAAGTGTGAAATGTGAATAACCTCAGAGATAATCATGTTGCAAACTTAACATATTTTACTTGCTACAGCAGACCTTACATTTTTTCTCCTTGGAATTACACTTTTTCACCTGTGTAACATTTCTCACTGAGGCTAAATTTCCCTCGGACAGATGCTCTGAATTCTGCCTTATTTCTCCTTTTGTCAGCTAGCCCAGTTGTTATTGAGAGACTGTTGGTAAGTGCAAATTAAACAATGTACAATTCAATATCATTACTACTTCCAACCTGACAGTGTTTAATCGCATGTAATAACTTGAGCATTAACTATATCCAATATCACAGTAAAAATAAAGTTTCACCTGGAGGTTCAGATGGCCAGGTGTAGTTTGTTCTGGAGGGGGAAAGAGAAGCTGAGGATCAGCATGAGGTCCAGCTCTGGGACCTTCTCGGAGACATTCCTTCCTTCGTGGCAGCTTCGCTTGAGCTCGTATGCATCTCTCCTTGGGTACACTCTTGATCCCAAGTGTTATTCTGGTATTCCAAACTAAGTGCAAATAGGTTATCAATGATTTTAAGCTGCACTAATCTTTTAACAATGGATGGAGTGACTGCGTGTGATGTGGGAGTTGCTTCCCTACCAATCCAGAGATTTCCCCTCAACTCTACTTGACTTTTTAACCTCTTCTGTTGTTGTCTTCAAAAACAGCTTTGTTTTGGTTCAGTCTCAGCAGTCTCATCAGCCATGTTTTTCAGCAACAGTATGCAGCTTTGGTCTAAAGCAGGTAGTCTAACATGGGTTAATCAGTTAAGCTGACTAGTGAAGCCTTTTAGCAGCTCCAGAGTGAATATTGGAGTCACATTCACACAAACATCACTCCAAGTGAATGTTGATGAAAATGTTACTGCTAGATGTTTGAAGGAGTAAGTGTGTGCTAATAAATTACCTTTATATGGTAATGATGTTCCAGTGTTATGTTTGTAGTTTTTTCCACTGCCCCACAAGTGGCTAAAAATGTATTAAAGGTGTCTGTAAGAACTTCAGAGTGGCATCTTTTGATTATATGACAGAAGCAGCAGGGCAGCATTAAAGAGTCTTATGGATGTTGTTTTATGGAAAGAAATCCATCTTTAATAGTTGACTTATTATTATTATTGATCAGGTCACATCATATAACAGATTATATCATTTAACATACTGGTATGAATGCCGGGAATTCTTGCCGAGGGCACAGACAGATAACAGGATCGCCATTGACTGCCTCCCTGTATTTCAGCAATAAAGTTTGTGATTAAAACATTAAAACTGATGTCTGAAAACTGAAAGCATGGTCAAAACTACAAAACTGTTACCCAGGTTGTAAAAAGGATTTTATTTCAGTGGTAGAACATAGTGTGGTTGTGGTACTGTCTATCTTCAGCCACATCTCCATTTTCCTAGGCCCCCTTCCATACAGTTCTACACTTATCCACCAGAATGAGTGAGTTTGTATAAGTTTGCACTCTCCCCATCGTTCCTCCCCCATCTCCCAACCTGCACTGCATTGCTTCATCAGGAACACTCATATACTTCTCAACTTCTGGTCCTATATGTACCTGCATATGAGCTCTTTATTGCAAAAAAACAGAAAAAAACAACAACAACAACAACAAAAAAATCATCACCCTGCTTCTACTTCTCTCTGCATTTGGACCACTGATACTGTACTCACATTATGAAATGAACCTCTTTAATCTTAAAGAAGTAATTTGGATGTATTTAGATTTATTCTTGGAGACTATAAAGAAGCTAAAGGATGATCAAATAGCAGCAGTGGTGAGGCTGTGTTCAAAATGGTAAGCCTCTCTGATGGTAATTGTGATGTACACCACACAAATGCAGAACAGCCTGCCTCCATACCTCATTCATTTACGGTCTCTTTACCTTTCTTCCTAATATTGATTTGACGGCAGGAATTAGTGTGTCTTCTACCTACGCACTCTCTTTCTTGACTTCTATTACCATAGTGCTAACGCCTTTCCTGTTTTTTTTTTCAGTGCTCACCTGCTGTCTTTCTGGGTTAATGCAGGAACATTGGTATTCTTGTGCTGAACACAGGGCAGAAGATGGGATGTGTAACAGGTCAAGTCTGCCTTGCTTTCATCCTAGTGCCTTTGAACAGATAAAGAGATTCTAATTGCATTTGCATAATCACACTAAGACAAAGTCACACACACACAAGATTTTGAGCACACACACATTTACCAAGAACTATGAGTATGCAGTCTCAGAGGACTGAAGCATTGAGTTACACTCTCCATGAATATAAACACTCAAGTACACACAGTCTACTGCAGACTGAGAGCAACAAGCCACCTTACTACTACCTGTGTGTAATATGACTTTCTCATTGGTCAATTGATTGGTCAGTCCAATATATACTGTATCCAGTACATGAAAACATTTATACTGACACAATGGTTCTATCTAATGGTTACATCCAGGTCAAATGCAGGAGGTACTGATAGAAATGTAGTAAGCTACAGCCACTTAAAACCAATCATACCAAACTTTATGCATCGACTGAGTCATGAAGCAAGATTTAATTCCATAATATGATTGATGATGACGTTCTCTGTACATGTGGCATCTATTGCACGTCTGTCCGTCCCAGGGAGAGGGATCCCTCATCTGTGGCTCTTCCTCAGGTTTCTTCTTTTTCCCATAAAGGGTTTTTTGAAGTTTTTCCTGACCCGGTTCGAGGGTCTAAGGACAGAGGGTGTCACAACTGTGCAGATTGTAAAGCCCTCCGAGGCAAACAATGTTTGTGATTTTGGGCTCTAAATAAATAAATTTGAATTTGAATTTTTGAATTGTGAAAACCAAATTTGATACAAATCCATGCAGCCAATTATTAGATGTAAACACATTTGTGGCACCCCCTAGAGGGTAAGTGTAATACACTTTAAAATATGAGCATAGTGAAACTTCTTATACACGTGTGTTAAATTTCAGATTGATATCTCAAAGCATTCATTCATATGACAAATTCTTGAAAATATTTCATATATTTAATGAATACCTATATTCATAAAAATGATTGGCTTGTCTAATCAAATGGGACTGATGAGTTAGAATTACCCTGATGACTTTAGATTACTGAAATTGGCCCATGTTTTTTGAAGATTTTTGAGTTTGAGGAAATTGAGTTGCTAAGAAGTCGCTAAATTTGACATTTTTACAACAGAAAACCATTGGAGCATTTTGAGTCATTGTCATTTGAGTTTTATTGCACAGTTTTGCTGCATGAACACGCTCTTATAGCCTCCACTGTTGATACTGACAGTGGCATCTGAAGGCAGAGTAGACTTTAGAGCTTACTCTTTCTTGAGGAGATCAAAGAGAGCATAAAATATGGTAAGCTAATCTGACTACGTGGCCTCACACGTAATAGGGGCTGTGGTCTGAATCACTTCCACATACAGTATCTTTGGTTTTGTTGGTGTTCAGGTCTCTTTCCAGTCTCTCTTTGCCTCTTTGATGCCAGCTTTCAGTCTGCGCTACATGCTTCTTTGTCACATGACTGAAAAGCAACCTGATGAATAGAGCCTTCACTTCTCCATCCCCCCACGTTTTGTGTTTGTTTCAGGTCTTCAGTTGGGTAGTACACACTGGATTCAGCCAGGTCAGATTCTAAGGTCTCAGTTCAGTGCAGATCTAGTCTACACATTAGTGAATGATATGATTCAGCAAGGACGTTCTTGCTTTTGTGTTACATTGTGTTCATTTTGAACATGCATTGTTTTGTGGATCTGACCCTTACATTTTATACATATTTATGTGACACTATGCCATTTAATGTTCATATATTTAAAACTCTTGTAAATGGGAATGACTTTGTTTTTCTCATTGCTTCCTCCAACACACTATTAAAAGTTACATCACACTTGGGTGCCTCAGACTTGCGCTGCACATCTGTAGTACAGATGGTGAAAATTGATACTTTAGATTGGGAGATGAATATGACTAACAATTTCCGAACCAAAAGAAAAAAGAATATTTGCTGGTAATCTCATATCACAGTGGGAAGAAAGAAAGCCTGGTGTGACACCACTGGGAGGGCATTCTTCAGAATACAGCGTTCATACACTTAACTACTATGGGAATCCAGAGCACAGCTTCCTCTCAATAAGAAGCATTCATGCACCTATTCATAGGAAGCTCCACACCGAGCATGCTATATCGTAAACGCTTTTAGGCTTGTGAAGCCATGTGGTAATTGCTCCAGTTATGTGCAATTACTTGATTTGCATCTATGACTACCATACTGTTTTCCAATTCAGATAGACAGGTTATTGGAGTGAGGACTTTTTCATGTTCAGTCATCATCACTTCTACACCTCACTGATGGCTACCTAATCACAGCAGACTGCTTCATAACAAACATTGTTTCTTGGCATAAAAATGTCTCAGGTATCTCTCCTTCCTCTCTCCCTGTGCCCCTCATTTTTTCCTTTGCGAGCTCAGGTTGAGAAAGAGCTCTGATATTTTAAGCCTGTTAACCTATTAAATGATTGATTACCGCATTTAAGTCTGTTTAATGTTTAATCACCGCTCCAATGATGTATTTAATAGGCCTGGACCTTGATAAAGATGCCTGTTAAATAAGGTGGGTGTTGGGAGGGGGGAGGGGGGGAAGTCCATAAGAAGCACTTCCTCCATTTATTCCTGTTCACATATATATACAGAGAGAGAGAGAGAGAGAGAGAGAGAGAGAGAGATTAAGATAGCAGGAATGTGTATCATGCATGTGTGCCCTCAAACTAACAAAAAATACAGGGTACAACTTTTAACTGTGGCTCCATGGTGCTACCAGTTAAACCACGACCACTTAAATGAATGAAACCAAAAGTAAACAGAAGAGAAGTTACATATACAAAAACATGAATGTTACATAAGAGCAACAGCACAGGAGACTTAAATGTGGTCTCATCAGATCTGTGTCATTTAAAACTGTATTAATAAACTGAGTTAACGCAGTTGTTATATGGATGTATTATGTCCTACTGAAATCCAGCTGAATCATGAAGACTATGTTTCTTTAAATAAAAAAAGTAGTGGATACTTCATAAACTTTCTGTTACCCTACCTTGGTGAGTCTCCAAAGTAGAATGGAAAGCAAAGCCTTCAGCGATCAAGCTCCTCCTCTGTGGAATCAGATCCCAGTTTCAGTTCAGGGGCAGACACCCTCTCTACATTTAAGAGTAGACTTAAAACTTTTCTATCCTTTCATAGTTAGGGCTGGCTTAGGTGAGTCCTGAAAGATACCTCATGGGAAATCTCTTGGCATTATAGGCCTATAATAGCATAACTGAGATCCTCTCTCCTCCTCTCCTTCTCCTTGTGTACACAGTCATGTCCCATGAATGCATGTTAATAATGTTCCATCTTCTTCTGACTTTCTGTGCTTTCTTGTCTCAAAGGTTCCTGCCGCTGATGGCTGCTGTATGATCCCCACTGCTAATATCATTATTCATTTTATAATTATTATATTATTATATTTATATTATTATATTTTTGCCATGATTGTTGCTGTGCAGCTCAGTTTATAAAGAGTATGGTCTAGACCTCTCTAAATCTAACCAGATCTAAAAGAAGAGCTAATGTTGGACTTAACAGTCACCACAAAGACACAAACTCAACTCCAAATGAATGTAATGTTGCTTTGGATAAGACCTTGTTGAATTCATTGTATAATTAATTATATGTATATATGTTTGACATTCTGATTTGACTGGAAATAGCTATATTCCCTCTATTGTGCATTTCATTCCTTTTACTACAGAATTTAAAAAATAATTTTAGTGAAAGACCAACATTGTGCTGGTGTAATTTAACAATGCACGCACTTAATATTAGACCTACTGGAA
This sequence comes from Scortum barcoo, assembly GCA_023238725.1. Classification (NCBI taxonomy): domain Eukaryota; kingdom Metazoa; phylum Chordata; class Actinopteri; order Centrarchiformes; family Terapontidae; genus Scortum; species Scortum barcoo. Next base: position 27,533,141 of record CM041554.1, read on the forward strand.
TCATTTATTTCACATTTCTGTGAACCAGAGCCTTTTAGGGATAGGACTCTCAAAGACTGAATAGAATCAGAGGCTGACATTAAGAAACTCTACCTGACTCTCCTCAAACATAAACACATACACATAAACACATTGAAGGCTACACATGTGCTTGCAGACACAGAGTCCTTGGTGGATAGAGGGGAGAGGAGAGCCTAATGGTGCATTGCAGGTGTGGTTTCAACAATCCATTTGTTAGGAAATGCATTTAATTACTCTGTGTGTGTGTGTGTGTGTGCGTACTCATGGATATTTGGTGAACACAATATGTTTGTGCTTACTTGCACTCATAGTTGTATATGAAGCATATTTACTGCATACATAACATATTGAAGTTTTGAAGTGACATTTTCATTTGACTAAGTGTCAAAATGAGACCATATTTTCTGCAATATACTTTGTATGTATGTATATATTCATGTACATGTGTATGTGTATATTTGTATGTTTGAATATATTCAAGAGGATGTGACCAAACATCATGACTCAAGATTGATGGTACATCAAACAGATCTTCAGTTGTATTACTGGGCAGAACAGTTTTATTTTCCATCTTAAGACTTGTCATGAAAGAATAGTGAATCATGTTCTACTGCTCTTATACCTGTATTTGGCCAACCTCAAATATCTTAAGCCAAACTGTGTTTCCTGCATTTTTAACATGTTAAATGTATGGTGCAAAATGAAGAAATACATCCATCTACAGTACATGACCCAGTGTCCTATGTTTATACACTGGAGAAACATTTGCTATAAACCAGACCGATCCAAACCAAATTACTTTAAATGAACTCAATCTGAAAATTGCAATGAAGCCTTAACAAAACACACTATTTGGTGAAAACTTTTCTTAAGATATGTTTATTCTGCACAAATTAAATCATTGGAACTTCCCTAAACTTTAAGCTTTTGATAAATTAATTATTTCAATTTCAGTTGTAGAGATTTATCATGATGCCTTGTAAATGGCTTATACCTGGTTCTACTGAAGCCTCGGTGCCTAAGCTGAATGTTTGGAGGTTGGAACTTTCTACTTAAGATTGAAAGGAAGTGTGTGTTAATGCCCTGGCACAGGGACTTAACAGTAGTTAAACGAGAACATGAAAGTACTTCTGTTAATGTTTTAAATGTAATGAAACTTGAGAACTTTATTATTATGTCAGTCTTTTCAAAATAGTAATACCACAATATAGTAATGTAATCTGTTAATGTTATGTCTGTAAAAAGCCCCTTTACAACCTAAGGTGCATTTTTACTCTTTACATCCAGATCCTAAGCTGAGAGCACAACTCTCCATTCTATGAAATTACCTATAAAATTATGCAGATGACTCAAATTTGACTCAAATGACTCAAATTTACCTTATTCTGGCATTTAGCATCCTATGGATTTTCTATGCTAGTGCATTGAGAAAACTAATGCCTGAAGTTGTGTAAGCAGGGTCAGATAATATAATATTCTTAAGAGCAGAAGATGCAAAAGCAGGTATATCAAGATAAAATAACATTAAGGTGCATTAGAAATAGTTTTATTCAGGCTTTAATACATTCCACTTTTAAACATGCCAAGATCTCAACATCAGAGAAGTGTAAAAAACGTTTTTGTAAAATTTCTGATTTTCTGGGGTTTCTGGCAATTCTGCTCAAATATTTCATGTACTTTTTCAATATGCACTGAAAAACAGGTGGAGGGAAATGTACCAAATGCACCTCTGAGAGCTATTCAGTCATTATTTGAAGGAAATACTTAGTTTCCTCTCTTTTTCCATCTCACCAACATGGTCTTTTTCTCTGCATCCTCCTTCCAACTCTGGCTCAGTAAACAACTTCTATTGGCCTGGGTATTTCCACCATAAACAATCTTTCCAGAAGCACTTGAAATTGAAATAGTAGATTGGAGAACAAAACACAAAACTTCAAGCTCCTTTTTGGCAGAAAAAGACACAGCAGAGGACAAATGATGGGGGAAAAGTCTGCTGTGTCTCTGCCTGTCCGATTCAGCTGAGAAGATTTTAATGAGCATCCGGTGAAGGCCTCCTTAACAAAAGGAAGTGGTGAGACAATGAGAGAAGAAGGAGAGCCGGATGGAACCTTTTAATAGTTTGGGAGGCATGTCAATTGAGATGCTGATGATGAGAGGGATTGGTCAAGCAGAGATGACATGACGGGGAAATGAGAGGAAATATAGATGCATCTGTGATTTCTTTGATTGCTCTCCACTCCTTCATTGTTCTCTCTTCACAACTGTACCTCCCATTTACACACACGACACATAATGGTTTAAAGAGACAACCAATAAAGCCTAAATGTGTATTGTCTGATCATACTGAGTTGATCATTTAGTTCATTTAGAAATATCGAATAACAAAACCCATGGGTTTATTTTAATCTCCAAGTACAGCAACACATGCACGGTGATGTGTCTGATGCAGAGCAGCAGCCATAGCTCCCTTACTCCCTACTACTTTGTTTATCACTGAAGTATGTATTGCCTATGACAGAAATACACTCAACAACATAGGAATAGGAAATGTGCAGATTGGAACACCTACGACTCCAATGACATGAAGACAATTGTCTTCTAAGTTTGGGTGGATTTCAGCAAAACTATGGAACTGATTTTTTTTTGTTTCCAATGTGTGAATGTATTGTAATGTAATGAGACCATCCCTGACTTTCTTGGTTGCTTGTAACAGCCCATGGACTAATCATGGACTCATTTCTATGTAAAGTCTCTGTCCTGTCGATGACTCCAAACAGCTCGTCCATGGCCTTGTTGGTTGTCGGCGTTGTGGCGGAACATACACTGCTGTCATGACAACCGATGTAAACTCACGCGGAAGATAATAAGGCCGGCATCTGATCATGAGGTGCTCCAGGTCCGGAGAACAGCCCGTAGAAATAATCTCCACATCTGAGCACCACTTGATGTTCACCATGAAGCAGACACCTCCTCCCTTGCTCTTCCCTGAATGTACTTGTCCGTTCCTGTCGGTGAAATGGAGAGCTCCCTCGGGAACAATGGCGGAGTCCGGGATCGAGGGGGTCGAGCCAAGTCTCTGTGAAAACCAAAATGTTCCACCACCAACCTGATGTGTAGAAGTTTTTATCATATTGAATGATAGAGCTCGCCTTGGCAGTGTGCATGTTTCAAAAAAACAAAATAAATTACAAAATAATAGAAAAAAGAGCAGAGTTGAGTTATGTATTTGTGATGTTTTCTGTAAAGAGCACCTTATTTCATGTTATTACTAAAATCAGATGGCTGGCTCATGTAGAGTACCATATGTTCACTTTATTTATATGTCCATATGAATATCAATAGAAGTACAGTGATCCCTCCTCGATCGTGGCGGTTATGTTCCAGAACCCCCCGCGAAAGGTAAAAAATCCGTGAAGTAGAAACCATATGTTTATATGGTTATTTTTATATATTTTAAGCCCTTATAAACCCTTCCACACTCTTATAAACATTTCCCACACAGTTAATACAGTATAAAGCCTTTATATTCTCTTAGATATTTGGTAAGATTCGTTGAAATTATGTATGTAAACACACTGTTTATGTACTAAGCACAAATATACGTATCGTATATCATTGAGGAGTTTTATTTAATACGTAATACAGTTTTAAACACATTGTAATAATACATATTTTAACAAATGCTGGCTAACGCAAAGCGGAATCTAATGCTGCTCTCCTTCGCTGAGCCAATCAGCGCCCAGGATACATAACTGCACCAATATCATCCCAGAAATCTGTGAACCAACAAAAAATCCACGATATATATTTAGATGTTCTTGCATATAAAATCTGCAATACAGTGAAGCCGCGAAAAGTGCAAAATAGTGAGGGATTACTGTACTACCATATATATAAGTAAAGCAGTAGTATTAGTACCAAAAGTACAAATAAAATACCTGCATCAGAGAGGTAATAGTAATGTGATACTATTCTTGCATGAATTCCTTGAATCCTGTCTACTTACCTCTTTTCCTCTACAATTCCAGAGAAACAGAGTTTTAGAAGTTTTGGCGTGTTCTGAATATGTACAGCTGTGTGCCACTCACATGATTTCCGCCTGCTCATCATCCTAACACCGTACGCTGCCTTCACCCGCCGGCTTTTTTGACGTCGTCTATTCAGAGATGAACCATGCTGTCCCGCCCCTTCACCGGCTCTCGTCTTTTCACCGACATGTCCTGTTCTCCCTCTTCCTCCCTCTCCTCTTCCTACTCTACCCCCTCAGGCCCCCCTCCTCTTTCCACTCCTCCTCCGGTGTTCAGATTTACAGCCGGTGTATAATTTGCGTCTTGTGGATGACTAAACTCACAGCAATTCTGACACCACACTCGCTGAATGAATAGGGAAATATAGGGCAGTGGAGGAGAGGAGCATTCATCCAAGTACTTTCACCCCCGTCACAGTGAGCGTACTCGCAGAGAGACAACTTTTTCTTCCGCCAGAAGTGCACTCTGCACTTGCAAAAAAGAACGCTCATCAACTTTAGATGACTAACACTGGTGAATGCGGTGGGGCTCACAGCGGGGGTAGAAGTGGGGTAAAGGAAGAAACAAAAAAGCATAGGGTGGAAACACAATGAGGTGGTAGCAGGCAAAGCACTGGGGAGGCATACTGACGTGATGTAGGGAAATTGGTGTTATGGAGCTGCTATGCTTGCAGTCCGACTCCCTGCCTGGCACTCAGCTTGGCTCTGAAGTGCTCGTTTGTTTCTCAACCTTATCATACCTGGGTTTGCCACCCTGGTGAACACACACAGAGAAGGTGTATTTGTTTTCTCGGGAAAACATTTATTTTATCCCAGCTTCTTTATGGACCTCTCATGTGTACCTCTGCTCTAAGACTGAGTTTTCTTAGACTACAGCGAGGCCGACGATAAGATCACAACTCTGCTGGAGCTGAGTTTTCATGAGACCACTATACTTTCAATTTGTCCTTTCCAACACACACACACACACACACAGAGACATACACACGAAAACTCACACACTAAAACTCAATGACCCCTCAACCTTAATCATACTGCACAACACACACCCCTGCCTAGCTGATCCCCCATTTAACACACATACACAGCCTCAGGGGCCTCAAACCCAATTAGCCAGGAACGTGAGCTACATATGCAGTAATGGTGGCACTGTGTCACTGTCAGCTGTGTTAGCACCGGACAAACACACCAAACAGTCTAGCCAACCGGCAGCTTGGAAAAATCCTCCGAACCACAGAGAGAAGACAGGGTTGTCTATTATTTGTGGTGTTTGTGCTGGGTGTTGACATGGATGTAACTTGAGGTAATTTAGTCATTTTGTCCCTCATCAAGACTGAGAAGTGACTGCTGTAAACAAGAAACATGATGGACACTGGAGGCATGTCCAGTCAGCCTGCTTGTTGGCACAACATGGTGTTTGCTCAAACGTGCTGTATGTTGTTGTGGGAACACAAAATAACATGACCTGTCACATGACCGACCAAGATGTTCAGTAGGGGTCACTTTAGGGACTTCACAGGTTAAAATCAAGGATAAAGCTATATAAGGAACTTTCCAGGTCATTTAAGTGACCTTGTGACACCTGTGTCACCGTGGGTTCTTATGGGTTAAAACTGAAATGCCAGATGTTTCTGACAATACCACCTGGTTGAGAAATCCAGGCTTCCAGTTTATAATGGACACAGAGTTATTTTCAAAGAGCAGCATATAATAATAATAATAATAATAATAATAACAATAATAATAATAATAATACCAAGACTAAACAACCATAATGCAGAAAATAAAGGCAGGAATCGTGTGGCAGGCCTCATTGTTCACTGACTGCCTGGTATACCTGAGAATAGGTAACATGTTTGGGCAGTAACACACCTCAGATAATGCCAGCTCATGTCTCCCATGCCTGAGCTACTATACCAAAGGACACAAACGCAAGAAGATTCTCGCTCTTTGGACTTGGTTCTCTGCTGGCTGACCCTTGGCCCTGCCTGCTGTCCACAGTCAGAGGCTAAAAGAGTTGTAAAATACATGCCTAGTTAGAACAGTAGATACATTAAAACATAATTAAAACATTAATACACATAAAAACAAGTACCATGCATTGAAACCACAGCATGAATAAATTAATAAACTCCTAAAACATGCAAAAACAATGTCCACTGAACACACTGATCCACACAAAAAGACAGAGAAAGACGATTTCCTCTTCTTTTGGCAGACTTGGCTGACAAGTATGAAGCTACTGAGCTTCATACTCGAGTCACAAAAAAAGCGTAAAGAAGCAGGGGAGATAGCATGCAACAAAAGAAGAGAGGCAGAGTTGAAATGACAAGCCCCAAGGATGTGCCTCAGCTTTCTCCACCATGGAGAATAGCAGGGATTGGATTTATGTTGTAGTCGAGACTTAGAGGCTGTGCTGGGGGCTGAGAGGAGGGAGTCTGTTTCTTAAACCGCATAAAGTAATTTTTCTAATAGTTAATTAGACATTATTTGGCCCAAAAAGCTCTTTGAAGTTGGATGTGGTGGTATGAGATGGACTGCAGTTCACCTCATGGTTTGTCCTTCAGGTTTTGAGTATATATTATAGTTTTAACATTGATGCTGCATGTAAGCACTTGTTCAAAGGCACCATAGTAAAAGGTGAACTTGGCAAGGCTATAGCTCTAGAGTAACAGAAAACCCATTCCAAAAAACAACTGTACAAAGTTTTACCGGGCTGCCTATCAAGATATTGAAAGACCACTCAACAGAAAATCTGTATTTCAAGTATCAGATATTCACTAGAGGTGGAAATTACAAGTCACTTGTTCAAAGATTTATAGTCAGTCTTCATAAATGAAAATGCCAGAAATATGGGGAAAAAAGATTAAAATATTACAAATTAGTTTGCAATTTAATTTTTTTTTCCCCGCAGATATTATGACATGACAAATGAAAGTAACACAGTTAGTAATGTTACTGGTTCCAACTGTGCGCTTCCTGCTATGACTAGTCAAAATGTCTGCTGTGCATGCATTTAGGGCCCTGATGCTAAGCTATCAGGATTCAGGTTAGCAAACTTTATTTAAAAAGCTAGAAGATGGACAGACAGGGATGAAAGGAAAATCTCATCCTCTGCAAGAAAATAAATGAGTCATATCCAAACTATCTTACCATCAGTTTCAAAACCAGAATGGGAGGAAAGTCTTGAGATGTGTTAAAACTCATTTTTCCAAATTTCTTTACATTGTTGAAGAAGCATTTATTCTTGTAGAATAGTACAACCATGTCACATTTCCTTTTACAATAAGATGCCCTCAGCAGGAGCTGACTGCCATTTCAACAACACTCATAAATACAAGCTGGCAATATAAAACTATATTATCAGAGGTAAAAAAAACATTAAATGACAGGGAAAAGGAGACAAATGATGAACTACTCTGCATTCCATAGTAATCTACATAATGATGAACTTAAAACAACATTTAAAAACCGAGTAAGTGTTTTATTGACACTGATGAGGAACAAATGAAACTGAACATACCTCCATCTCTAATAAAAGCCTGTTCCAGATAAAGGCCTGGTTCTCTCTGTTTTCAGTAAATTTGAATTCATGCTTTGTTTATGGTTGACAGCTTTTAGTTTTAGAAGACTAGAAACACTTAATTAAGTAATTATGTTCATTAAAAGAAGTATTACTACCACCTATTAGCATGAGAAGATATATGAAACTGTGTTGATAATATTGGCAAGTGCATCAATAGTTTTTAAAGGTTTATAGAGATTTTCATGATATTAATGGTTGTTTCTTGAGCCCTGACATTTATATTCATCTTCTTTAATATAATCCATAATAACTCACAAAATCACACAAAGGAAAATTAATTACAGATTAATTTGCTGCACGACGACTGACAGATAAATTAGGAATCACTGTTGTGTTCAGATTTTAAACACGCATGCATGCAACACACATCCCCATCCACACACACACACACACCTGGTGGCTGGCTTGTGTAAGTGGCTTGTGTCAAGGGGAGCAGATTAGATATAATAGAGTCCTGTGAGCCGCACAGCTTCCCTGTAATATAGTGGATGGGCCTGTCAGTTTGACAGACAGCTTATGGTACTGTGGCTGGATGGATGCAGAGTGGAGGAAAGGTGCGGAGGGGAGGAGGCACAGGAAGAGAGTGATGGATGCCACCCCTCTCTGGGCCATAAGGAATGAGTAATCTCCACATATCTATCACCTGACGAGAAGGAAGGAGGGACGCAAGGAGAGAAAGAAACAGCACACACAGTTGGACACGTCCATTTCCTCGCTGTTCCTCCCCCACTCGGCCAGTGGGGAGCTGAGGGGTAAATCTAAGTGCGCCTTATTTTGCTGATTGCCCCTCTGACAAGATAAAGAGGTTGGAAGCCCCGGGGGACGTCCTGAACTGTCCCTGGGCCAATCACAGAACAGACAGCAGGCATAAATCTTGTGGAACACACATACACATGCTAGCTGGCAGTGCTGTTTTGATGGATTTATATCAATACACATAAACATATTCCCAACCATGATGAAATACACTGCAAAAGAACAGAAAAGTTCTGCTTTAAATGATCATATAAAACCAGTTGTTTGAGGAACCATGATTCTCTGAAATCTGTCAAGTTCCAAACAGGGATTTTAGAAACTTCTTATATTTTTCACTAAGTACAAATATAATCTTTTTCTCTTTACTTCGGCATGTTGAATCCAAAATGTGATCTAAATGAGCGACTAATGTTTCCTGAGCTAACAAACAACTGAGTATCATTACTCTTGGGTTGATGTAAAGTAATCAAAAATGTACGTAGAAAAATATACACATGTTCTTCCAGGCCTAACCCATTTGGTGAGGTTGAAATAATTCTGGTGAGTTTGCTTGACTGGGACTATTTGTTTAGAGTAGTCAGAAAGCTGTCAATCATACTTTGGTGTGGAAAAAACAATCAGGCCCCCAATAATGATCAGTAAATGTACCAATACGACACTGTAAAAATACTCTGTTACATGTTAACGTCCCACATTGAAAATGTCATTTTCTCCTGTGACTGTTACTGTTCAGGGTTCAAGGGCTCATTTATTTAGCTTTACACAACACAATATTGTATATATTCACATTGTTGTCCCTTCATGCTACACAAAAAGCACAAATGACACATAATGACAGTATTCATTATGGTGGAGGTGAGAGGATGAATTTAGGAGTCTCACAGTCTGAGGAAAGCTGCTCAGTTTATATATCTTGTCAGACACTCATCCCTGTTCACATCAGCAGAGCTGCTGTCTTCTCCTCCTATTTTCTAAAGTCAGTGATCATCCAGGCAGTGATGGTGGTGTCATTCACAAACCTCACAGCAGTTCTCTCCATGATTCTCTGATTGTAATTGTGGGTGTGCAGCATGAACAGGAGGGGTCTTAGCACACAGCCATGGGGTGCTCTGGTGTTGAGACTATTTATTTTTAATGCATTCATATAAAAGCAGGATTTTACTGTAATTTCAATTAAATAAATAAAAGCAAGGTTAGCAGATCCTCACATTTCAGAAGCTGGGAAATGTAAAATATCATTACATCATATAGATATATAGTATATTGATTCAGATGTATTTTGTGAAATTGTTATAATTTGATCCTTTCTACTTTGTCTAATAAGGGGGCTATCTGACTATTCCCTTCCTTATCACAGAGTGCTGCTGGGACTGTGGGTTCTGCTGATTCTCCCCACAGCTCCTCCTCTCCCTTTCACTGTGGATTAGGAGAAAGAAAGCTCCGTGACATAAGCTCGGAAGGATATAATGCACAAGACAGTAGGCTAGGCACAGCATGTGTGTATTTCATAGGGGTATTGTGTGTGAGATGTTCTGCACCATACAATGGAGGCTTGGCACCAGTGCCCCTCAGTGTGATGGATAAAGAGGGAGATGGGAAAAGGGAGAGAAATTTTAAAAGAAAGACAGAGAAAAATACAGTAGGAGAATATGAGATAATGACTGAAAGTAGGAAGAGATTTAACACAGAGCACCAAAACTGGCCATCATTCATGGGAAACACTTGTCTTCTTTAGACCTTCTCTCAGTCTTTGACTGAATGTCTCATTGTGGACATTTCAGTTTGAGTATTTATGTCTGTGCCCTGGTGGAAAACTAGTTAGTTAGTAAAACAACAATTTCTGTTGTTCCCAACTGAAGATGCAGTCATGTTTAGTAATTGAATTAAACTTCTATTTGTGGCCAGCATTTATTAGATTTTTTTTAGCACTAGACATTTGATGTATTTGCATTTTGTATTTGCCTATCTATTGAGTTGTAACTGTTGAAACTGTAAAAAAAACATCTTTCCTCTGGAGAAAATAAACACTGCTCTGTAGTTACGAAATATTTCAAAAAGTAAATCCACTAACTGAAAGTTAATTGACTTAATCCAGTTACTGTGATATCTATGGCTGTAATTAATGATTATTTCATTATTAATTATTATGTAGATTGTTCTCTATAATTTTATATTTTCAGCATCTTGGCTAAATAAATTACTTAAAATGATTTCTAAAATGATTACAATCATCATCATAATTTGCTACTTTACTGAGAGGTTTTCCAAATTTTCAAATTCTATTTGCATATTTTGGTAGGGCATCTTATGGGATGCAGCTCAGTGGTGGATAGGAAAAGTCTCTCAATCTAACAGCTGCCTCAGGGTCATAGGGCAGGTCGCTGTCTTTGCTTCTGACACTGTTGAATTTGTCTTGTTTTGGTCTGCTGATTTCAGACAGCAGAACTTGAAGCTGTGTCAAGTTGTTCTTCTTACTCCTTGGTAACATTTTTGTGAAGGGAACTTGCCCATATGGAGTGGAACAGGAAGCTTCTTATGGCAATTCTAGTGGGGTTGCTAGCAGTCATATGTTATGCAACACCTCCTCCTCATGAGCAGGTGGCACTAAACAGGTTGATATGAGCACTTTATGAAGAGAGACTTAAGAACATGAAAATGTTTTTGCACGACACCCAATCTTAATGAAGAAAATCCACTATATGATATGCACACCTATGATATGTAAGTAGTTTATATGGGGCACCTTTGCACGTGCATGTGAATGTGCACTAATTACATGAACATATGACATGATCACATGACACCCCCACCCCCCCACCAATTAAGGTATTTCCCTCAGGCAAAATAATTAAATGTTACCTTGTGATCCCTTATACTAAGAATGATAGACAGACATATTAACGAATGTGTGTGCTTTGATTAATGAAGAAACAGTGTTGGTAGTTGTTGTGTGGTTAAATGAATTTAACTTTAGAAAGTTTAAAAATTGTAGTACGGTTGTTTAATTTATTCTGTAAGTACAATGAAGCGTTTAAAATGTTTTTAATGAATGAATGTGTGTGCTTTGATTAACAAAGAAACGTAACTTTGGTGTTATTAGTTGTGTGGTTAAATGAATTAATTTAACTTTAGAACGTTAAAAGTACGGCTAGTAGAAGTAGATTTTGAAATAAGTGTCATCTTTTCTCGCCGCTGCAGCGGGCTGGATCTGTGGCGTATAAGGCCTACGTGCTGTTCGGGCATCATGCGGTCCGCGCGGACGGCTAATGTTGTTTGAGAGCTCACGTGCACACTCATCCCGTGACCAGTCCTCACCAGGTATCCCCCCTCAGGCAAATCACGACCCCCTACCATGTCAAAGCTTGTTTGGAGTTATTGTTGTGAGTTGTGTACAAAGACAGTGTGCTACAGCAATGAATCACTTCGTCCTGCGTATTTTTTTGGGAGGAACGCCACTCGTTTTTTCGACAGCCTTTTCGACCGGTCTGCTTATTTGGAGAGCTACAATAGCCTCTTGCTATGGTGAGTTTTTTCAGCCCATTGCTATCTGTTCCATATTTATAGTATTTTCTCATGTTCTTAAAGATCTCCCTTTATTAGGTGACTATTTATTTTATTTTTGAACCATACTAAAATCTGTGTATGTATGTGTGCTTAAAATCTAAAAGGTCAAGTGATACAGAAACGAAGAAGAAAAGAAAAATAAGATCGAAGGACAAAGTGGCCAGATGGTGTCCGGAGAACATGCAAATAAAGGCTGCGGTAGCGGTTGGAAATCTTCGCAGAGCATTAGCGGAGACGACGCACGATCTTGGGGACAAGGACAATCAGAAGTATACGTGCATGAGGCAGCAGTATGTGAAGCATTCAACATCAAGGTGAAATCCAATCACTTGTTTAACACAATGGTTCTTGTATGAATGATAATGCTAGTGATAGATAATGCTAATGTGATAGATGATGAAATCCATCGTCTGATAGTCTTAGTACAATACCAGGGTGTCTAAGACAACCTGTCTCCCCAAGGCCCTCTGATGTGAGTGAGCCCTTTTTTGAAAACAGTAAAACTGTTGCGGATACAGTAACAGGTCCAAATGACTGGACTGACTGTGGATGTGGTCATATAGTGAAAACCATTACATTTTTAAATTGATCAATTAAATAAAACTGACAAAATATATTTAAGTCGTTGTTGGCACAGCAAACGACGTGTTTATAAGTACATATGGTGATAACACACAAAGACTGGAAACAAGATTAGATCAACTTAATAAAACCCAAACAGAGGTATTGGCTATTCTTGACAGAATTTTAAGCACAACGGCTGATAATAGAGTTTAGGAACTGGTTATAAACTAGCCTGTAACACATCCCCATCTAGGAAAAATTTTAAAGCTAACGACGGAGCCGTTATTAATGTGCATGATAAGTTTAATGGGCTTGCATATCTTATTGTGTTGATATTATTGTGCGTGCAAACGCTGTGTATGTTGACGATGTTGTGATGTCCGAGGCTGAGATTGAACGGGCTGTAGCTGAGTCTGAGGAGTAGATCGGGAATAATGATGATGATCTTCTTGATATTATAAATGTGAATGGGTTAGCTGATGATGCTCCCTGTTTCTGAACATGAGCAAGCAGGATTCTAATACTGTCCTATCTTAATGAATTGATAACTGTTTATCATCCGACTAGAGTGCTGTGCCCAAAATGCAGGCTTACTTGTAGTTCCCAGGGTTCCAGCAGTAACATCCACTTGACTACTGGACTACTGGACATAAGTGTATAAATAAATAAGGGTAGCGGAAGCAGAGAAAGAGGGAGCCCCCCGGCAATCAAAGCCTATAGCAGCATAACTAAGGGCGAGCCTGTGTCCCACCCTAACTATAAGCTTTATCAAAAAGGAAGGTTTTAAGTCTGTTCTTAAACACTGACACTGTGTCTGCCTCTCGGACCCAGACTGGGAGCTGGTTCCAGAGAACAAGGCCTGGGCATTTTGGGCACAGCACTCTAGTCAGATAATAAACGGTATATTGTGCGGTATATGTACAGGCTGTTTAAAAAACCTTTTCTGTGAACAAATCTACATTGTAGCCATTGTCTGCATTTAAAACAGCCTGCACATCACTAGCTAAGGAGGATCCTCTCAACTCTCAACATTTAAAATACTACCGGCTGGTGAATTCTCGAACGCCATATTAATTAGCCCTGATAACCTCACCCTGACCCTTTCAGGCACTTGCTCAATGTTATTAAGATCAACGTCTCTAAAATCGAGATGCTGGTGCAATTCAGAGGCAATAAAGGAGGGTATGTCTCTGGCGCTTATGTTACCACTAGCGTCATGAGCTCCGGCGATGGTGGAAGAGGAAGAGTGGGGAATACTGCTCCCTACAAGTTTTCCCATTCCACATTGTCTGAATTTGGGATTGTCTTCTACTGCGGTAATATCACGTTTACTTAACAAACCTCTTTTAGCAGCAGCATCAGCAGTGGTGGCAGCAGCAATAGGTGCATCATCAGCTAACCCATTCACATTTATAATATCAAGAAGATCATCATCATTATTCCCGATCTACTCCTCAGACTCAGCTACAGCCCGTTCAATCTCAGCCTCGGACATCACAACATCGTCAACATACACAGCGTTTGCACACACAATAATATCAACACAATAAGATACGCAAGCCCATTAAACTTAAACTTATCATGCACGTTAGTGCTTACATTAATAACAATACTCTGGATTAAGTTGATCCGTCGTTTTGTGTAGCAATTTAAAATTTTTCCAACAACAACTAGATGGGGATGTGTTACAGGCTTAGTTTATAACCAGTTCCTAAACTCTCTATTAATCAGCCGTTGTGCTTAAAATTCTGTCAAGAATAGCCAATACCTCTGTTTGGGTTTTATTAAGTTGATCTAATCTTGTTTCCAGTCTTTGTGTGTTATCACCATATGTACTTATAAACACGTCGTTTGCTGTGCCAACAACAACTTAAATATATTTTGTCAGTTTTATTTAATTGATCAATTTAAAAATGTAATGGTTTCACTATATGACCACATCCACAGTCAGTCCAGTCATTTGGACCTGTTACTCCACAGTATCCGCAACAGTTTGATGTGAGTGAGCCCTTTTTTGAAAACAGTATCCGAGCAGTTTGAGACAGGCTGTGAGTGGAGCCTTTTTTGAAAACAGTAAGAGGGCCTTGGGGAGACAGGTTGTCTTAGACACCCTGGTATTGTACTAAGACTATCAGACGATGATGATTTCATTATCTATCACATTAAGCGAGTCACCACACTGCATTGTGGGCACACTAGCATTATCGTTCATACAAGAACCATTGTGTGAAACAAGTGATTGGATTTCACCTTGATGTTGAATGCTTCACATACTGCTGCCTCATGCACGTATACTTCTGATGACTGATCCTTGTCCCCAAGATCGTGCGTTGTCTCCGCTAATGCTCTGCGAAGATTTCCAACCGCTACCGCAGCCTCATCCGGTACTCCCGACGGTCCCGCGCACTCCTTTATTTGCATGTTCTCCGGACACCATCTCTGGCCACTTTGTCCTTTGATCTTATCTTTTCTTTTCTTCTTCTTCTTCTTTTTTCTTCAGTATCACTTGACCTTTTAGATTTTAAGCACACATACATACATTTTAGATTTTAATGTTCATAAATAAATATCACTAGTACACAGTTTTAGTATGGTTCAAAAATAAATAAATATCAACTATGGTAGTAGCACACAGTGTCAAGCAACTCACTTGTTGAGTCAATCTCCACCGGCGGCAGTATTCCTCTGTTTAGCCCTCCTACACCGCGCCTAGTCGGGACTAATAAAAGAAAAAACAAAACAAAACTCCTGTCCATCACTGAAAATAACAGTAAATAGATAATATATAGATATATTTATATAGCACACTAACCTTCAACACCAGGAGGTGGTATGTTTTCAGAATCAGAATGATAACTTCGCAGTCACCTAATAAAAGGAGATCTTTAAGAACGCGCACGTTCTCCTCCGAAAAAATACGCAGGACTTGGAGTGATTCATTGCTGTAGTACGCTGTCTTTGTACACAACTCACAACAATAACTCCAAACAAGCTTTGACATGGTAGGGATTTGCCTGAGGGGGGATACCTGGTGAGGATTGGTCACGGGATGAGTGTGCGCGTGAGCCCTCAAACAACATTAGCCGTCCATGCTCAGGTGCATGCACATTCACATGCATGCACAAAAGGTGCCCCATATATACTACTTATGCACCACTGAACAACTAAAATAGAAAACATGTCATTATGGGCAGTAGCATGACAACAAAACCCAGTCATTTCACTGGTTATGAAATTATTAATTCACTTCTCTCTACTTTCTATCCAGGAGGTCTACACAGAGGACTATATGAGCTACGTCAAAATGAAAAAAAATACTTGGCTCATTTTGTTTGTGCCGTTAATTACATCATTGCTGTCACGCAATTAAAATATGTCAGATCAACGTCGGCTGGTGGACCATCCATAATAACACCAACATTCATTTTTGTGGTATTATATTTATACTGATTGCATTTTACCAAATGAATAAATACAAAGGGCTTAATCATCATTTGTGTTGTAATTCGCTGTCTTTTCATCCATTTGCCAGCTGTATTTCAATGCAATGCATGCTGGCATATAGGCCTTAGTTAAGGATCATTGCTTGCACACTACTTTTCACAATGCATTGTTGAATACTTGTCCACTATATAGGGTATAATAATTCCCACTATATTTTCAAACAGCACTGCAAAATGCCAAATGTATTACATAGTGGACTATATGGTGTGTAGTGTGATTTTGGACACAGCCTACATGCTGTGGGCACACAGAAATCATTCAGTGGGTTATACTGATGCATTTTACAGAGCTCTTATCTACTTTGAAAGGATATGTTCCTTTCTTGTCTCTCACTTTTTAAGCAGCTATTTAGATCATGTTTGCTATACTTCCAATTGCTCTCTGATATTTTTTTTTTTCGTCTGGCTGTGCTTTGAATGAGGCAGGCTTTTTGGCCACAAACAAGCAGGTGGCATTGACTAAGCATTTTAATATGCCTGATAGTTTCATTCCTTCCCAAAGGTTTTAAACAAACTGTAGTAGGTCAAAAGCTTTGGATAATATGCATCAAATGATGTACTTATCTTTAAAGTACTTTTTTGGCAACTTTATGCTTTGTGAGATCATCATCAGAGAGACAACAGAATACAAAGTTAAAACAAAATAATGAATTTATGGTACTATAGTTTATCATTATTTTAAAAGTAGCCTGTATATGAAAGTAATTAAATCACATTTAATTTATAAAATCCTCATGAGAGAATTTTGTATTATTATTTTATCTTTTTTTTATCTTTTAAGTGTCTCCTGATTCAATAAAATATAACCAATGATGAATTTTAAAGAGAGAATATAGAAATGCAAAGTTTACAAAATGATTATTTGTTCCTTGTAGACTTTGTACTGTGTGATGCATCATAACCTTAATGTAATTACACAATTTATTGTGAGCTGTAATATTCATTCATTCATTTCATTCTTTTTCTTTACCTGCTTTCCTGACACACAGGGTCACAGGAGCCTGTCTCAGCTATCATTAGGCACTAAACAGTGCTGAACACAGCTGGAACATGCTTGTTGTTTCAATTTTGATTAATGAAGTTATTGATGTCGGTTCTGTGAAACACTGAAACATTTTTGTTCTTGTCTGTATTACGTGCTGTGTTACTCTATTTGGCAGAATCTCTCTTTTATCTTTGCATTTTTTTCTAAATGTTGCTCATGTGTTGTCAAATCGATCGACATTTTCTGAGCTTGCAGCACACTGAGCTCTCAGGACCACTTCCTTTGTTAACACCAACTCAACATGGAATGCCTCCAAACCACAAGTATGGCAGTCATTATCATAAAAACTAAAACATGTGAAAAAGGACACCAATTTATAACGCATTCTGTGGCTAGCCACTATAAACATCAGGCATTGTCTCGCATGTTAAACAAAACAGTTTGACTGCAGTTGTTCGACTTTTTAGAGGGGGTACATCCTGTCTGACGTCAGCAAGTTTACTGGCCTCTGTTAGGTTGGACAGTCAATACATTACTTTACTTGCTGCTCTAGGTAAAATTACTTAAATAGTAAAGAACTGAAATGTGGCAACTGAAGGTAATATTTACAGGACTAAAGAATTTTTTTTCCAGGGCATACGTTGTCATGCATTATTCATTTAACTAGTCAGGTATAGATGGCATGTTATTACTAGGTGAAATAGGATTCAAATGATGAATTATTACATGTACATGAAATAACACTAATTGAAAATTATTGCAGTCCAATATGACTCAATATTTTTGGCACTATTAAAATGGACTGTATGAGCAAAACCTTCAAGCACAAGTACCTTTCAATTAGGGATGCATGTCCTTGCACAGTAGAGCTGACATTAATTAAGTTTCAATGACTTATGTTGGCTCCAAAAAGCTTTTGAAACCACATTTTGGCCCTCACAGGACAGTGGAAGTCTTCAGTGACACCGTACAGCTCTTATAACAAATATGGCTTTTGTCATTATTGAAAGAAAAAAAAATGTATTTTAAGAGCTAAGACATCTACACACAGTTGATATGATTCATTTCTGAATGTTTTAAAAGCATCATTTTTCAGCAGTCTTATGACTGAGCCACAGAGTAAAACTTAATTGAGGTCATGGAACAAAGAGGGGAAAGACAGAACGGCAGAAAGAAAGAGATAGAGGATGCAAATTGAAAGGCAGAGAAACTTGGGAATGAGTGTGGAACAGATAAGGGAACCCCGGGAGTGAATAAACACCTCTGTCTTTGATTTCAGCCGTGGTTTTCCTTCCCAATAATAAGCACTTTTAATGTTTCTCACAGTGTCAACTCCCAGTCTGCAACCAGCCGAACTGGATGTGTGGGTGGCAGACAGACTGGAGGGATAGAGAGAGAGAGAACCTGGCAAAGAAGAGAGGGAGCATGGGGAGAAAAAGAAGAGGTGGAGAGTAGTCTATGCACCAGCCCGGCACAATTTTCTAGTGGAAGTAACTGTGTTTAATCCTGCTTTGCTCTAACGAATCATCCTTAGCCGGGCTGAGCCTGCAGCAGGTGCCTCAGAGGCTCTGAAAACATGGTTCAGGTATTTCTCTCCAACAGAAAATGTTAACTATGTTATAACTAACTTAAAGTTGACAATAAAAGTAGGTATTAGGTATTATTGATTTATGATAAGAGTGCAGGTATGTATCACATTTATAACTGTTTTCATTACTGTATTGTCACCTGAAACTGACCATTTCTGTGTTTTCGTTTTTTTTTTTTTTAGATTAGTCAGATTATCACCTGCTATTGGTTTTCCACATTGACTCTGCTATTAAAGCCAAAGAAGACTTCTTGCTAATCAGTATCATACTGAGTGGAACCATTACACTCAGTATCAAGCTTCTCTTAGTTCTGGGTACTGACATTCCATTTGACTGTTTTACTTTTGTCCTTGGTGTGAATACTTCTGGCCTTTTGCAAGCAAACTTTTAAGTTTTATGGCTTTAGCTTACTGATCAGGATATCACTAGAATTCCATTAGTAAGGTCACTAGTAGCACATCTCATGTATTCTTTTCTAAGATCCTTTGACACGTTCAGTAAGCTGACTGAGTTAATGCCTGGCCTTCTCTTCATTTTAATGAGCAGCTCTCTCTCTGCCTGCTCATCTGTGTTCATTTTTACTGGTTGGTTTTTAATGTCTATCTAATGCCTTATGCCTTTTAGTTTTTGTTTGCTGTCTTTAGCATCAATTGTACCGACATTACAACACTTTGCTCCATCTCCAACCTCCTGCTCTACCAGTTAGGTCACTTCCACCTCTTCATCATCCTATCACACTGTCTGGACTCAACTGTCAGATAAAGTGTTCTACAGAAAGGCCACAAACAGGTCAATCTAAGTTTAAGTATTTATGAAAATGCTTTCAATCACTCTCCAAAGTCAAGTCAAGTCCTAATGAGTTTATCGTGCTGAAGACAAACAGGCTTATATGACTACAGGCAAAGTGTTTCAGTCTGTTTATCAGATGATGATGGCTGCCGTGTCCCCAAATCTGCTTTTCATTTGTTTAATTTTGTTATTTAATTTGGATTTGGATTTTCAACATATACACTGCCCAGCTGAGCCCTGTCATGTAGTATGGTAGACAACAACTTCTGCACATCAGGTTGTTGGTGGACAGCACTTTTACACCATGGCCAACAAACAATGGATTATCCAGAACTGGGATTACCTTAAAGAAGGCAATATACATCTGTTTTTACAGGCTGAGTTGTACTGTAAAGTCTCCGTTCACTGTAAAAAATCAGTTCTTGTTTAAAGACCTTGAGACAAGATGGTGGACTCAAATGTACGACAGACCACTATCAACAAAAAAATACTTGAAAGCATCAAAACATAAAGCGCTCACGTGGAGGTTAAAGTGCAAACAAAAACACTCGCTGGGAGAATCAAAGTGCAAACTAAAGTCGCCCACTAGGAGGATAAAAGCACAAACTATAGACACAGAAAAAGCAAGGAACCATAAACACACAATGGAGGGCTTGACAGGTAATCTCAACACCAAACAACACAAACTGGCACAGGATAAAGGAAGACTAGGACTATTTATACATGAGGTAAGGGGGAACAGGTGAGACCAATCAGGGCGGAGCAGATAATCACAAAACACACAGAGGCAGGAAGTGGGCATCTGAAACGAGAGGGAAAAGGTGAGTACAAAATAAAACAGGAAGTGCATGATGAGACTAGAAACAAGTGACTTCAACTTAAACATAACGGGCTCATGACAAGACTAAACATGAAACTAAACTTAGGAAAACAAAACATGATGAGACACAACACACAGATAACCCCCAAACCCGTCTCAACCAAAAACACACAGCAAACCTAAGGGAAGAAATCAAATTGAAAGATCACAATATGTGTCAATAAAAACAATATTGTATTGAGATATATTGGAAAATAACTTAAATTTGATACTCCAAGTCTGTAGATTGTTTTACTATACTGTACAAGAAGCTGTAATTAAAATGAATAAATTTCAAAGCGCAAAGCTGACAGCTCCAGCACCCTGATTATAGAGGAACACATTTTAAGGTTTTCATTAAACATGTGTAACAGAGTACCACATTACCAAAGAAGAAGTCTGTATTATTTTCCTTGGGACATTAAGTGCTCCTTGAAGAGATGAGTTTTCAATTACTATCACTGTGATTTCAACAAGGTCCCTTCAGCATCATTATTACATAAAAAAATATTTATTTGGTGCAGTTAATGAGAGTCAATGAATCTGATTTCTTTAACTCATCTAGAACATGATGAAAAGGACCAAAGCCTCTCAGAGGGAAAAAAAAGTTCCCCAACTGACAGATATTTTTTTCTCAATGAGAGGTTTGTTTGCAAAGTGAATGAACATTCCCCACTAGGCAATAGTATAACCAAGAGGTATGTAACCTTTAGTGAGCATTGGCTCTTCTTGTCTTATTCTGCTCTTTTAAAATTGCAGTTATTTTCAGTCAAATTGGAGGCAGTTTCCAGCTTTTCTTCTTTGAGACTAGCCATGCTTGCGTACTTTTAAAGGTACATCCTAATTTGCAAAAAATAAATAAATAAATAAAATATTAACACTGGGTTTGCCACAAAGTCGCACTGTGGTTACACCCAAAGTAAGTAATTATTTAAATATTTTATTATGCCTTTCATGCCCGTGATAGCTGTGGCTGGAGTTTTTAGCTCAAAGAAAAGATGAAAAAGCATGTGAAGGACAAATGGTCAGAAGGCTAGCTGACTCCTTGGCTGACTGAAGATGTTTTTTCCCCTTTGGTCCGATTCAGAAACTACAGTCACAGTTATGAGATGTGGATTTAAGACGGCACAAAAAGCCACAGTTCACACAGTCTAACTTCTGCTTCTCACTTGTAGACATCCCACGTATTACTGATCAGTCAACAAATCTTAAATGGATAAATGAGACTGAACATTTCTTTCTTTATTAAAATGGGCAGGACAGAGCCACATCATCGGCTGACACTGGCATGATCGCCACACTTGCTTGTCAAGTGAAGCAGTCTTCCGTTTTTCTCAAATTTGAATACGTTTCACCTCCACATCAAATGCAAAATTGGGAATTTTAAAAGAACCTAAAGGTCATCTGCTTAGACGTTCTGGGGATGACACATCTCAAAGTGTTTCAGTCGATGCAACAAAACTGGAATCTTTTTTAAGTTAAATATGAACAAGTTTTTGTGGCAACTCCTCATTGTCAGCACAATTCCAATTGTGCTTACAAAATCTTACTCAGTGAATAAACTGGCTGGCCGAGAGCAGTTTTAATTTTGTAATGCGGTACGGCTCAATGATGAGAAGGATTGTGTTTTGTGGGACTTCAACTGTCACTGTGCTAATGAATGAAGAAACATTTTAAAAGTATACAATTCCAACACACAAATTATGCACTGAGTGATTAAACGGAACACTTTTTTAGTATATTTAATATTATTATTATTATTAATAATTCATAAATAATTCATAATTCATCCCCTAAAAAGAAAGATTATAAAACAGAAGAGACTGGCACCATGGTTTAACTCTGCAACTCGCAAGTTAAAACAAACAACGCGACAATTGGAAAGGATATGGCGCTCCACCAAAGAGGAGGACTCTCGCCTAGCCTGGAAAGAGAGTCTCAAAACGTATAGGAAAGCCCTGTGTAATGCCAGAGCAGCCTACTATTCATTCAGAATTAATAGAGAAAAATAAGAACTGCCCTAGGTTTCTTTTCAGCACTGTAGCCAGGCTGACACAGAGCCATAGCTCTATTGAACCCTGCATTCCCTTAAGTTTAAGTAGTAATGATTTCATGAGCTTCTTTAATGACAAGATTCTGAATATTAGGGACAAAATTTGTCAGGATCTGCCCTCGTTAGACTCCGATCCTTCAGACTCAGGAAATTTAGGAGCAGATACATTAAAACCTGACAATTGCTTAGACAGTTTTATTCCAATTGGCCTTCCCGAATTATCCTCGTTAGTTTCATCATCGAAAGCAACAACTTGTCTCCTAGACCCCATCCCAACTACGCTGCTTAAGGAAGTTTTCCCATTTATTGGCACATCACTGCTGCATATTATTAATCTGTCTCTGGTGTCAGGCTTTGTACCCAAGTCTTTTAAAGTAGCTGTAATTAAACCATTGATCAAAAAACCTACACTTGATGCAGATGTGTTAGCCAATTATAGACCAATATCCAACCTCCCTTTTTTGTCTAAGATTCCTAGAGAAAGCCGTTGCCAGCCAGTTATGTAATTATCTCCACAGTAATAGTCTTTTTGAAGTTTTTCAGTCAGGATTTAGAGCTCACCATAGCACAGAAACAGCACTTGTGAAAGTCACCAATGACCTGTTGACAGCATCAGATAGAGGGCTTCTGTCTGTACTTGTCCTGTTAGACCTTAGTGCTGCCTTTGATACAGTTGACCATCACATCCTGTTGCTGAGAATGGAAAAACTGCTTGGTATTAAAGGGTCTGCATTAAACTGGTTCAGATCATACTTATCAGATCGGTCTCAGTTTGTCCATATTAATAATGAATCCTCTGTGCATACTA
Source organism: Scortum barcoo (assembly GCA_023238725.1). Lineage (NCBI taxonomy): Eukaryota > Metazoa > Chordata > Actinopteri > Centrarchiformes > Terapontidae > Scortum > Scortum barcoo. The sequence goes on from CM041554.1 coordinate 27,556,245, forward strand.
AAGTCTGTCATGGAGTTCCACAAGGTTCAGTGCTTGGTCCAATTCTGTTTATTTTGTATATGCTGCCCCTTGGCAATATCATCAGGAGGCACTCCATAGATTTCCATTGTTATGCTGATGACACCCAATTATATTTATCAGTGGAGCCACACAAAACTGATCAGCTCCTGAAACTCCATGCCTGCCTTAAAGATATAAAGGCTTGGATGACCAGAAATTTCCTGTTGTTGAACTCAGATAAAACTGAAGTGATCCTATTAGGTCCGAAACACCTGAGGAACACGCTTTCTCCTATGATAGCCTTGTTGGATGGCATTAACTGGGCCTCCGGCACCACTGTAAGGAACCTCGGGGTTTTATTTGATCAGGATATGTCCTTTGACACCCATATTAAGCATATTTCAAGGTCTGCTTTTTTTACCACCTGCGCAACATCGCAAAAATTCGGCACTTTTTGTCCCAAAGCGATGCTGAAAAATTAGTCCATGCATTTGTCTCTTCCAGGCTGGATTATTGTAATTCACTTTTATCAGGCTGCCCAAACAAGTCGTTAAAGACTCTACAGCTGGTCCAGAATGCCGCTGCTCGGGTGCTGACTAAAACCAGGAAAAGAGACCATATTACTCCAGTATTGGCTTCTCTGCATTGGCTCCCTGTAAAATTTAGAGTGGATTTTAAAATCCTTCTCCTCTCACATATAAGGCTCTGCATGGTCTGGCACCATCATATCTTAATGAATTGATAACTCCTTATCAACCGACTAGAGCTGCTGCGCTCCCAAAACGCAGGCTTACTTGTAGTTCCCAGGGTTTCCAGAAGTAGTCTAGGGGGCAGAGCCTTCAGCTATCAGGCCCCTGTTCTCTGGAACCAGCTCCCAGTCTGGGTCCGAGAGGCAGACACAGTGTCAGTGTTTAAGAATAGACTTAAAACCTTCCTTTTTGATAAAGCTTATAGTTAGGGTGGGCACAGGCTCGCCCTTAGTTATGCTGCTATAGGTTTAGACTGCCGGGGGGCTCCCATGATGCATCAGGGCACCTCTCCCTCTTCCTCTGCTTCCTTTACTCATATTATGGTAGTAGTAGTGCAAACTGGAGTCACTTTTAGAAACTGGTTAAAGTGGCTAAACTGGTTAAAGTAGTTAAATTGGCTAAAGTGTCAAAACGGTTAATGTGAATACTCTTATGTCCTGTAAAGTGCATGTTACTGCCGGAGCCCCGGTCCTCTTTGTTCTCTCCAGTCTTGCAGGTTCCTCACTGATTCTGGTTGTGGTCCATCTGTCTGAGGTTCACTGGCCTGGTGGGGACATGATCTGTGTCTGTGCTGTGGAGAGAAGGTCGAGTGGCCCAGAGCTCCATATGAGGACATCTAGAGATGCACCTGGACTCACAGGACTCATTTCCATTACCTGTGATACCTTCACACATGGACTAAACCAATGAACTCAGTATAGCAGCTACAGCTTATTACGACTCATGTATAATTCCATAATATGATTGATGATGTTCTCTGTACATGTGGCATCTATTGCACGTCTGTCCGTCCCAGGGAGAGGGATCCCACATCTGTGGCTCTTCCTCAGGTTTCTTCTTTTTCCCATAAAGGGTTTTTTGAAGTTTTTCCTGACTCGGTTGGTTCGAGGGTCTAAGGACAGAGGGTGTCACAACTGTGCAGATTGTAAAGCCCTCCGAGGCAAACAATGTTTGTGATTTTGGGCTCTAAATAAATAAATTTGATTTGATTTGATAAAGAATTACATACCATAGAACGGTCTTAATCCTGTCTCACTTGTATGAACCTCTTTGGAGTCAAGAGCAGCCAGCTGTCTATCTCGTATGCAGAGGGACTTCACAGGTTAAAAGCAAGGATAAAGTTATATAAGGAACTTTCCAGGTCATTTAAGTGACTTGTGACACAAGTCAAATTCTGATTGCAGGTGGATAGAAAGGCTCTCCTGTGTGGCTGACAGAACTAAAGTCATAATCCTCACAAGTAGTAGTTTAAAACAAATACACTATAATGAATTAAAGGTGCAGTTGGCAGCACTGAGCAGAGTCCTCTCTCTGCCTGAACATTTGAACCAGTACGAGACCTTAATGCCCCTCCCCCTCCCTCTGCGCTGCCCCCACAGCCCCTCCCTCTCCCACACAGGTCTAACGTGAACGTGCGCGACCGGTGAAAACACACACAGAGGATACACAGCCAAGAAACATGAGCTAAACTCAGGCTTTACAGTGACTTTAGTCTGACTGAACATTAGCTAGACATTTGGAGCTCAGTTCATTAAACAGTCAAACTTTGATAATGTGACGAGTTTGAGTTTCTGTACGGTCAGCGTGTTTACATGCTAACGCTGTTAGCACTGTTATCTTTTAGTTCGTTATTTCAGTAACCGAGATGGAGAGCCAGTAAATTAACCGTTTATTTACGTGTCTTTTCTCATTATTGTGTGACATTTCTGCCCGTATATGTTGTTACAGTGAGAGTGTAGAGACCGAGACCATGACGGCGACTTCAGCAGCTCCGGAGGGGGAGACGACAACGATGGAGCCGAGCAGAGGACAGAGGAGGCCGGCAGAGAGAGAGTCCGCTGGGCCAAACACCGGAGGAGCTCGGTGCTGAGGACGTCTGTAAACTGTCTGAGTGCTGTGCATAGATTTATTATACAGCTTCAAAATGTGTATTTTAACATATTCAAGTGATGTAATTATTTATTATCTAATAAAGTGTGTTGTCTACAGTGATTTGTGTCTAAATACATTAATGTAAAAACAAATACACCACTTTGCTGTTATACTGTATTACTGAAATATCTTTGGACCAAATTTAAATACTATAAATACTATAACCTTCTTTTGGAACAATTCAAACACACAGAGTCAACACTACACATGAATGTCTCAAAAGTAATGTCTTGAATGACAGAAAAGGTAAGTTACTGTAGATTATTCAAGATGGCGGCGCGTGTAGACGCAGCGACCTCACGCTCTCCCGACAATGCGTTGTTTTGTTCGTCAAACAAGTGTTTGTCTGAAAGTTTTTCCTGTCAGTTTACGTCGGAATATGTGTACAGTCGACAAGCTCTCCTACACATTCGGAGAAGCAAGATCTGCCTAGTTTTGAACACGGAATTGGAGAACTCGCTAAGGGAACTGGGACTAACACGCTGGCCTGCTAACCCACCGGATTCGGACTCGCCCGCTACCCCTCCCCGGAAAGGAGGCGTCGAAAGCGGTGTGCCAGGACGAGGAAGCGGGGCAAGCGTGGAGGTGTCCGAGCTAGGCTAGAGGCTAAGCCAACTCGCCCAGCCATACCATCTATCCTTCTGGCGAACGTACGATCACTGGACAATAAAATGGATGACATTCGACTTCTGAGATCAGCGAACCGTAAAGTGAGTGACTGTTGTGTGCTTGTGTTCACTGAAACATGGCTAAATGGCAGCACTCCGGACTCAGCAATACAACTGGAGCAGCTAACATGCTACAGATCAGACAGGGCTCTCGCAGAAGGAGGGAAAACACGTGGTGGTGGAGTCTGTGTTTACATCCGCGAAGCATGGTGCCGGGATGCCTCTGTAGCATACAAACACTGCTCACCTCTGAAGGAGTTCATGATCGTGAAGTGTCGCCCTTTTTACTTGCCAAGGGAAATAAGTTCGATCCTGCTGGTTGCCACTTATATTCCCCCAACGAACAACAACAGCGATAGAAGGGCGGCACTAAATGAACTGTACCAGGCTATCAGTGAACAACAAACAGCACAACCAGACGGTTTCATCATCCTTGCTGGAGACTTCAACCATGCTGATCTCAAAACTGTCCTTCCAAGTCATCAACACATCAATTTTCCAACAAGAGGGGACAACACCTTGGACTTTGTTTACACTCAGCACAAAGGAGCATACAAGGCCACCCCCCTCCCCACATCGGCGCCTCTGATCACCTCACCATTATGCTAATGCATGCTGCATACAGACAGAGAGTGAAAGTCATCAAACCTGTTCTGAAAGAAGTAAGGGTGTGGCCACAGGAAGCAACCTCTGCTCTACAGGACTGTTTTGGGACAACAGACTGGGAAATGTTCAAGGAAGCAGCTACCTACAACAATCTCATAGATGTTGAAGAGTACACAGACACTGTGACCTCTTACATCACCAAATGCATAGACGACGTGACCCACATCAAGAGCATCACCACTCGAGCTAACCGAAAGCCATGGCTGACAGGAGACGTCCACAGGCTGCTGAAGGCCAGAGACAAGGCCTTCAAAGCTGGGGATGAATCAGCTCTGAGAACAGCGAGAGCCAACCTGTCCCGTGGCATCAGGAAAGCAAAACAAGATTACACAAACAAGATAACCTCCCACTTCAAGGACAGCAAGAATGCAACAGAGCCTATGGCAGGGCATTCAGGCCATTACAGGACTACAAACCTGCACCACGGAGCTGTGAGAGCGACATCACTCTGCTCAACAACCTGAACAAATTCTTTGCTCGCTTTGAGGAACAAAACACCACTTGCCCGCAGAAAACACACCACCACCTTCACACGACCAGCCCCTGTGCCTGTCCGCTGTCAGCGTAAAGAGGACACTCTCCGCCATCAACACCCGGAAAGCAGCGGGTCCAGACAACATCCCTGGTAGTGTGCTGAAAGAATGCGCAGAGGAGCTGAAAGATGTCTTCACAGACATCTTTAACACCTCCCTGAGGCAAGCCATTGTGCCATCAGGCTTCAAAGCTGCCACTATCATACCTGTGCCAAAGAAATCATCCCCATCCTGCTTCAACGACTACCGTCCTGTGGCACTGACACCCATTATCATGAAGTGCTTTGAACGAGTAGTCTTGTCACACATCAAATCCACCCTGCCCCCAGCTTGGACCCGTACCAGTTCGCATACAGAGCAAAACGAATCCACAGACGATGCAATTTGCTCTGCCCTCCACCCAGCGCTCACCCATCTGGACAAGAAAGACTCATATGTGAGAATGCTGTTCATTGATTTCAGCTCAGCGTTCAACACCATAATACCACAACAACTTATCTGCAAACTGGACAAACTGGGCCTCAGCACCTCCCTCTGCAACTGGCTGCTTGGATTTCCTCAGCCAAAGGCCTCAAGCGGTGCGTGTTGGCAACAACATCTCAAGCAGCATCACCCTGAGCACAGGGGCCCCACAAGGCTGTGTGCTCAGCCCTCTCCTCTTTACCCTGCTGACACATGACTGCACACCAACCCACAGCTCCAACCACCTGGTGAAGTTTGCAGATGACACGACACTGGTGGGCCTCATCACCAAAGGCGACGAGACCCACTACAGGAAAGAGGTGCAGCTGCTGACCAGATGGTGCAAAGACAACAACCTCCTGCTAAACGTCAGTAAGACCAAAGAGATTGTTGTCAGCTTCCAGAGAGGCCACACCCAACACCACCCACTGACCATCGACGGTGCTGCAGTGGAAAGGGTGAGCAGCACCAAGTTCCTGGGTGTGCACATCAGTGACGACCTCTCCTGGACCACCAACACTGCATCACTGGCCAAGAAAGCACAGCAGCGTCTCTACTTCCTGCGCAAACTGAAGCGGGCAAGTGCTCCACCACCCATCATGACCACATTCTACAGAGGAACCATTGAGAGCATCCTTACCAGCTGCATCACTGTTTGGGGCGGGAGCTACACTGTCCACAACAGAAAAGCTCTACAACGCATCGTGAGAACAGCTGAGAGGATAATTGGTGTACCACTCCCCTCCCTGCAAGACCTATACACCACCCGCCTTACCCGAAAAGCCATCACAAGGGAAGAGGTACAGGAGTCTCCGCTCCCGTACCACCAGACTCACGAACAGCTTCATCCACCAGGCTGTGAGGCTGCTGAACTCTCTCCCCTCCCCACTCCCAGCCCCAGCCAGAAGGAGCACCAGGCTGGGAGGAAGGAGTCTAGGAACACTGGACCCCCCCCCACTCCCTCCCCACCCAACTGAGACTCTAAACACTGGACCCCACCCTCCCTCCCCACCCAACTGAGACTCTAAATATGCAAATTGCACTCATCTGTTGCTAACTGTTATTTATTTATACTTATATTTATATTTGCACTACCCATATTACTATTACCACTACCATCCAAGTACTGTCTATAAGGAAACATTTTGCACTAAAACCCTACATTTACAACAACAACTACCTCTAAATGCATACAGCTGAAACACTGTGTTGTCCTGTCCTGTCATTCCCTGCTATGTTAGCAGCGGACTTTGTGTACTCTATGTCTTGTCTTGTCATACCTTAGTTAGTTTAGCAGCATTAGGTGAAAGTAGCCTTAAGTTACTGCACTTTAAATATTTATTTATGCTAAATTTTTCTTTAGAACTTGTCTTGTTGTGCATCTGCACTTTACTGTTGTCCATGTAACGCATAGGATAGTGAGAAACGTAATTTCGATTCCTTTGTATGTCAAGCACATGTGAAGAAATTGACAAATAAAAACTGACTCTGAAAAAAATTAAAAATGCACATGATGAAGACAGGATTCTTGATTCTTCAAAGTGCAATAACAAGCCTCTGTCAGACCGGAGGAGAGAATAAAGAAATTAATATGTGATCAGACAGCTTCATTTATAATGAAGACATCTTGGAGGGACACATTTGTTTTAAAATAATCCAAATTAAAATCCCTGAATATAATAATAAAAGGAAATAAAAGAAATACTGAGTAAGAAAAATGAAATTACACATGAAAAATAAACACTAAATATTAACTTCATAACACTGATCTGGATTCAACCACATAACAGAGGTATGAATCCTCACTGGTCTCATGATTCAATAATAACTCACCTGTCTATGATTCAAACACAATAATGATTCTCTGCTTTCTAAATACTGGGTGTGTTTTTATCACTTATTGATGCTCTGACATCTCCTAACACATAAGAGTTACGTGTGACAAACATTCATCCACAATTCAGAAATACAGAAATAAATGTTTTTCAATGGATGGATGGACATGAAAAGTAATCTACAGTAATATCTGTTCGGTAAAACAACGAGCACACATGTATTTCAGAGTTCAGATGTTTGTTTGATAAGAGAAACTAATAAGCAGTGAATCATATTAACTAAGCAGTGAACCACTTCTGAGAAGATTTAGCTGTGAGAGCACATACACACAATAATATCAGGACCAACATCAAACCGATATGACTGTCTGGACTGGAAACTTCACAAAGAGATTTTTAACAACTTTCAGATTAAAACAAAGCTAACTGTTAGCGCTTAGCATTAGCATCGGGAAGCTAACGTTAGCTCGGCTTCAACATCACAGTAACATGAGATTCACCGCAGGACTGTTTCTGTAACACGTCTTATTTTGTAGGTTAGTTTTTATAAAAATTCAAACATAAATGTGTCTAACTCTCCACCAGTGTGAATCTTTCAGCTCTCTCCACCTCTCAAAGGCTCCGGTGTTTCCTCTCGTTTAATCTCCGGCTCGGTCAAATCCTTTTTCTTTAGCTTCTTTTCTTCTCTGCTCATCTTCTGTTTCTTCTCTCTCAGTATCAGCAGTAGTTGTCAGAGGAGGGAGGCTCACTTTTCTCTCTGCTGCTGGTCCTCGTTGAGTAAACAGATAAGGTCGTGACCCCGGAGTGACACGGAACTTTGATTGACGCTGTATTAGACACTCCTCCTGCTCTGATTGGTTGTTTTGACCCAGGGCGTGGTGGATTTTAACAAATGGCTTTAGAGGCAGAGGGCGGGGTCAGAGGAGGCTGATTATTATCACAGATGATCTGTCTCATATTCTACTCTCAGGACATGGTGACAGTTTGAGTGAATATGACTAAAAGTAGTGTTTAAAAAGTTACCTACTGAACATTTAAAAATGTGACATTAAAATACTGCAGACCACTGATTGGTCAGAGTCGTCTTGTCACTAGTATCATATAAAACTTCTTAAACTGTAAAATCAACATGTCAACAACAATGACCGCTTTCTGGAGCCCTGACAATCTAGCTAGCTAGCTAATGAGCACAAAACACAAACAATAGCACATATCATAACAATAGGACCAAGTAATTATTTATGTTCATTAAGTTACATTGTTGCTTCATATTGCATTGGACTAATTTGTTTCATGGGACACTGCAATAACAATCAGCTGATCCCGCCTATATGAGAAACAATGTCCCATAGAGCCCCCGCAGTTCTACATCCAGGCCCACCTTTTTAGATGTACACATGGGCCTATACGTAACATTGGTTTCTGATAGGATAGCAGAGTTTAGTTTAAACCTCCATGTATGAATTCAGCCTATGTTAAAATTAAATTATACAATTTTATTCATCCCGAAGGAAATTATTCTTTTCACTCTGGTATATATTATATTTTACATACACAGGTCTGAATACACACACATGCACATGCAACTAGCATGACAGAGCAAGGGAGCTGGCCTGAGCAGGTTTTGGGGTTCGGTGCCTTGCGCAATGCCCTCATGATGCTAGAAGCTATGTTGTCGGGGGCAATTTGCCCCTGGTAGGGTCTCCCAAGGCAAATTGGTTCTAGCTGAAGGGCCAGACAAAGAGCGGTTCCAAAGACCCAAATGAGGAAAAAGAACATGAAGGACACGTGTACCCTGCCCGGAGGTGTACCGGCCCTTGAGCCAGGCCTGGGGAGGTGGCTCACCAGCGAGTGCCTGGCCGGGTCCAGTCCGAAGCAGCAACATGGGTCCGTCCTCCAGTAGGCCCACCACCCGCAGGAGGAACCGTTTGGGTCCGGTGCAGTGTGGATTGGGTGGCAGGTCAAGGCGAGGGCTTTGGCAGCCCGATCCCTGGCTAACAAAACTGGCAATCGGTATATGGAACGTCACCTCTCTGGTGGGGAAGGAGCCGGAGCTGGTGGAAGAGGTTGAGCATTTCCGACTAGATATAGTCGGCCTCACCTCGACACACAGCACCGGCTCTGGAACCAAAATCCTTGAGAGGGGTTGGACCCTCTTTTATGCTGGAGTTGCTCCTGGTGAGAGACAGAGAGCAGGGGTGGGCTTATTATTAGCCTCTCATCTCTCTGCCAGTGCATTGGGGTTTACTCTGGTGGACGAAAGGGTTGCTTCCCTGCGCCTTCGGATTGGGGGAACGGGTTCTGACTGTTGTTTGTTGCTATGCTCCAAACTGCAGTTCAGAATACCCACCCTTCCTGGGGTCCCTGGGACAGGTGCTGGATAGTGCCCCAACTGGGGACTCCATCGTCTTGCTGGGGGGACTCCAATGCTCACGTGGGCAATGACAGCATGACCTGGAGGGGAGTGATTGGGAGGAATGGCCTACCCGATCTGAACCCGAAGCGGTGTTCAGTTATTGGACTTCTGTGCTAGTCACAGCTTGTCCATAACGACTAACACCATGTTCAAACATAAGGGTGTCCACAAGTGCACTTGGCACCATTAGGGCTACGCCCTAGGTCGTAGATCGATAATCGATTTTATAATCGTATCATCTGACTTGCGACCGTATGTTTTGGACACTTGGGTGAAGAGAGCAGCAGAGCTGTCAACTGATCACCACCTGGTGGTGAGTTGGATCAGATGGCGGGGAAGGATGCCGGGCAGACCTGGTAGACCCAAACGGATAGTGAGGGTTTGCTGGGAACACCTGGCTGAAGAACCTGTCCAGATGGTCTTCAACTCCCACCTCTGGCAGAGCTTCGACTGCATCCCAGGAATGGAATGAATGGGCCCTGTTCTGTGCCGCCATTGTTGAAGCGGCAGTCAGGAGCTGTGGCCACAAGGCAGCTTGGGGCCAGTCGCGGCGGCAAACCGTCAGGCTGAAGAAGGAGTCCTACAGGGCATGGACAGCCAGCCTGTGGGACTCCAGAAGCAGCTGACAGCTACCAATGGCGGGCCAAGCGGTATGCGAAGCTCTGGCAGTCGCTGAGGCAAAAACTTGGGTGTGGGAGGGGTTCGGTGAGGCCATGGAGAAAGACTTTCAGTCGGCCCCGAGGTTATTCTGGCAAACCGTCCGGTGCCTCAGGATGGGAAGAAGATAGCAACTCGCTCACACTGTTTACAGTGGGGGAGTGGGGAATTGTTAACAGAGCCTGGGGGCTCAGAGGTGGGTGCTCTCATCTATGGGGCTGGAGGTCGCTGAAGCAGTTAAACAACTGCATAGTGGCGGTGCCCCAGGGACGGACGCCTCCCTGTGGAGGTGTTTCGGGCATGTCCATCCAGAAGGAGACCCCGGGGCAGCCCCAGGACACGCTGGAGGGATTATATCTCTCGACTGTCTTGAGGAACGCCTCGGGATCCCCCTGGAGGAGCTGGCAGTGGAAGTGGCTGGGGAGAAGGACTGTCTGGGCCTCTCTCTGCTGAGACTGCTCCCCCCCCTGCGACCCAGGACCTGGATAAGCGGTTGGAAGACGGATGGAGGGATGTGTTGCCGCAACATGGATGGTATGGCATGGAGAAATTAGGGGACATTCTGGAGAACATTGGACCGTATACACTTACAAGTATACAAATTAGGAGGAGGTGTAACAGAACCCCATAGGCCACTGAAAAAGCACCAGGAATCCATGATTGATGACTTTAAAGTCCTTTACATATGTATTCTAAATGTTACATCCCCCTAGACTATACATAAAGACAAACATAAAGCAACACTCGGCTATATGGCTACAAACATATCACAAATCAATGCTCCTTGGCCTCGATGTCATATAGATAAAACCACAAACTCATTGATTGTGTTAGGATCCCTGTCTGTCTGGTGTTTGTCTCCCTCTGTCTGTTTGTCATTGTCGGTTGGCTGCCTAGGAAGACGAGGTTACTCCAGGGCATTCATCGTCACCACACCTGGTTCAATCGCATCACCTGAGAGTCATCCTGCAATCAACTCACCAGCAGTATTTAAGCCCCGGCTCATTCATCCACTCTTCGCCAGATCGTTCAGTTACCCAACTTGGTACTTCATGTGGTTCTTAGTAGTGCTTTCCCTGAGCTTCTGCCTGTTACTAATCTGTTCTGTTTTTTGTGCTCCAGACTCCTGGTTTTGCCGATTCTGCCTGCCTGGTTAACCTCGTCTTCCTCCTGGCCTCATCTCCCCTTCTGCAGTCCTGTCTGCAGCACTCCAGCGCAGCTTGGCCCCCTGCTTTATCTACTCTGCGCCGGCCTCATGCCACACTCCGCCAGTCTGCCTGCTCTGCCCCTGCTCTGTCCGCCACACGCCAAGCTGCAACGCCCACAGCAAACTACTATTAAAACTGTTTAAACTCAAATCCCTCTGGTGTCTGCTCTAGTCTGCATTTTGGGTCTAGCTTATATCTCTATTTTTATTACCTGATTATTGGCTATTTATTTTTTGGTGATGCAGTGTTTTGTTTCAGTCTTTCAGTTCTTCCACTGTTGCCCAAATATTCTGCTGACTTTCTCTCCAGCAACACAATGAGAGCATGAGTCACCTCTAGCAGACCACAGCGAACGCTGGTCACATTCATGCTTGAGTATATGACAACGGAACAGAAATAAATGTGACCTCTTTGTGAAAAATGACCAGGGTGAAATGCAAAAAAGGGCACTCCTAATTATCCAGGGCATTATTTGCCCTCTCATTTTTAATTTCACTGGCATTTTACAGACTTTCAAGGGCAGATTCAATCACCCAAACCACCTTCAGAGTGTGTTAGAGACACATTTAGCTACATTAACAACCAAGTGTAAATGCAATTCTCTAATCCATATATATGAACAGTTCTACATGCAAAATAAACCTGGCACTTACTGAACTTCTCACTGTGTTTACTGTGCTGTGGAGGTTGATGGACCGCCCACCTGGTGATGCCCAGCCATGTTCTGTTAAAAGGATAAGATGTTGTTTTAACATTCCTCATTTATTCTCATCACTTCAGCAGATATTTCAAACTTGAAATTCCACAAAAGAATGTAAGAAAGTACAGAGGACCAGCTCCTGTCTCTGGTGTTGGTGGCCCTCCACCTGTAGGTCTCTGCCTTCTTTCTGTTGTCTGAGTAGAAATCCAATGTTACTATTCTACTGGGCAGAATATAGGGTGAGAGAAAATGTATGTGCTAAAACAGCATTTTGTTGGGGGTTAAGGCTACTATACATTGAAACAGCCACTGAATTACGTTTTCTTTGTTTAATATGTCCAACTTATTAAAACCAAAGTGAGGTGTGTGAGTAAAGTGAGATGAATATGCCTTACCGGTTTAAAGTGTGCTTAAATGTTAACTAAATAGACTGCCTACAAACGTACATATCGACTCAGGCAGCCATTCTCTCCAACACCAATTTTCTAAGCTTTGTTGCTTTTTTTTCTAAAAAGTCATCATATTCATGCATAAACCTGGGTGAGAACTTCTAACTGCAGTGTGGTGAAGTAGGATGAGCTTTCTTTTCTCACTGATTGCCATAATAAATCTGTTACGATTCCCAGGCAGAGAGGAGCTAGACCCCGAAAAATGCAGACCAGAGCAGACACCAAATGGATTGAAGCTTCAACAGTTTTAATGTTCTTTTCCAATGAGTAGAAATCACAAATCAGAGTTTGGCCAGCCGTGGGCGTCACGGCTTGGCGTGGGGCTGATGCCGCAGGGGCAGAGAGCCGAGCTGCACCAGAGAGAGCTGCAAGGAGGACTGCAGAGGGGGAGATGAGGCCAGGAGGAAGACGAGGTAAGCCAGGGAGGCAGCCGCGGCGGAGCCAGGAGTCTGGAGTACAAAAAACAGAATGGGTTAAGGTACAGGCAAGAGTTCAATGAAAGAATTGCTAGAAGCCACGAAGTACCGAGAGAGGTAACTGAACGATCTGGCGATTAGAGTGGATGAATGAGCCGGGCTTAAATCCTGTTGGTGGGTTGATTGTAGAATGACTGCCAGGTGGTGCGGCTGAACCAGGTGTGGTAGTGAATGCCCTGGAGTTACCTCGTCCTCCTATGCGGCCAACAAACAGACAGTGACAGACAGGGGGAGACAAAACACAAGACAGGGATCCTAACAAAATCGTACTATCAGAGCTCCACTGCTGATGGCTTTTTATAGTCGTCACATACGCTTAAGAGTGACCATACTCAGAGTTGATTCAACTAACTCAGATCAGCTGTTCTGGAACAGAAAACTCAGAGTTTCCTATTTCAGGGTTCAACAAAGTTAAACCTTTCTCTGAAACAGGCCCCATGGCTACAGCCTAAGCAGACAGGCAAAACAGAAAAACTATCCCAAAACCAATAAGTGTACTGTCTTTAGCACCAAACAGGAAGATAGATAGATAGATAGATAGATAGATAGATAGATAGATAGATAGATAGATAGATAGATAGATAGATACTTTATTGATCTCCAAGAGAAATTCACAACTCAGGAAGCAGTAAACTATCAAGACTATCAAGGCATGTTGTATGAAAGAAAAATAAAAAATACTCAGAACCTCTCTCCATAATACACTGAAGCAAGAAATCCATGATGTTTGTGAAGACGGTCCAACATTGATGCTATGACCAAGTGTGTGGACTAAATCTGTTCACACAAGCCATGTGCATAACCAGGTTACCCTACATGTCTTTGTGCATTTTGAATGACCGTGTAATGTGCTTGTCACAACAGCTAAGAAACAACATCTGTGCCCTCCATGACACACAGGAGCCCGAGGATGACAACCAGGAATACAGCTTACAAAATTTCTTGTTTGCACTTTGGATGGGAAATTGTGTTGCCATCTCCAGGTACTGTGTGTGCAAAATACACTATAAACATCCAGACCCTAATGGCCAGTACACTGGTCTTTTAGCAGGAGAGTTATAATTATTGTGGTGGCTGCTGCTACCTCACTCTTCTACATTTGTCTTCTTTAGATAGATGTTCCTTTTGGTAGAAATGAGTGGTTAGTACAGTTTTTTTGTACACATTTAAGTTATTGTTATATCATAATATACTTACCACTCTCCAGCTATTCTTTGTTGTGGTTCTCTATTTTCTTACTTTGCTGTGTAGCAAAAAATGATTTCTTGGATAGAGTCACTCATATTCACAAGCCACACTTCTGAACTTCTGAATCAAGAGTTAAAGAGTAAAAAACACTGTACTGTTGACTCGCTGTACCCAGTCGGTGTACACACAATCATTTAGCCACTTTTGTGCTATATGCTTTATGGATACAGGTGAATAATCATTTCATTATACTTAGATTGTTGTAACTTATGTTCAGTTTCCCTCAATCTGCATGTGTATGCACAAGAAAAATACAACTACATTTCCATGGTCATAGAGTTGCATTGGATGCTCCTTTTATCAATGGTCATAGCAGATATGATTGAAGAATCCTTCATGGTAGTAGTAGAAGCAGTACTGGGCACAGTGGTGAGGATGTTCAGTCTCCTATCTGCAGGCACAGAAAATGTTCAAACAAGAGCTGCACAGATAAACCTATAAAGGCTAAGAAAAGAAAATAGACAGCAATAGCAATTGGCAACTAAGAAACAAACTTTGAACCAAAAAAAAGATGAAAAATATTACTAAACCAAAATTATAAAATGTATATCACAATGTGAAGTTTCTGCCCACTGAACATTATTAGGTCTTGCCTATTGTTTTTCTATTATAAAAAAATACGGGACATGAAAAAAACGTGTGATTATTTGTTCTAGTCATTCTTTGGCAGAGATATGTTTGTAGCCATCATAAAGTCCCCTCCCACCATTTCATTTTGAGTGTGGGCTGCAAGTTCCTCCTCCATATCTGGTGGTCATAAACATATCAGTGAGATAAAGATACAGTAAGCTGATTGATAGACATACTTACTAATAAGTCACAACATCACAACATGTGTCCCCTGAGTTTTTGATCAATATATAATATTTATAGAGCACTATTATAACAACTGTCAAAATTCATCAAACCAATTCTGGAATATATGTATGAACTTACTGTAAATGAGATAATAGCACATACACTCAGTGGCAGCTTTATTAGGAACACCTGCCCTTTGCATGAATGTCATTGCTCTGTCAGGGACAGCACAACATGTTTTCAGTATACGAGTTAAAGAAGGTAAGTACTTACTAAGAACTGTGTGTGTGAAGTAAAAAGGTCAGACAGGCAAAACTAAAGATTTAAGTGATTTTAGGTGGGCATGGTAATGTGTGCCATCATCATGATTCCCACCACCATATGGATTTTTCTTTTCTTAAATAATATTTAACTTTCAAAGAATAGTTATGATTTACATTAGTGTTGTAGTACATGTGTTGTAGTATAAATATTGTTCTTTAAACTCACCCATTAAATGATTGTTCCTGTACCCCTTGTGAAGTCCGATTAACTTCAAATGATGCTGAAGCCTGGCAGACCTCATTTGTCACATTGTCTGTGAAATTGCACTTCACCACAGGTAGCCATAGAAACATAACCAACTGTTTCAAGTTGGATTCATACATAATCAATGCCCATTGTCCAATTATATCATCCTCACACAGAACTGCTGGCTAGCAGAACACCCTAGAACATATTCTTCATGTTGGGGTAGTTCTTCATCCTCTGTAGTAAGAAGAATGTGTCATCTAGGCCGATGACTGGAAAGTCATCACTTTTCTGCAAGGCTTTTTTCATCCTCCTCCAGTTCTGTCGTAATATGGAAAAACATATTTCAAATAATGTATTGGAATTTGTGCTTCCTACAGGAAAATGAATGTCTTTTCTACACTTCAGATAAAATGATCACAATAAGACAATATCATAGACAAGACATTATACATGGGGACAGTACAAGTGCACAAGTACATACTAACGGGGGAATCAGCGGCACTAAGCATAGGACTGATTATGTCAGTTCACCTTTGTTAATCAAGCTAACAACTTGGTACCTTGGATGTGCACATATACTTGGTCAATAAATTAGATTTTGATTCTGACTAACCTCAGAAAAACAGATGGGATGTAGTCCCCATCAGAGCTCCTATCTTCACTTGCTGTTTCCAATGTGTCATCATCATCTGGGTCTTTCCAGTCTACTTTACTCTACAGTACTTTGAAACCATTTTTTGGAAGATACTGACATTGTGTGTCAGGTGAACTGTAACATTTTGTAAAAATTACCTACCTCAAAGTTAAAAAATATGCGGTTTTGTGAACCTGTTACAGATACAAAACACATATTGATAGAATACTCTCTTAAACCCATAGGAAAATGTAGGGAATTTGTGATTTTATTATTTTATTCATGAATTATAGTATAGTGTAAAAAGTAAGAAAGCTATAGTGATCTGAAAGCTTTCATTTTCAGTCAAGCCTTATTCTGCAGCGCACAACTAAACTGCAGAAATAATTTAGATTAACCTCCCTCCTTATCAAGAATTCTTAGAAGGACCTGCACTCTGAACAGTCACTGACTAAAGAGCCTATCAAGGCCTATTTATTAGTTCTTTTCCAGAGCTTTCAACTGCATCTCACAGTTTCTATCAATGGACAGAGTTAGCTCAGTCATCATTTGGACAACTCAGGTATCATCACATGACCAAAGCATGAAGATATAGACATATCATCTGTCTCCTATCTCTTATACTTAGTTCATACGACACCTGTGAGACATGGTTAAACACTCTGGAAAGAGCTGAATGTACAGTGGCCTTTACTGTTGACAAATTAACAAAATGTCCCAACCTGAGGCATGATTATGAGGCATGACTTTAAGTCATAAGAAGGGTTTCTTTTTTTTTTTTTGTAATGCAAAATTCATTGATACGACAGAGACCGCTATCACAGGGAAGATCTAATTGCTGTATGTTTGACTTTTCTATTCTGTCAAACAGTAAAGAAAACATTCAAATAGTGTTGGACATATTTTGTTCCCCCTGAAAACTGTTTCATATCTAAATAATGTTTTTGTATTCAAATGACATCTCTAGAATCTATGCACAATGTATCTACGCAGCAGAGGTATACAATTGTCATGTGTTGTCTTGATCACACAGCGTTTCCTTTGTGTTTGCCAGGAAAGTAGCTGATAAAGGATGAGATTTGATTGCAGCCCAAATGGGGGAACCTTTAGGACACAGAGACAAAAAATGAAAGAAACACTGCCAAGTGCAGCGGGTTGGCTTTTGTTCACTCCGACGATGGGAGCCATTTATGGGACTGTTAACATTGTCAGCCAAACAGTGACTCCTCCTCAATTGACAGAATCCATTGTGGTTACGTCTCTCTCTCTCTCTCTGTCTTTGTTTATGTCTCTCGATCACCCCCAACCCCACAGGGTGCCATGTTTCCAACTGTGTGAGAGAGCTGCCTACCATTAGACTCTGTCAGGAGTGGGTCTCTCTCTCTCTCTCTCTCTGTGTGTGTGTGAGTGTGTATCTGGGAGTATAAATAGATCCTCTTACCAAGCTGAATTGATTAATTGCATGTTGAGGCCCAAAGAGTGCCGTTTGGAGAGGCCACTGCTGAAGAGAAAAAACCCATTAGAATTTCACTTTCATGTTCATTGACTCACTTACAAAGACACAAACACACTCACAACTTGCAAGAAGACTCCTTCCACAGCAGCGGATTCAGATTCAATACAAAAGAATTACAGATAAACATACACATTCAATCACACACACAATGAAACTGAGATGCCAGCAACTGTGGCACTGAGAGGTTTGGTGAGAGGGAATAAAAGAGGCCACCTGCCTCAATTAGTCTGAGGACAGAGGGGTAAGATGGATGGAGGCAAAGAGTGTGAGAGAGAGAGAGAGAGAGAGAGAGAGAGATGTTTGTCGTTGGGAGAAAAAGTGCACATGGAGCAGTTGATTGGGGCTTTTGAGGGCTGATACTGATGCCTCCAGATGTGGTGCAGAGCAGCTGATTTCCAGTAGTCTGATACTCAGAGAGACCATTTTGTTTCTTCTCTGATATTTAATGTGACAGAAAGAGTCAAAGTGAAACCAGAGAACTTCTTTCAAAATCACACTGACATTTGTAATAACTAACCTATAAACTGACCTTGCAGTCAGGACCAGATTGACTCTCTAGGGGGCCCAGGGAAATGTCGCCATTGTTCATTGTTCTTCAGATCTCCAACCCACTCGACCCCGCAGCCTCCCCTCACTATCTCCATCAGCAAGATCCCTCAATATAGCCTTGTCTAAACCTCAACTCCATTCCAGTGTCTTCCAGTCTTTTGTGCACCAATGTACTACATGTACATAATGCCATAAATGTAACAGGTTAACAAAAGTTACAGAAACATAAATATAAACTGGTCAAGAGTAATGTGCAAATCCCAGATATATGCAGTGCCAGAAAACAAACATTTAATGGGTTGGATAAATAGTCAAGTTAATGGTGAGGTGCAATCTAAAAATATCATAAATACCAAGTGGTGAATGGTAAGATTCAAGTCCAGATATACACAATGTCTAAATATAGCAGGGTAATGGTAATAATCACATCTATGTATAACAAGTAGCATTTAGCTGTGTATGTACAATATCAAGTACAGGAAAGAATGTGGTTCATTCAAAAGTTTAATGATTATGTTCGTGATGATGTTACGTGTAATGTCCCTCTGTTGTAATCCACAGAGAGTAATCTAGAGAGAAATAGGAATTAAATGAACAGAGAAAAACAGAGCTGAAGCTGCCTCATCTGTCCATCTCTTTCCCTAATGTAGATGAGTTGTAAAGTGTGATGACCACAGGAAAGAGAGTTTCCTGTTGCATTCTGAGAACTTCTGCAGGTGGGAGAATAGGTGGGAGCTGGGGAGACAGTAGGACAGGGTGGTGAAGGGGTGCTGGTGGTGTGGGGAGGGAAGTGCAGAGGGGTAAATCAAATCTGTTAAAGAAAACATTCAACTAACTGACCCTGTCCTCGCTTCCCCTTTTACCTGGCTACCACTGAGCTTGTACAGCTGCTGTGCAGTTTGAATTTAAAGTGTGGCATGGGATCATGGGTATAGTGTTACTGTAAGGTACATAATAAGAACACAAGACAGATAATCTGATAAAAATCAGACTCATTGGACAAGAATCCACCTCACCTGAATCAAAACAACCACACAAGCTAACTCAGAGAAGATGTAACGGTGGATAAACAACAAATATAACAAATACGGATAAAAGAGGGAGAAAGAGACAACTATTGTAAGATGGTGTGGTGCAGGATAGACCCAAATGGGGACAGCAAGAGAGTGGACAGGGCCGATGTAAACCAAGAAGGATTTATTGTGGCTTACTGGCAGGCAGACAGGTATGAGAGAGGTAGACAGGCTGGTAGAGGCAGACAGACAGGGAGACAGGCAGGCAGGCAGACAGGCAGGCAATGAACGGGCAGGTAGACAGGCATGCAATATACACAGACAAACTCAGGGACAAACAAACTAAGGAACTTAGCCAATGATCTGACACCGAACAAAGGAAGGGGACCGGTGTATACTGTTGGTGATGGGGAAGTGGAAACAGGTGAGGAGACTAGCAGGAAATAGGTGAAACTAAGACAGAGCAGGTAATCAAATGGGAGGCAAACACACAAGGACAGGAAGTAAAGTGCTCGCCAAACATGTGAGGAGAGGCAAGGAATACAAAATAAAACAGGAAGTGAGCATGACCTGAAAACAGACAAACGCAAGGACAGAGAACAAGAACTAACAAACAAGAACACACTGAGAGAGAGAACAGATGGAAAACACCAACAGATGAGGCAGAACAAAAGCTAACAGGTACATTGGCTCTGCCTTCTTATCATCCTACTGTATGAGCTATATTCACACACACACACCCTAAAGCAGTTTATTAACAGTGTTCCATTACACAGAGAGGCAGTGAGGGAGGTAAAGAAAGACGTAGTGATGACAGGTAGGATCTCAGATCTGCAACTTTGCTCTGAGTGCGTTATAAAAGTTAAATAAAAAAAATAAAAATGCCCGTTGATTTGGGGAATGCAAGTGTACATAGGCTACAGTGACACTATACATAAGTGACCACACCCCTTACTTGAAATTCAACATGTAGCTGCATCATATTCTGCTGTCCAGTTTTAGTTGGAAACTTTCACAATCAGGGTATTTTGCCAGTTTTAATTTCTCCAGCTTCTTCTGTAATTTGCTGTCATTCATCATTGTATTACAGGAAAAACAGCCTCTACAGGGAGCCAAACTATTGCAGTAAACAAGCAGCTGGCATTTTGTCAAACTTTCTTTAATTTGGTCTTTGTTGTGTCAGAGTTGTGTTTTCTGTATCAGCAAACACATTCTCATCAGACCACAGAACTTTTAAGGTTCTTTGATGAGTGAAGGCAGAAGGAGAGCAGCTTACCATGTAACTCAATGTAATGCTCAACTGAGTGTGCTGCAAAATGTTTTGAGGAATGTAAATAAGAAACTTTCATTAGAATGAATGTTTATTTTGCTACAATTTTACTACAATTTGTTTCTTGATTCAACCTATATCTATCAGCGTATATTTAGCAGCCTGAGAGGAGCTGCTAACCAAAATGTTTGCTGATGGAATGATTGATTACTTTATCCTGCTTGGTGTGTCTTTGTAGACATAGCATCTGGGATGTTGAACAGTTTTCTGTTTATGGCACTATATTCTTGACCACCTATGTGTGTCTTGCAGGTCATGAAAGAAGGCAAGCCATGTTTCTTCAGAGTTTATGACTCTATGATCACCCAGTCTGGCATACCATCTTAAAAATTAAATATGTTATGTATAGATGTGGATGCACAGGTGTGTTGAAGTTGAATCACCTGAGCATCGCTGAACTGGTGAGGTCAGCAAGATCATTGACCCAATTGTAAATGAAACATGCTGCATCCTCCTGCTCTCATGAGTTTGGCCACCTGTGAACCCAACTAAAGTTTCAGCATACTGTGTCTGAGGCAGTAGTAGTTAGAAATGATGCACCATTTCAAATACTGTGGGTGAGATCAAGACTGAGCAAAGGTCGAACACAAGCCTCCTGTTCTCTGCTGTGCAGCAGCTGGCCAGGGGGTTCTGTGATTTACACACACACAGGGCTGTGGCCACAGGCCTAATTCACACAGGGACATGGCCTCTGTTCCTCTGTCTCTAATTGAGATGTATTGCTCTGTGTTCCACAACTTAGAGATGCCACAGCATACACAACCACTAACCTCCAGCTATCAGACCCCAACTGTATCCTGGGGACCTCTAGGGGTCCTTGGGGGTGTGGAATGAGTTCCATAGGTCTCTAAGAGGCCGTTGAGGGAGATACAGAGGGTCTAAAGCAAAAACAGTTAATTTCACAGAATATAATTCACAAGTAATTATGCCAATTAGAGTATACATTTACGTGACTATAACAGTTGATAATGAATTGTCACCTTTTTCCAATGTTCCACGTTTAAGCCTTACTTTTCTGCTTAGTATTCAATCTACATGCATTTTCTATACCCTATACATGAGTCCTTTAATGAGTAATTCACCAAGAGGAAAATTGCAGCTCAACAGTAGAATTCATTATTATGCAAACAGCAGAATGATATATTTAGAAGGAATAATCAAGGATTATACTTCATACTTGGTGAACTGGCATGGATGAGAGCCTTTAAAATGAAGCTGGAATGAGAAGTGTCTGAGTTAAATATTAATTATCAGAAATGAAATGTTTCAATTCATGTATTGGAACTAGTTTAGGCCCTTTTTAGCTGCGGTTTCCCCACAGTTTTTAATATCAAACTTACTATTATTGGTATCATTATCAATATTATCATCATCATCACCAACACCAATTTTCTAAACATATACAACTGGTCAGTCATGGCTGAATTTACCCCACGTTCCTTATCATCCACATTCTCAAAAGTTAAATGGTGGCTCAGTCGGTAGGGCGCGCACCCATGTATGAGGACTTGGGCTGCAGCGAACCCCGGTTCAATTCCCAGCTGGGGTCCCTTTACTGCATGTCTTCTTCCCAACTTTTCTGTCTATCTTCAGCTGTCCTATCCATAATAATAAAGGGTGACACCCCCCCCCCAAAAGAAAAGTCAAGTTGTTATTGGACAGTTTTTCAGTGTAACTATAGTTAAAAACTCAATATGATTGTTACCGTGATCAAAATTAAAATCATCTTTGTTATATTTGGCAGATGGTGCTGGTGACATTTACAATCATTATACTCGACCCCTCCACCAGGGCACTAGGTGTCCCTGTTTCTGTTGTTTTCTGTTTGTTTGGCAGGTGCTACATCCCATTGGTGGAAGTAGCTACACCTGGGCCTGGTGTGCTCATCGAGATAAATACATCCATCATTCTGAGCTCTCGCTCTCTTACTCTTTCCAACGTGGCAACAGCTTTTATTTGGTTTCTTTACCATTCGTTCCTTTGTTCAATTACTTTTCCTTGAAAATGAATTACTTTGTCACAGTCTTTGAGATGGGTTGTGACAAATGATAGCTCCTCTGACTGATCTATTAAAAGCTAGCTCAAGGTATCTCCAGTCATTTTCATGTCAGCGAGTGCTTGAAAATGTCAAAGCTATTCTGTGTTCCCCTCCTGTTCTTGCAGCCCTGTGTACGGACCAGCCATTCATGCTGCAGGTGGATGTGAGCAGTGTAGGTGCAGGTGCTATATTGCTTTAGTCTGACAGGAATGGGGTTGAACGTCCTGTTAGCTTCTTCTGCAGAAAGTTTGACTCACATTAATTAAATTGAGAATTGAGAAAGACAATCTGGCCATAATAACATTCTTGAACTCCTTGTGTTCCCCAAAATACATATTAAAGAGATGGTTCTTGTTTGTACAGGCTTTATGTTTGGCCATTTACCTCATTAAAGGCTCAGAAAATATTGTGGCTGATGTCTTGTGAAATCATGGCCACTATTCTGTGTAATCTTGGGCTACTATCAACTATCTCCTGTGTGTTCTGCAGGCACCCATGTAGCTGTTATACAGGGTTGACAGGGGTTATTATTGTATTAATTTATTATTTATTAATTCTATATTAATTCTGTAGGACCAGTATACACACTAACCATCACCTAATAAAAAAACTGAAAGACAATTTAGACTAAACAAGTCATAAAAATGAAATAGAGATTCATTAGAGTAGAAGCAGGGAGCAGTGTTGTTGACACGTCAGTTATTGTAGTATAATGGACCTGGCAGTGGTCCACGGTCTCCTCTTCCACAGCTCAAGTATTCCAGGGATGGGTGCACTAAAGTCACCGGCAGTTGGGGTGAAGTTGTTACCCAGGTGGTGATGTGTCCATGTGTGTACTTATGTTCATTTATGTTACATGGATAGACAAGTGGTATTGACGAACAGGATCTGTGAAATCAATATATTTGTTTTTTTTTTTTTTATTACGTTGACATGTACTCAGATAACAAAAGGTGTTACTGAAGTATTTAAAAGCTATTTTTAACTTTTCCAACTCAAGCAGCTCAAGCATCTCTTGCTGTTGGTTTATTATAATGCATCTCAGCACTGGGTCCAACATTTAACAGCAGCAACAGAAAGTTTGCTGATCCGTCTTTTCTAATAAATAACTTTACCAAACCCATCTGTTTTTTTTTTTAAGCAGTGAGTCGTGACAGATGTAAGTAAACACATTTTGTGGTGAAAATATCTTGTTTGGATAAATGTTTTATCGAAGGGCTGCCGCAAGAGGTTAAATAAAAATGGCGAATAATAATAGAGAATCAATGTTGTGTGCTTTGCTGTGTTGAGATGTGTGATTTCTGCATCCAGTTTTGTCTTGTATGAGTTGTCTGTGTGTGTTGAGGTGGCTTCTCTCGGAAAAACTGATGAGGTCGACTATACTGTGCATGTTTCTGGATGAATCTGGCCTTTATAAAATTTGTTTGTTCTGGTTGGATTAATGTAGATATGGCTGATTAAAATCTGCTGGCCAGTGCTTTACTAATTATTTTTAGATCACAATTAATCACACTTAATAGGTCTATAGCTGGAGGTGAGGGTTGGGTCTTTATCAGGTTTAAGCAAAACCAAAATAGGAGCTGTATTTATATGTGTGGTTCCTGATGACAGTGACCATTCTGTGAAACAAAGGAGATATTGAAGAGTTGTCACAAATATTAACAGAATTCTAGCAGTACCAGCAGATTTATTGTTGGTTACAGAGAAGAGGGCTTTGCTGGGCTCCTCTAAGATAATGGGTCAGTCTAAAATGATACCATGTTCTTTGAATAATTTGGGAAGGTGAATGCAATGAAGGTGTGAAATGAAAATAGGAAATATATGACACATTATCAATAAAGTCCCTGATAGTAATCATAAGGAATTGGGTTACATATTACATTTCCCTGTGTGTCTCAGAGTGTGCTGTAATGAGTGATTTTTCTTTTGTTCTCTTTCTTTTCAACTGATTAGTGAGGAATTTGCCAGTTTAATTTTGTTCTAAATAATTCAGCATCATCCTCATCATCCTTTGCATAAGTAGTTGAGTCCATTTTCAAGCTTAGGCTTGTTTTTCTGTTTCTCATTTCAGCTTTGCTATTAGGGCAATAGGAATAATTTATGTTCAAGCTCCTGTTGCTTTTCTTGGTCCTTATTTTTCTTGTATGTGCAATACCCCTAAAAGAAAAAGGAAAACTGCTTTTGCTGTTTTCCCAAGTAGTGATGGTAATATTACAGTAAATACTGACTCTTGTTATTTTATCATCCTTGTCCATTAATAATAACTCAATGGCTACACAAGTATACAACTACAAAGATCTGATGATGTCAGCAATCCCTATCACTACGTACTGTTAGTACTAATGTGTCACTGAATTGTTGTAGCATTTCCATCAGTTCAAATGACCGTCCATCATCTCTGCTGGGAGGCAGAAGGTCCTGACGTTGCTGTGAAAGTATTTAACCAGTCAGATATGGTATTTGAATTAATCAAGTCTCTTCCTGGTTCATCAGCACTCAGTTTTTCATTCATCTGTCCATCCGCAATATTTTCACCAAGTCTCTTAACATCATTTCATGTGAGTGAGCGCACTGCACCTCCCCCACCTCACCATCACTGCTATTACTGCCATTTTCCTCCATCACATTCAATCATATTCCATTACATCCCATTGCTAACCCTGTGAAGCTAGGTGCCATGTTCCTCTTTGTGCCAGCTGAAATGTCACCCATGTTCCCCTGTGGGTGCATTATCCCTGCAAGATTAAGACACACAGCTGCTGGCACAGACACTTCATTGTCTGAATGTCTCTCTGTCAGTCCCTCTCCCTCATCCCACATTCTTTTCTTTCTCTTCTTTCATTGACCTGCTGCTGGGAGCTGCTGGACACATCTTGTGCTACAT
Organism: Scortum barcoo; assembly: GCA_023238725.1. Classification (NCBI taxonomy): domain Eukaryota; kingdom Metazoa; phylum Chordata; class Actinopteri; order Centrarchiformes; family Terapontidae; genus Scortum; species Scortum barcoo. The sequence continues at coordinate 27,581,519 of CM041554.1, forward strand.
TAAAAATGACTGCAGATAAGTTATCTGGTCATCTGATTTGGTTTGTTCCTGAGAGATGAGACCCATGGGAAGCAGATGGAAGACACAGGCACACACATACACACACAGAAGGACCCCACAATACACTCATGCTGCTGGACTGTTGTACCTGTGTGTGTGACTGGAAAAAAGGCAAAAAATCAATTAATGTAGTTTTTAGGAGAATGTTGCTGTTGTTTCATGATATCATATCAAAGAGATGTGGAACATATTTATAGCCCTAAAACACAATTCATTGCATACACACAATAACATGCATTGCTAGTTTCACTTCAGGTGCTTGAGGAAATTCTGGATATCCCCTCAGATACAGAGGAATTTCTAGTTCTGCACCATCAAGAGCTTTTTGATGGGGAACATCACAAACTGGTGTAGCAACAGCACCAAATAAGACAACAAGGCCCTGCAAAGAGTGATTCATTTGGCTGAACATTTCATAGGTGGTGCTCTACCCTGCCTAAAGGACATTTAAAACAAGCGGTATAAGACCACTGCAAAGAGAATAGTAGGATAGGATCTGAATCACCCAGATACAAACACACATTTGGTTTCATCCACAGATATTTATTGATCAAAATTACAAACGTGCAAAATATATAGGTATAAAAAACTAGCGAGGTGAGTAACAGTCTTTAGTCCGGTCTTCTGCAGTCTTTAGTCTGGTCCTCTCCACAGTATGAATTTCAGTACATATGTTCCTAACCAGCAGTATTATATTGTGAGTTTTGTACTGTGAGCTGATTATTTAGTGTCACTAGTAAGTTCCTTGCAGTCCAAGCCAAGGACACCACAGGGTTCTCACTGTTATTGGAAAGGACAGGAGATGGCTTTTCTGGAAGGAGAAGCAGCAACTCTTCTCAAGATTGATCATATGTATGCACACTTTTTAAGGACAATTGTAACAAAACAAAATGTGTATGCCCTCTTTAAGCACAAAACATGTGAATATGAAATTTCAATGAATATCATAGAATTATAAGTTTGGTCTGTCTGTACAGGCAGAGGAAAAAGTGTGTGTATGTGTTTCAAGCAAAGCATGCTCGCGTCTGTGGGTACGTGGGTGTGGTGAAGTGTTCTTAATCCAAGCATCCACACTTTTGGTGTGTGGGTGTGTGGTGAGGGGTGCTGTGTAACCATCAATGACACACATGCAATCAACTAAAAAAATGTCCTCATCTGTGTTTCCTCCAGGTAGTGACTTGCAGAGGAGGATGTGATCTGCTTTGTAACTGCACTGCAAAAAAACTAACCATTGTCAGTTTGTTGATCACCTGGTAATGACGTCACCAACCCTCTTGTCCACCCTGCAGCATATCATGTCCACCAAAGTTTCAGCTAGCACCACTACTGCTTGCACTTTCATCCCTTCTGTTTGGGAATATGGGTTTTTAACTTTAGTGACCAGCAACATTATTTGGTATGATACGTGCATGGAACGTCTTGAAATTAGGCTTGCATCTCGCATTTGATCTAAATGAATCCACAGTTTTTTCCACAGATAGTCCTTAGAGTTTAAGATGTGTGATCTTGTTTAAAGCAGTAGTAGGAGGCTTATTTAAATATTACTTTCAGTCATATTTGCTAAATCTGTTGAATGTAGAGAATATAGGAGAATAGAGATTATTTATATATATATATATATATATATATATATAGGAAGATAGAACACACACACACACACACACACACACACACACACACACACACACATATATATATATATATATATATATATATATATATATATATATATATATATATATATATGTGTTCTATCTTCCTTTTATATACTATACATTTATTACCCTATTTGTTAATTCTTATGTCATGTTTCTTCTGCCACAAGAATTTCCTTTGTGATTAATAAAGTTCTACCTGGTCCTACCAGTTGGACGTGTATGGAAAACCTCCAAGGGAAGGTGCCCAGGGAGAATACTGATTAGATACCCGAGCCACCTCAACTGATTCCTTTCAACAAGAAGGAGTGGTGTCTCTACTTTGAGCCACCTCTAGATGTGCAGCTTTTTCCTGATGAATAAGCTCCACAACCTATCTCTAAGCCACCCAGCCACCCATTTTGGCAGCTTGTATCCACAATCTCTTTTTTCCAGTCCCTAACCAAAGCTCATGACCAGAGATGAGGGTTGAAAGGCTGAGCAGTGTGATAGCCCAATATTTGGAGCACATCATCCAGTCCCCTTTTTTAAAGATGAGAGCCACCACCCCAGTCTACCACTCTACAGGCGCTGTCCCCATCCTCCACCCCACACTGAAGAGGTATGTCAGCAAAGGCAGCCCAATAATGTCTAGGGCCTTCAGGTTCTATGGGTAAATTTTATCCACACATGGCGGCTTGCCACTGAGGACTCTCTTAACTACCTCAGATGAGGTGAGATGAGGCTTCTCCTGAGTCCTAAAACTCTGCCTCCTCCATAGTGGAACTGGGTTCAGAAGTTCCTTCAGAATGGAGGCTTTGAACATGGCCCACCAAGCTTCCATGTCCCCAGCCTTCCATGGATACACAAGAATTTCCCAGATGTTCCCATTTTAACCTCACTACAGCTTTGGATTTATTAGGTCTCACCTGCCATCAGTTGACAGCTCTGCTCCTCTCTTCACCCAGCTGTCAAAGATATATGGCTACGGATCTGATGATACAATCATTAAGCTGACCCACTAGGGTTCCATGTCCCCAACTTCCCCTTGGATGCACAAGAAATACTCATCAACTGGGATTCTGCAGACATTTTCAACAACCAGCCAGGGCTTGCGAACATCAGCACAGAAAAAGAGAGAGTCAAGCCCCTTCCCAGGAGTCTGGTTCCAGAACTAGTTGTGAGTCCCACTATATCATATATTGGTACTGCTCCACCTCCTGCAGCTCAGGCTCCTTCCTTGCCAGAGCGAAATTCCACACCCCTGGAGCCAGTCTGCAATGCTAGTGATCAGCATCCCTAGGGCGGTCCGTGCCTTGCTGCCACCTGTCTTGCAATGCACCTGACCCCATTGTCTATCCCTGTGGATGGTCAACAAGATGGCCAGGAGGGAGCCCTGGTAAAAAAAGAATTTAAAAAGAGGTAAAGTTGGGCTGACATTAACTTTAAAAGTATCTTGTTATTGACGTTAGAGATGGGAAATTTTTTATGTGTTTATGAAACTAGATGAAAAGTCAGGGGATTACCAAGCTGTCATCATTATGGATCTTATGATTACCTTGAATGTTTGAAACAAACTGTTGGGCATTCCATCCGAAAGTTGTTGAAACATTTTAGTCTTGACCAAAGTGAGATGGACAGACAAAGAGACAGACATCACCCACCCTTGACACATACAGACTGACAGACAGCCAGACAAGCCACAGTGTCATCATGGGAAAAAAAGTAATAAAATGGAGTAGAAAAAGGCGAATTTGGGAGAGCAAAGAGAAGGAATGGCAGATTCAAATGTGTGCTGACCCCTAGCCACTTCGAGAAACAAATTACATTGGTGAACCATTTTCCCCATTCTTCTTCTCATTCATTACTATTCTCTCTGGATAACAACAAATGAATGGCTGGTGTAGGAAATCTATGTTCCTCTAAATGTACCACCATGGCCCCTTCTATTCAATGGCAAATCCCTCTCTCAATAGCCATGCACTGAGCCAAAATACACCATAATGCACTTCATTTCACCCATATAATCCTCATCAACATTGTAGTGTGACAGACAAATTGGTTTTACTGAATGATCAAGTTATATGGCAAATACCCATCAAGTGCAAACACAGGATTAGGTACAATTGATTGGACTGATTGGAGGGAGGGGCACAAAAGGGAAGGAAACAGGGAAAGGAACTTTTGATACTAACAGCTGGCTTCAGCTGCCTTAACTATAGTGTATCTGGTGCATTTATGTGTCTTTACTATTAAGAGTGCATTACCTAAAAGTTACTTCTGAGTTACTTTTAAGATTTCAGTCTTGGTTTATTTGGCAATGCCCATGGTTACTGGTGGTTACAGCTGTAAATGCACAAGTTAATACTAAAGTAAATACTTAATGAACAGTTACAGTTATCTATTTACCACGTCTGTGTAGAAGAGACAACATAAGAACACATTCCTGAATTTGGCCCAGTGTCTGTCTCAGTTAGTTTAAGGTCAGTCATATCAATGGTAGAGTCAAACGGCTCCTGATTGTTCCCTTACTTCCAAACTAATATGATCTATGGACAAAAAGTAAAACAAAGGGATAGTTAAACAAAACTTGTTTTGTTTTTCTAAAAAGAGTCAACACTAAACTCAGTAACAAATTTAGTGCATTTCCTATACTTCACGTTGAAAGCCACCCCTGGCTATGCAGTTGAAGCGTTAATATCTGAAGCAGCAGCAGTTAGAAATGTTGAGTTAGCAAGAGCAATAATTTAATTCTGATCTTATATGACTGTATGTAAGAAACAGCATACAAATATAAAATAAAAAAAAAACAGTATTATATGCTAGATCACCCAGCCACTGACAATGAAAAGAGAGGTAATTACATAATATAAACACAGTGACTGCCTTTTCCTGAAAAAAACTACATTAAAAAAATGATAAATTGTGGTTTACTGTCATGAAAAACTCAACGATTACAATTAGTTACAAACAACTTATTATCTTAGTTTTCAGGACTTGTGGGGTACTGGACATGTGAACAGATGGATGGAGGGACCAACATCACTACCTATGGGCCATGCCATTTGTAAAAATTTAACTGACTCAACAAATTTTGGTACTGGCAGCAGTAACTGTTTACTGGCATCTTCATCCAAAAACAGTGAAGAGTAAACAGTATCTGGCACTATGTAATGGCACTCTGGGAGAACTGAGGATTCTATAGCCAAGACTGCAAAGAAGTGTGTTCTTGATGTCTGCCAGTCGTAGACTGTTTCATTTCAAAGCATACGGGCACATCCTCAGGTACCTTAACAAGAGTGTATCTACAGTATGTGGGTGTCTTAGTGTCAGTGTTAAGGGATGCATAGGAGGTGGAAGGGAAACATATTCTAATTGAGTTTATTTTCAACTCCAAATTCAATGTATGTTGGAGCAACACAGTGAAGAACGTTTTTGTTAAATGCCTCATGTACTCACCTTCTAAATTACCCATAGACATTCATTATTTTAATCTGCTTGCATGTTGGATATATTCATGAGATACAACATCCCGCTGGCAGGTCTGATGAGGTTACATGGGGCCATATGGGAGAGGAAAGCATGAGAGGATAGAAAAAAGAGAGAGAAAAAAAGGGACTGGAGGAGAGAAATGGAAAAAAAAATGTGTGAGAGGGAGAGGGTTGGATATAGAAAGTGGTTTTAAAATGGACGCATCAAGCTGCTCCAAGCCACAGAGAAAGAGAGGAAAGGTCACCACCATCCTTTTAAATTACACTTCGCCTACTGGGTAGCGCTCACTTTGTGTGACCACAGAGTTCAGCCGAGTGGGCAGACGGTTCACATTCAGGTTGGATAGTCTTCAATCTCACCCTCTCTCCCTGTCTCTTTCTCTCTTTCACTTCCTCTTTTCTCTTTGTTGTAAGATATGCTTGTTCTCTGATGTGATTACAGTGATAGAATACATTGATAATGCATCGCATGCCATCTGCATAACTTCAGAAATGGTACACTGGGACAGGGCAGGAGAGATGCTCATTCTGCGAAGGCAAAACACTGCACTTTCTGTTAAGGTTAATATTACAGCCATTACAGTTAGTCAAGGATTACAGTTACTTAAAAGAAAAGTTAATACATTTGAGTGTTACCAATAATAGAATAAAACACTATTAATATTACATACTTAATATTGTAATAAACACCTATTACTTTATAGTGTGGTTAGATTATGGATTTTGCACAGGTTAAGTAAAGAGAGCCACCCCATATGCCCCTCGTGTGATGATGTAAATTTTGGACAGGTATGTGGCCCTTTTGTCAAGCCGATATATAAAAAATAGAGCTAAATATAAAAAATATGTTAGCCCTTGTTTATACATACACTTTGTTTTTATGAGTGTTGTGAGTAGCTCTTTCCAACAGTAACATACTTCAGCAAAATGAAATTCTTTATAGCCCTGCAGCATGACCTGTTCTCTCCTCGATCTTAAATCAAATCAAAGTGCTGCATACCCAGCCCACAACAGGTAACAAAAACTGGGAGGTGTGCAAGTGATAGCTGCCAATGTGCTCTGAACATCAGCAGCAACACCTCACCTGAAATTGGTATAAGGATACTCCCAAGTATGGGTTTCCAACCTATTAAATGACTGCTCATGTTTCCTGCATTACAGTTGTTTTAAGTGCTGCATTCTGAGATCTGTTACTCATATTGATTGTAGAAATGAAATGCATAGACTTGGTTGCATACACTGTCCACACTGCATGGAATTGCTAACTAATCATTGGAATGTAACAACAACAAAAAATCATCTTGTTCAATATGAAACCTGCATTGTCCTGCTTTCATCTGTCTGTTATGGGTGTGCTAATTGTGTTTGTTCAGTGTTTTCTATTATTGTGTTTCTGGACAAAATTGGTCTGTTTTAACATAAACATAACATAACACAACATAAAGCATCAATTATCACCAGACAATGTGTGGCATCTTTTAACCAATTCCTTGTCATTATTAAGTATTCTACATATATCTTTGGAAATGATGATGTACAGCCCTCATCTATGTTACATATTACAATTTCCATATTATTTTGACAATAAGACCAGATGAAAACATGTTGAGGGATTATGACACTGGTGTCTGTTTAGCCAGAATACTGTTTTAAAGTCATCCAGAAAATGTACAGGGTAATGCAATGTGTAGAGAGGAATCACACACATGTCCCCCCGTTTCCCATGCTGCCTCCTGTTAGAGAGGACATCTGTGCAGTCCAGGTGTAGAAGGATGAAGTGGAGAGCCATGTTTACTTCACTGTCTACAGACCTGCTAGCTCTGTAGGACCACTACAGGAATGTGTCAGTGATGGCCTTAAGGTGGAACAGCACAAGTTGACTTCATGAACCCAGAGGTCAGAGCCTCAGGTTTCTGTCAGAGCGGCCAAGAGAAGATTGGGGGATGGCTTCATAGGCTCTGCTTAGTGTACTGTGATAACAGTGATCCAAAAATATTCTCCTCTCCAGTCAAACATCCAGTTAACTGTCTGTATTTAGGGAGTTCATAGCTGTGGTTACCTTTGGTAAAATCACCAAGGACAATAAATAAGAAGTCTCCAGTAAACACTCAGTATCTGGTCAGTGGCCATGAGCTTAGCCTCTTGCATGCTGACCTGCGGTGAAATGTTGGAATGTAACCACTGACCAGAATGAATGAAGCAAACTCACAGGGGGAGTAAGAAGCTCCAGATAAGCTGAAGAGTGTTGGTGAATCATTGTCACATCACTGAACCATTGAATTGAATCTGGTAAAATCCACACAGCCCCATCTCTGTGAAGCATAAAACTGCTGACAAAAGAAGCCTTTTTGCCCACCAGTAGCTGAGTAGTCTGTCCAGTTTGTAAGACAGTGACGTCACACTAGAAAGAAATATTCCTGGTTACTCTGCTCTTGTGCGTCTCCACTGGTGCAGTCTTTGCACACTAACACATTTTACTGCCCTCCAGCGTTTCACTGTGCGTACAAAGGTGAGGGCACCTTTGACCAGAATGTAAACAGTATACACACACACACACATATATGTACATATATGTACGTGTGTGTGTGTGGCTAGCCTGCATGCTTGTGTGTTGTGCCATCTGTTTTGCTTTTAGTCCACTCTCAGGACCGTGATTTGCAGCTTGTGGTGGACACCTCTATGGCCAAGTGACGGATGGCTGTTCCATATTATCCTTTTAATTATGCACATTGATTCCCCCGGCGGCCGCTGCCTTGTTTACTCCGTGGTTGTATGCATTTGTGTCCGCTGCTGCATTGATGAATGTATCCTAATCTTAATCTGTGCACAGCAACATCCATCTGACTAATGCAGGACTCTGGGATAAATCACTGGGGTCCTGCTCCAAGCGCTGCCAACTGACTACTCTCTCTCTCTCTAAGGCTGCCAAGTAGTTTCTCTCTCTCCATCAGCTCCTTTCTTCTTTAACCCCACTCTGTCTCAGCGACTCCTTTTGTCTCTACAAAACTTCACTTGCCCTATCTTAGACTTTGAGTCATTTAATTTCTTACACTCTTGCTCTTCTCTGAAATATTTAATCTTTCAGCTCTCTGAATAGTAATTTAAAGTGATATAGTCAGTCTTTCAGCAGAGCTTCTTCCAAATTTCAACTGCTTGTCTGCTTCTCCAAAAAAGTTCTACATCTCAGATCCACATGCTTGCAAACATAAAACAAGCAATCAAGCAGAAAAACACTTAATATCCTACCTTCGCCATTTTTGAGTGTTTACTGACAGTTGTCCAAAATGTGTTCAATCAACTAAATAGAAAACAAATTCAAATATTCAAGGTCACTTGTTCCTTAATTCAGCATCACCGTTACTGTTTAATGGTGTTAGCACAACCCTGTATGGTTACTTCATAATTCAGTTCATATGGTTTATAATCCTTAGCTAGCCTGCATGCTTGTATCAACTGAATGCATCATTCAGTTCTCTAGTAAGCAGTAACCTGCTAGATCTTTCATCTAGACAGGTGTCTGACCAGAGTTTGAAAAATGCTATTTGAAATGCATTCTGAATTTAATAGGAAGTCAGAGTAAATAAATCAAGATTGGTGTCAAATGAGAGCTGGTTAAAAGCTTTGAAACACTACATGGACTTCTTGCTATGGCATATATAGAGTTACGGTGCCCTAGACAGGCTGAAATAGAATGGTAGATGATGAGTCAACAGCCCTTAGCGATGGTCATTGCCTGGTCCATGGTGACAACTAGATATTGGGATGTAGTTTTTACAGAAGAGTTGTTCTGTTAACTTAGGGACAGTGCTGGCTGTGGCAGAAACAAGATCTTCTGTTCTTTTAACAGTTTTACAACAATTAATGGAAACCTATACAAAGTATAAAATACTGCCCATGATAGACTCTTGGGGTACCCCACAAGAAAGAGTTGTTGATGAAGAACCATTATCATGCATAAAAGTTCATTAAGTTGTTTGCCAGCTAACAATACCTATAATACACATAACAGTACTACATAACAGTAATAATAATATGGAGCAGCAGCCATATTATTAGCTTTGTCTAAGCAGAATAAAACTCTGTTTGGCTGATCACACAGTATACGTACTGTCACTGACTTATTGTTCTGTTTTTCAGACCACTGCAACAATACGACTTAGCGTTTCATTTCAGGGTCCAAAGTGCTACCTCAAAATAAGGCCAGGAGTAATTCATGTAAGCTAATGTGTCTAGCCTTGATTGTTTGCCAAAATGCTGGAAGAACTTTTTTTTCAGGACACCAGATGGTTAATCTGAGCCCAATTAGGGTGGTGTCATCTGCAAACTTCAGGAACTTGATCTGATGACTGTAGGTGCAGCTTTTGGTGTGCAGAGATTACAGTAGAGATGAGAAATGCAGGCATGGAGAAATGGAGTGCTGATGGCTTTGGAGTCAGAGACATGTCTCCCCAATTTCAAGTGCTGCTTCCTGTCAGACTTCCTATGATCTAGTGGCAAATAGACAAGACAAAATAAACCTGTATTGATTCCCAGGAGGGAAATTCAGTTGTTGCAGCCACAAAATGAGAGCAATAGGAACAGATAAGTATAGGAATTAAAATACATAACAGAGGTATGTAAAAATAGAAGAAACTAGAACAAAGGAATAGAAAATAGAAAAATGCAATTGCATTTAGAAACAAAAATACAAGAAGTGACAGTGGTGTGATTAATAGCAGCAGAGTCAACGAGTCTATGTTAACACTAGACTAATACATAATATGATTAAAGGATACAACTGTCTGTATTAAAGAGATGTAGTAAGACTATAATATAGATCATAAAGATATATAATATAATTATATTGTTTTGGGTGCATTCCACTAGTGCTTAAAGCTGTTCACTTGTGTTTGGATCATCCTAAGATACATGTTAATTCCAGGCCTGAAAGAGTGACCCTCACTGTCATCCCCATTGTCCTCCTGGAGCAGTGCACAGTCTGTGGCATGGTAAAACTTAGACCATACCTTTAGAGTCACTGTTGCTTCATCAGTGACTTGTAGGTGGCTACAAACTGTATCAGGAGCTCTATGCTTCTTTACAATTACATATAAGAATTCCAGGAATTTATTAGCTCTTGTTGCACAATTCACATATTCTTGAACTTGGTTTAGCCGGAAGAAAGACAGGCATGGTTACAGTCTCCACTGATCATTATGATGACATGGGATGTTGCATTTGACACCACAGATGAAATGTAAGGAGTCATAGCAACAGCATGCAAGAACTCCCTTAGCAGATAGTACTGGCTCAATCCTACCTTCAGCAGTTTAATATTAGGAGTGTGAATACATTCCTTGTAACATGCCCAGGATTACACCACTTAAAGTTGACAAAGACAGGAGAACCTCCTTCTCTCTTCGTAGCCCTCTGTTTTTCTCTGTCCGCTTGTGCTAGCGTGAAGCCAGATAGTTCAAGAGGACTGTCCAGCATATTCCCATTAAGCCATGTCTCTGTGAAGCAGAACAAACTGTACTCCCTGTAGGCACACTGGCTATTAGATCATCCATCTTGCTTGGTGAGTGACCTTGTGTTTTCTATAATGAACGATTGAAGAAAAAGTTTAAATGTCCTGTCCCCCTTGATCCTCTCTCTGACCTTAAAACTGGCTCTCTTGCGTAGGCGGCGAAAGTGTCGCTATATCTTCTTTGGTATGTGGTGAGGAACTCTGACTCCGTGCTGGTATTCCAGGAGTTTCAGGTGTAAACAACCATTGTCTTCAGGTTATGTACAAAAACAAAAGAGAAAAACATCCATACCAGTGTAGTGGATACGAAAGTAGATACAATTCAGTCCAGGTGGGTGAATTGTAGCAGAACAATGCTGTAGGTCATCATTATACCTGCCACTGCTAGTTTAAAAACAGATACCTCCACCTTTTGCTTTGCCAAAGAGCTGGTTCTCGCCATCCACTCTGAAGAGTGGGAAGTCTGCCAGCTTGTTGATGCACCACTGTCATAAGTTACAAAAAGAATTTCAAGAGTCAACGGAATTACAGAAAGTTTATATCTGTATTCTCTCTCTCTCTCTCTCTCTCTCTCTCTCTCTCTCTCTCTCTCTCACTCTCTCTCTCACTCACTCACTCACTCACTCACTCACTCACACACACACACACACACAGCTTGTTGATTGTGTGGTTTTTCAGCTGTGTGTTTGTCCTCTATCAAACACATGAAAAACACTACATAGAGGACAGACCTACATTCTTCAATGAGGCTGATAGATGATTTGTAGCTAATTACTGCTTGCTGTGTAGTTGTGTTAACAAAATAACACTTTGATAAAGGCAGTGACAAAACAGGTACTATACAAATATATCATTTGTATACATAGACTAGTTTTACATGTGAAACCTGAACAGAGCTGTAGGGACTGAAGTTAGAGCACAAAGTTGTTCCATTAATTTCCTAATATTTTTCTATTATGCTTCCTAAATTTGGCTCTACTTATGGGTAATGAGAGACATAATTCAATTGTTAGACTTCCAGTTCATTCTTCCATCCTCCTGAGCACAGCAGATAAGGACATGCAAAACATTCAATTTATAAAATAGCTGTCATTTTTTACTTTTTTAACTTTCACCATTTCACCACTTGTTACTTGCTGCTCTACCTCATCCTTCACCTCCTTCGCCCTAAAGTCATACTCTCCTCACTTGGCTGGATCGGTGAATTAATGCTGTTGGCATGGAGGACAGGTGAGGTGTTTTTTTCCCAGTTGGCTACAATGTACAAAGTAATTTGGACCCCCCCCCCCCTCCCCCCCAACCACACACACACACACACACACACACACACACACACACTCTTCAGTTGTGTCTTTCAGTTGTGTAGTGGAGTTTAAATGACATGGTGGCACCTAAACCCCCCTGATGACTCCCTGAGCACAGAGCTGTTGAGTCTCTGCATGATCCCTCTCAAACCAACCAATGTCAGCCCTCTCTGTGGGCTGCAAGGCACTTTACACACACACACACACACACACACAGTCTCTCTATCTTTGGACTTTCTCTCTCCCCCGTTTCTTTTGCTAATCAAATTGGTTTTATTAAAATTACAGTACCAGCTGTTATGTTACCAAAGCAAAGCAGTATCAATTGAGATTCTTATTATATTAATTATAGACATTTGCAGATAACTAGTAGTAATTCTGCATATCAGTAATAATATCAGTGCTGTCAGCATTTCAGCAATATTGTAGTCGCTCTCTAATCTCTTCCTCATGCTCTAAACCTCTTGCTTATTCTTTTCATCAGCTTTTATTATTAAATGGCCACCGCTTGCCAGTGTTCAGTTAATTTCAATTTAATTCAACACACCAAGATGTATTGGCTTGCAAAGCAGTAGGATAAAAGATCAACAGTGTTGATTTGAATAAATGTGTGCATGCATCTCAATACACAGGCTTTAATTTCATGGAACCACAAAGCTCACATTGGTGCTAACACTCATCTTTGCCCATTGTAGTTGTTGTTGTCGCAGCAAGACTCCACCGGCCAAGTCACTTACTCAAACTTGCCTTATCCACACTGTACATCTTTCTAGTCAAGTCAAAGGGAAATAGAAATATTTCCTTTTCTCTTTGTCTGTCTCTGTCATGATCTCTACCCAGGAGTCATAAGCTGAGTTTAAATTCTTTTTGTGTTTCCTTTGGATGATGAATGCTATTTTTGTAATCATTCTTGTGATTACATAAAGTTAAGAAGCAATTCATTACATTAAAAAGAATATATGGCTTTGAGATAGACGAAGAAACCTTTTATTCTACATAATTATATGATTAAATTATTTTCATAGTCAATCCTGTAGGATTATAAATGATCAAAATCTTAAATGAGTGTAAAATTTTGGAACTGTGTGTCCTTTTGGACATTTATAAGACCTAATCCGATAGGACAACCTTACAAGATTTTTGTAGCCATAATCATACATAAATCCTAAAGGATAAAGTCCTATAGGGTGAACAACAGGGAGCTGTGCACACAACCCTGCGGATGGGCACCAGTTCTCTCTGTTCAGCACTAGATTGGAGAAGGTGTGACCACCAAACTGTATGTGGTGACTTCCTATTTATCAGGAAGTCCAATATAGTATAGCATATTGAGGTAGTTTGCCAGTCAATGGGATGTGGGTGATTAATTTCAACAATATTATTGTAGTATTAGATGGTAGATGCCTGATATTATATATTGTGTTAATTAGTTAATGATCTAACTTTTTTCCAACTTGCAAACCTCACAAGCAAATCAAAGGACAGAGAACAACTTCTGTAAATAAGTGTAAATAAGTAAATAACTTCTACAAATAAGTTGTTGGCAGACCACATTTTTTTACCACAGCTAATGACCCATGGAGAATATCCATGGCTGAGATTACTAGTTCATGTACCTGGAAATGGGACGCAATGAAGGAAATAGGGGGTCTGGTACATTACACAATAAAATCATAGTACGTTACCTGGGTGGCAGAATCTCTAAACATGTGCCTGTGAAGTCAAACCACAGTGTCTGTGCACACTGTCTGTTTTTTTTTTTTTTTTTGGATGGTTTGACACTAAATGAATTTGCAAAACAAGCAGAGAAAACTTGAGTTTTCAAGTTGGTAGCATAATATAATTAATTTAATAAACATATATTAAAAATATGAATTTGTCAAAAAATACTTTAAGTTCAGCTCATCATTATGAAATGTTATTTCGTCCTACTCCTTTTTCCTTTTTACACTAACATGATTAATATTCATTGCCATGTAAGTCACTTTTCTGGTGCAATATCACAGCACTTGATCTACAGGGGCACAAAATTATAACCCTCGTGTCATGTGCTGGGGCAGTATAGTTCTGTATTCTTCCTGTATTGTGAGTAGATTTTCCATGTGTTACTAAATTACATTGTACAGTTATAATATTCAGGGACTTTTTATATAAAGCCATTTGCTTGTCTGAGTTATTGGTGGGGAAAAGGCATTAAGATGGGGACAGGAGTTAAAAGCCCAACAAAACTTAAAAGTAATAGGTGATAACATGAATGTGTGATGATGAAAACATTTCCAGCACTACAGGCAGATTGTTGATTTAAGTGTATGTTTGATTGGTTTTTGAAGATGAAGTAACCCTGATTAATTTTGGCAGGTTTTTATTACAGATGACAGTTTTAAGGAGGTAATCTTTAACCTGTGGCAGATTGCATTTTGATAACCTTCCGTACGCTGTCACCATGCAATTATTCTTCAGCTTGTGTTGTAAAGATAATAGCGAGCAGATGAGAGACCGGCAGAACGATCGAGACACTCGTACGGAGAGGGGGGGGGGGCTCTGTGGAGGAGGAAGTTGTGAATCCAAGATCTGTCTTTAAAAGCAACAAACAACATCATTTTTTAACCTTTAAACACACAGTGAAGTACAGACAACACAGGACACATGGGAAAAAAAAATTAAACCTGCGTCACTGATACCGGAGTAATTCAAAGCAGATGGAGATGTGGAGGCCAGCTCCAGGGGCCCCAAGACAGGCTTCATCTATCAGTGCAATACATGTTGGTGTAAAGATTTTTGTCATATACTCTACATGTCCGCAGCTCCCTGTCCTAAACCTAATCTTGCTGTGGTAACGTTCATCCTGTCTTTATCCCTGTCTTGTTTGTTTTGCATGCAAATGATGTGACCTCTTCTGACAGTGTTCCAGTGCAAACAGAGATCAGGCACACCTCATGTAATTCAAATTTACTGAGCTGTAGTTTATTCCCTCAGAGTTGCTCAGAAATAGGTACATACTAGAGGATGAAGATCACAGTGTACTTCCTGCGCAAACTCTTTTTTTTTTAAGGTTTGTAATGAAGAAAAAGTCATTTTGGTAATGGAGGCTTGGGTGACAGCTGTGTTACTCTCTACACTTAAATTAGAATTTCTGGAGCTGTTCCTTGCATGTTTGGCAAGTTTATACAGAATGAATAAGTATGCTGAGAATATAAAGAACAGTGATGAGGAAATGCTCACATCCTGTACTTACTGAGGGAGAGAGAGAGGGAGAAGAAAGAGAAAGAAAGAGTGAGAAGAGAGCGATAGGCACACACCTGTGCTAGAGGGACACAAACAGAGAGTTACAGAGATACATGAGAGACATAAACTATAAGTATTTTAATCAACTTATTAATTGAGAGTGATACACTAAATGGATAATGGTAACAGGTACAACATAATCAAAAAAGATACAGGTAATTAAAGGCTTCAAAAGAGTTCCCTAACTGTCTGATAGACAATTCCAGAAGATAGGGGCATGTTAGGAAAAGGTCTTGAAGCTCACTGAATTGTTTTGAATTGAGGATGGAGACCCTGCATCCTGACAGCAGAGCGCACAGGATGGAATATATGTGGACAGACATCAGAATGGGTTTGAACCTTTACAATTTGTTATTAAGAAATCAGAAGCACCTTTAAGTCTGACCTGACATTGATAGAGTCACTGAAAGGACCCTAAAATTAGTGTAACTAGTGTAGTCCCTGTTAAAAAGGTGTAAGTTTGCTTGGCCTCCAGTTTGGCTGCAGACAGCTTTCTCGAGGACCGCTCACCTAAACAATTTCACACTCAACACTTCACTACCTTGGGTCCTCAGCAATACACCCACCATGTGTGAAGTTGATTGGATGAACGGTTGTCGAGATAATTGAAGGACAGAAAGACAGGCAGAGGAGTTAACAAAGTTAACCATTGCATAATGTTATCAAAATGTCAACATTAAAACTCAAATTAGTTGCCGCCTCATCAGGCTTAAATAGACGTAGACACTGCCAATGTTTCCAGTTGGTCTAGAAGTATATAATGATCTATGGTGCCAAAAGCCACCCTGATATCCAGTAATAGAGAGCTGAGGTGTAAACTGAATCCATAGTAATCCGATCATTTAACACTTTCTTAAATGCAGTTTCAGTGGAGTGCCAAGAACTGAAAGCAGAGTGAAAAGGTACAAAAAGGTTACTGTAGGCCAAAACTTATTAAGACACAACTCTTTCCAGAAAAAAATGGGTGGTTAGAGACTGAAATTATTTGTAAAGATACTGGATCATCATGTGGTTTCTTAAGTAGAGGTCTAACCACAGCAGTCTCAAAGCTAGTGTTTCAGTAGTCTGTGAACTGTTTAGCTGGTGAGGGTTTGAGGAAACAGGTTGGTGGTTTAAAGGCTATGAAAAACTTAGTCTCTGTTTTTACAAAATCTCTCTTGGAATTTAACATGAATATATGAATGGTGCATTACCAGTTTTACAGAAGTAGTTGAAGATGAGGACCTAACCTAATTTTTTTTGCTTTAGCCATAGATGGCAACCAGCTAAAAGATGGCTGTTTTTGAATAACTTTGGCTACACTATCAAAAAGAAATCTAAGTTCTTGTTTATATTGTTAATGATTAAGCAAGAGATAGGCGTCTTTGGCATCACTAAATCAGTTTGATGGCATGCTTGTTTCTTCAGGAAACCTCTTTGACTGTTTGAATCAATGATACAATTTTCCATTTTGGACCCTTTCCATCCCCAGGAAAAAATGTCAGCTTTTGCACACAAGATAATCTAACAAGAAGATTCCTGTAAAATTCATGCACCCAAGGTGATGAAACCTTTAGATTTTAATGACCACATGACCTTCGTCTTGTGCCACCCTCAGGACAAACTTGACATTTCAGCTGCACTACTTGCAAGGCCCTAAAGAATAGCACAGTACGTTCTGCTTCTTCTTCATCTTCAAATATATGTATTAGCCTCAGCCTGATATTAGTCTTAGAATAGGAAATGATTGAATAGAATGAAATATTTCATTTTTTTCTATTACAGTTTTTTTCAGTGATATAACCAAAGTCAGCCTAGTCTAAGGTTGTAAATAGCCCGTTTTTTTAAGGAGAAACCTCAGTTGACTTTTCAACAAATCCACATCACCCCCCTGCCAGTTTTCAGCAGAGACCTTGATTAGACCTCGGCCAAGAGTTCACCATCTATTTGTTTGGCACGTTGCCTCTTCCCCAGGAGAGCCGTTTCATTATGGCATTAGCTGCCTTATTTCTGCTTAAAACTACCTCTCGCACAACAATCAACTTGGAACGTCTCACAGGATCATCTGTGTGTATATATTCTTTGTCAGTGTGTGTGTGGCGAGGTATTCCCAAGAAAGGGGTGTTTCTCCACCTCACTGAACAAGAATAATGAGTCGCTGGTCCGCCAAGGGGGGGACAACTCCTATCATCTCGCTCTTCTCTCTCCTGCCATTATTTGCCAATTACCAGCATGTAAAATGTCCTAAAAGGTACCCACCAGCAACCACACTCATAATAGCTTTGTAATTTACTAATTCATTTTAAGGATTTGAGGCATTATTTGATGAGCTTCTTCAGCTTTGTAATTGGAAAGTGGAAGGGGGGTTGAATTCACTATGATTAGCCAATTAGTTCAGTTACCAAGCCAGGCAAATTCCAAGCTCCTCCCTTAAAGTATGGATGTTCCTAAGCATTGAGCTAGTATTATTTGAATTTAGTCTTTGATTTTGCAATCCAAGAGGGATTCTTTGAATTACCTACTGTAAACAAAAAAAAAGGAGTGCCGAATGGAAAATCCCCATTATGGTTGGGATTGGCTCCACAGTCAGGGCAACTTTAATTATTTTTTTGTGAGGTTTGCATCAGAAAATATCCTCTGGCAAGAGCAGGATTTTTCAAAGTACGTTCTACTTGCTGCATGGTTACATAATTAAAATGAAAATTCTAATGAATTTGAATGAATTTGATCCATTGATATATTGTATAAGGCTTGTGGCTGGAAATCCAGAACATTTGAACCTTTATTTTTCCTTTTTTCCATTCTTTCCTATTCCAAATTCATGCATGTATGTGTGTCTGTGTGTGCGTGTATATATATATATATATATACATATATATATATATATATATATATATATATATATATATATATATATATATATATATATATATATATATATATATATATAGAGAGAGAGAGAGAGAGAGAGAGAGATAAAATTATGTGGCAAGGAGTGTGTGGTAATCTGATAACTCCTCATTTGAATTACCTTACTACCTAGTTTTAACAATTTTGATATTTAATTTGATATTAACTTTCTACACTCTTCTACCTCTATGCTTATTCGTGAATGCTTTCTCATTTAATCATCTTATAACCAAAGTAAGTTTGACGCTTTACTTTTTGTGCTGGGGACCATTCCCTAAATAATCCAAACCTAATTCCTCACTGGCTGCAAGATGTGAACTTGAGTCTCCAGCATCAAAGTGCTCATCTTTACAGTTCCTGCACCCTCCACCTCGCTTCGACTTACATGCCATACAAGAACACTTTGTGGACTGAAAAAGCATCGCCAAGGTAAACAGTCCAGGCAGCTAATGTACTCAAATACAAAACTCTCTACTGTCTTGTCAGTAAAAATTCTCAGTCTCAGTCTGAAGAAAGTCAACTTGATTTGCCTGAAGTTCTTGAAGACATTTCACCTCTCATCTGAGTGGCTTCTCCAGTTCCTCTACTAAAGTAATCATATATAAAAGTAACTTTAGGAGACAGGGCTGGCATATGGGAGCTTGTCAGGGATGATGATGCACTATGCAATATTAATATCCTTCTACAGGTTTATGTTGTCAGACAGCAAAGATGTTCTGGTCAAGTTGTCTCACCCTTGATAACTTTATCATAATGCATTTTGTCATAGTCAACACATACAGTCCAAGACCATTTTTTTCAGCATTATCATTTTCATCTGAATTCATTTTGTTGACTTTCTCTGAATCTCTTTTTGTTCTAGTTTTTACAGTCACCTGCTCTCCCTGTGTAAAGCATGTTATGTGGTAAAACAACAGCTTGTCATTTATTGGTGCATTAGAAGCACTTGGTTTGTTGCAACAGCTCTCCCTGCTAATGCAAATGCAGCCAAATGGTTATCATGACAATGCGACTGAAAGCATGATTTTAATCTAATTCGTCTTGAGAGGACTGCCATAACTGCTTCTAATCTCATCACATAAGATTAGTTGTGCACCACAGTGGCTGTTATATTGGAATCATTTGTCTCTCTCTGCTTTATGAAGCATCAATTTCTGTAGTGAAGAAGTAAGGGTAGCAAGGGTCTGAGCTGACTTTACCCATTGTTACTGAATTCAGGTAATAATCTAAATAGCATACCTGTTTTGATGTGCTGCTGCATTTAAAGCATGTGAGAAAAGGGCTGTCAATACAACTTGTTAAAAGCAATGGCGAGGAAGAATTCAAGCCATTACATTCATTTAAAGTTGTCAATACAGCCTGATTGATTTTCTTCCTGCATATGCAGTAATCCATGAGTTTCACTGTGTGTCTCTGCAGAAGCGTTTAGTAGCAAGAAACATACAACACACACAAAAAAAAAAATCACAAAAGCAAAAAGTCAGGCATGATGAAGAAAAGGGATTGGATGAAAGGCTAAAGGAGGGTCTCTGAGGCATGGCAAAAGTCAAAGCGGGCACCTAGGGACATAGCAGGGAGGAGGATATTAGAGCCTGGAGGTCCAGTACAGGGCAACTTCCAGAGCCACAGGAGAGAGTGAGCAAACACCACAGTCCAGGAAGAAATACTCTGTGCAGGTGTAGGACAGCAGTTCAGCCACAGAGGCCCAGACTAATCGTGCCACTTGAAGACCATCCAAAGAGAATACACCCACATTGGCCCCAGAATAATGAATGTCCTTGGTAGGTGCGGGTTGGGGAAGGAAGGAAGATCTGTCTCAGAAAGCTTTAGTGAGAACAAGGGCAAAGTGAAGACAGAAGTAGAAAAGTAGAGTGGGATAATATGCATCATAAAGAAGTTCACATTGAAAGATTTTATTATTCTTTATCTTAGCACTATGTGGGGGATTAATTATGATAATCAAGAAACTACAGTTCCCATAATTCATGGGCTTTGAGTGATGTAAAGAGAAATATAAGCTAGCTACTTGTAGCTGTGGGCTACAAGTTTGCTTGTGTAGTTTAACTGTGAATAATTTAAAATTTTGTGTTGTGTTCACCGTGTGTTTGTGTCTGTTGAAAGAATGACAATTTTCATGGTTTTACATACTTACTTGATTGTTAATTCAATTAGATGTGCTGTTTTGCTGTGTTTATGTTTTTATAGTGTGTACACACAGTAAGTGTGTATGACTGTATGTGTGGTGAACCACCAAATAGCCAGTGCTTAAGATGGTGCCGGTATCCTAATAAAGAAAAAAAGAAAATAGTAGTTGCTGTTGCTGCTGTTTATAATGTATAAATGTACAGAAAAATACTTGATCACTCAACTAAAAAACTTGATCCAAGATAATATACTATATTCTGGGGCTATGAGGATCATCAATTTTTATAAGTCACTGAATCTAAAAATATGTGTAACATATCGGTGTGTTCAAATTTGACTGAGTTATTACTCCAAGAAAGAGTATAATTTTTGATGGGCTGGGGCTTTCAAGTATCCTAATGGCCTCCATTACAGCTGCTGATGCTGCTGCAACTGCTGACTGTGTTGATAAATGGCCAAATCAGCGTCCCAAACAATAAGTAACTTCCCCTTGTTTAAGAACACCTTCATGATCATGTCCCATTTCACCTCACACAGCATCTTTGCCCCACACCCCTCCACCTGCCTTAATTCTCCTGCACCCTCCTGTGGAGCAGCCTCACAGTTTGAAAACCTCTGGATTACCTTAATCATGATTTAGTGTTCGATTAATTTGTGTACATAAACCTGCTCTGTTTACAAGTAAAGGAGACAAGAACAAGAGTCAGGAATGGAGAAAACAACAGATTGATGACAAATTAAAGGAAAAACGAAGACATTTGAGAAGAAATGTCGCAATGCTTTCATATGCTTAGAGTCCACTTGTTGATCTGAATCACCAGAAGGTTGTTCTGAGTGGTCAGCTTTGTCTTATGATGGCCACTTGGGAAATAAATTATTTGTAGTGTACTGTATTGAGTATCTGCTTTAGATGTGTTTCTTGAATTATAGTGCTGTCAACTAAATGTATTTAGATGCCAAATGTATTATTAATTACATTTGAAATAGTTCTGACCCCAAAAGAATAACTGAGTAAATAAAATTTCCATTTAGTCAGTGTCAGTGTTGCATGACAGGGGTATTCTCCCAAATTTTCCAGTACAGAAAAGCAGAAGTGAAGCCTCGATCATTAGTTAACCACAACTACTTGTGCTTGCAATTGGGCTATATTTTATATAAAATAAAATATATATATAAAATATTTTAGTAACATGTTTTTCTTTAAGGTCTCTGCAGTCTACTTAGTGGTTAGACTGAAGAGGTTTAAACTGTGATTTTGTCACTACGTACTATGTTCAGCTGATATTTTGCAAACAGTTTCCCATCATGCTCCAAACTAAGCTTCTATTTCTATTTGGCATGGAGAGCACTGTAAATACAAATTTACCTCTGGGAAATCAAGATGTCTTCTCTTTCTACCTACCACCTTCCTTTATATTCAGATTTCTAAAAAGGGAATCAGCCACTATCACAGTGGTCACAGCTCTGTCAGGTGATCTGCTACATCTTCAACCTGAGCCTGAGTCTGGAAAGAGTTACCTGTCCTGTGGAAGATGTCTTGTGTGGTTCCAGTCCCCAAAACCAACCTGGCATTGGGGTGGATGATGCCGTCATCTACCTGCCTTCAGAGATCCCTGTCTCACCTGGAGGACAGCTGGAAACACTGTGAGGATTACCTTTTTTGATTTCTCCAGTGCTTTCAACACAATCCACCCCTCACTGCTCAGGGTGAAGCTGGAGAGAGCGGGGGCCAGTGACCAGCTGGCTGCATGGGTCACCAACTACCTCACTGACAGAACCCAGTTTGTGAGGCTGCAGGACTGTGTTGTCCGATGTGGTGGTCTGCAGCACAGGTGCCCCCCAGGGAACAGTCCTCTCACCTTTCCTCTTCACCCTGTACACATCGGACTTCACATACTCCACGGACAGTTGCCACCTCCAGAAGTTCTCTGACGACACTGCCATTGTGGGATGTGTGTCAGAGGGGAACGACTGTGAGTACAGGAAGGTCATCATGGACTTTGTCGAACTGGTGTGAGCTGAATCACCTTCAAGTCAATGCCAGCAAGACAAAGGAGATGGTGATCGACTTCAGCAGGAAACCCTCATCTGACTGACATTGCACCGCTGAACATCCAGGGACTTGACATTGAGAGAGTGAGGACGTACAAGTACCTGGGTGTTCACTTAAATAACAAACTGGACTGGACTGACAACACTGACTCGCTCTACAAGAGGGGTCAGAGTCGTCTTTACATGCTGAGGAGGCTGGGATCTTTGGGTGTGTGCAGGCCACTGCTGAGGACCTTTTATGAGACTGTGGTGGCGTCTGTGGTCTCCTATGCAGTGGTCTGCTGGGGAGGGGGGTGTTCTGAGCGGGACAAGAAGAGGCTCAACAGACTGATTAAAAGAGCCAGCTCAGTCTGTGGCTGCCCCCTGGACTCCATCGAGGTGATGGGGAGAGAGGAGGGCTCTGGCCAAACTGTCCACCATCATGGACAACACCTCCCACCCTCTGCATCAGACTGTGGGGGCCTTCAGCAGCTCCTTCAGTAACAGACTCAGACATCCAAGGTGTAGGAAGGAGCGCTTCCATGCAGATCCTTCATCCCAAATGCTGTCAGACTGTTTAATGCTGCTCTATGAATCTTTGTCACTGTAACAAACACTTCCATACCACAGCAGGACTGATGTTTACTTGATGTTTACTGAGGTCCTAGCTATGCACTTTATGGTCTTTTTTCATTCCACTCATTTATTTATACTGGGAAATCATATCTGTGCAATAACAACATCGACATCTGTGATATTACTTATATCCATATACACCTGTGCAATAACACCTCACCACCATCTAACTGGGTGAGGCTGTGTATGTAAATACTGTCTCTTCTCTTCTTATTATTATTACTATTTATTGTACATAATTGTTTTTGTGTTTATATTGTCTCTATTATTTAATCTCTATCTCTATCTTTAACTTGTTGTTTTTGAGCTGCTTGTAACAGTGACATTTCCCCACTGTGGGATCAATAAAAGACTTATCTCATCTCATCTCATCTTATCTTATCTTATCTTAAGATGAAAAATACTTGTAGGAGAAGAAACAGGGCATCTCTTGCTGCCTAGTATGTATTAACATGCCACTACGTGAGGGACAGTGAGGGATCCAGACACACACACCACATGTATGCCTGGGATTTACTGTAACTAATATGTAATATTAATGTTGTGCTCAAATTACTTTTTCTGTGTACTGTCCAAATATTTGGACAAATTCAATAAGCCCTTTTGACTAGAATTAAATTAAATCGAGATACAGAGGGACAGACAGACAGCAACAGAAGATGAAGAGAGGAGCAGGGCACACACTATACTGCATGAACTGTATCTGAAATTGTGTGTGTGTGTGACAGAAAGAGCTAGAGAGAGAGAGGGAAAGAAAACCCTGTCAATATCCCAATGAACTAATGTTAACATAAATACATTTAACTGTTTTTCAGCTCGAGTCAATGAATGTTTAATGATAGCAGTTGTAAAGTATTCTGTTTCTGCTCAATACTAATACTAATTACCAACAACTACTAACACTTTTAACATCACAGTTCATTATTAATTTGGACAGTAAAAGTGGTCCAGGCCAAGCCTCCAATGTCCTCAAATTGTATAAACACCCCTGATCCACAGTATCCCCATGATGCTTCTTATTAGTGAATTGACATCTTGATGAAAACACTGTGGACTCATTAAGACGTATCTTTGCACAGTTTGGTAAAAATCATGCTGTCTAATGCAGAAACATAAGGCTGCCAAACTGTTCAAGTATCTGCAGTGAGATCTTAAATCTGAATTGCTGTTTCAAGCAACAGCTCTGGTTTAAACACTGTACATCAGGCTGAGGTTAATGGGCAGGAGTACAGGTTTCACTTTAAGAGAGGGAGCCGTAACATTATCTCTTTATATCAAAAGAATCCAAGAGTAAAAAAGTTGAATCTCAAAATGTTACAAAATGTTTATGCCTATGTGAATAACAGTGGTGTCCTTGAGTAAGACATTGGATCTTGATGGGCAGGCCAAAGACTATGTTAAGTGGAAGTGTGAGTGGTGAACTGGGTTTTGTAAAGTACTTTGTCACTATGCACTGTAAATGCAGTCCACTTAAAATGTCATAATAATATCAAATACTTTTGAGAGCACCT
Source organism: Scortum barcoo (assembly GCA_023238725.1). Taxonomy (NCBI): domain Eukaryota; kingdom Metazoa; phylum Chordata; class Actinopteri; order Centrarchiformes; family Terapontidae; genus Scortum; species Scortum barcoo. The sequence goes on from CM041554.1 coordinate 27,606,011, forward strand.
GTAGACAGGTAGTACAAAGGATCCAGTGTAATAGTATGTTTGTCAAGGTTCATCTTTTAAGATGTGCAATTGAGTGTCATATTGTGACACCCAGTACCAGTGGTGGGAAGTTACTACTCTACATTTATTTGACAGTTATAGTTATCTATCTTCCAGCACTATATTGACACATTAAAGGTGTTGTCTTTCCTAGAGTCAGAAACTATTAAACACCTTAGTAGAGACATTTAGTACGTATTTGATATAGTCTTATGTCAAACAGCAATACAAGGCTATCTTGTCTCAGTTGTTGAGTGTCTGCAGGATCAAATAACAGAATCATAGGCATCCAGGAATGTAGTGAAACTAAGTGAGTGAGGGGTGCCTTTTTCCAAGCTTTGTCTGAGGTCAAGCCCGCAGTCTCAGACTTTGAAAACCCCTAGTTTTTACCAGTTTGACTACCTAAGCAGTTAAATACTTATGTTTAACATTGTTTAGCTTTGTCATCCCTCATTTTAGCCGTATGTCCATTTCTTTGTAAGAACACTGACAGCAACAAAACTGTCAAATTCTTTGTATGTGTACACATACTTGGTCAATAAAGCTGATTCTGATTATCTATATCTGTTCTTGTTATTGAAGTGAGTGAATATGTCCGGCCTATCCTCATCCTTTAAAACTGACACTGTTGTATGATTAATGTAGTTTTGTAAAAACTCAGTACTTTAAACTTAGAAGTCTTAATGAAATACACACATACACATCCCTCTAGACAGTCATGAACTCACATGCAATCCTTCTCTCATGTTAACAAACCCTCTACACCCCACTGACAGTCCTAACAGGATTTGAAAATGGGTTTGCTCTTGGTAATGAAATGCACATAGCGGCAGCTTGTGTTGCCCAGGGCAGCTTCAAACATGTCAACAAGGATGTTTTGGAGTAGTTTCTCTCTCTGTAAGTAGGTTAGGTCCACTGTTCCCACACTATTACTGTGACTGTACAGGATGAGGAGGAAAGCATAGAAAATGCAGTACTCGCTCCAAACACATTTAACTTGTTTACACCTGAACTTTTAATGACCAAAGGAGACAATCAAGAAATTATAAATTACAGTTCTCCTCAACCTATTTGAATATTTTATCAACATCAAGAGGAAATCATAGACCTTCTTCATATAACAAGTGTCCTGATAGACATTTAGGGTGACGGTATTAGAAATCTTGTCCATGCCCCTCCCAGGTAGAGAACAACATTGGTCCATAATGACTTTTCAAAGGGTTGACTCTTTCCAATGATCATTATTTTCCTGTTTGTGCATTCACAAGGATAATGTGAGTACTTTAAATAGAAGAGTATATGTTGTAGTTTATCAAAGGAGAAAAGGCTTGTTTGTCAGAGAGAGTTACAGCTACAACTCCACAAGCTAAACAGTTTTCTACAGCTCGATCATAAATTGTATGACTGCATTTAATCATCCATTGCTGCTCATAAGTTGTCAGTGTGGTTAATTTCCCTGCTTGTGACTTACTCTGAATGTATTCATGCATAAATTCACTGTTATGGCACAGCCTAGGTTCATTTGAGTGAACCTCTGTGTTTCTGTGTTCTCAGTGTATAATTGCCATGTGCTGGAATAACTCGTGTCACTTTATTATTATCATCAGAAGCTAAGGCTAATATTGTGCATGCAAAGATCATGGCTTCTGTGTGTAGATAAGTCAGAGATTATAGTGACCACTTTTGATTATCAAACCGTTGTAGATACATACCATATTATTCTATTATATTTTATCATTATATTGTAGTGTATATTGATATTCCTAGTTGTATTTTCCTTTTTATTTCTAATAGATCCCCAGCTGAAACACAACGCAAACACAGGGTCTACACACACAATGTGTAGCGATTGAGAAATAAAGCCTATGAAGATATCTCTGGCCCTATGCTCTGTTTCAAATGGAAAAAACCCGTGTTTGCTGTCTGTTTGCTCTGGGAAACTCTCTTGGGATGATGAACACCACTTCACCACCACATGTTGCCTGGTTTATATAAACAACCCTTTTTAATCAGGTAATCTCACTGAGGTCAATATTTGTTTAGCAAGACGGACCTGAGCACAGCAGAAAAATGTTAATTTCAGATATTTAAGTTCTCGGGTTGGCAAGTCGCTACATCTACAAACCTTATCATTGTATGAAAAGTAAATACAAGAGAAAAACACATTGTTCAAAGAACGTGGGTCCCATAGGAATAATTTGTCCAGAAGACAAACAAACCCGATTTTATTAAACAAGCAAGCCATCTTAGAAATAAATAAACTAGAGAGCAAATGACTTTTTAGCTGCACTATTTTGTTTGGATTTGTCATATACTTCTTGATTATGTCAGGGGTGTTTTCACCAATATTCCTGATAAGACTACAAGGGTAGTTCATCTTCTGACACCTTGGCAGCCAAATTAAACTATTAACCAATGGCACTGTCTCATAAATAAGAGCTAGGATAAATACCAATGCATGATGCATGATTGCAGCATAATTAGACAATGGTCTGTCTGCTGCACTTTAACTAACCTAAATGATTTGTTGAAACAAAGCTCTCATTTGCATCACTGTTTAGATGTCAGTGGAGTTAAACTGTTCATCAAATCCATGCGAGATAATGTCTTGTCATTCAGTTTTGAGCGCTGTGTATGGAGAGACACACTGAATTTCTCTTCCCAGAATCAAACTATTACATTAAGATAAAAACATAAATTTTATATCAAAAGGAGCAATAAAACAAGATGATACGTTAAAGCACAGTGCTGAGCTGTAGGAGCTATAACATCTGAATTCAATTTCCATTTCCATCTGTAGCTGTTTTTGAATGGTATGTAGCAGTGTGTAGTTGTTCTTGAGGTTAGCCTGATTAAAGACCAGTCATCTTGACCACTGTTAATAAAACAAGCAAAATGAGCTGATGGACCTCTCAGAATCCATCAGCTGTGACACTGGTGCACTCGAGCTAGAGCTCCCATTCACAAGCTACACTTCTTACTTCTATGTGTGTAGTTAGGTTGATGATAGGTACATGCTTCTCTACCAGTAACATTTTAGATGAGTCTTCAGTGAAATGGCCCATCAGAAGAAAAAGAAAAGTGGAATAGAGAGGAAGAGTATGATAAAGAAACACATGCAGCTGAATCCTGCAAAATAAGTGACATGTTTGTCAGTAAGGGACCAGGTCAAACACACTAACTAGAACACATACACACACCTACACACAACATACCTAACTCAGCATGGCAATGTGTCATAACACCCTGTAGGTTACACAGTAGGTTATACCCGTGACATGAACAAATAGTGTTAGCCTACAACTTAATGTTTTGTGTGGACAGGGTGGCCTGGGATGGAGTCATATTCCCGGCCTGAATGGATGTTTCAGCCTGCCCCTGCCAACGGCCATACACTGGCTAGAAAGATGTTTAGCAGTAAAGATCTGTGCAGCCGGGATTACAGCTGCTGTTTAATCCCTCCATGTTTGTGTCAGTGTTTCCTCTGATGTTGAGATAGGTGCAGAGATGGATACAGAGATGGTCTTTCTTGTAGGGTTGCATGATATTGGAAAAACTGACTTTTTTCTGCAATATATATTGCACAATGAAAAATTACAGGGAATTTCACCAGATACATGCAGTACGTTCTACTTACAATTTACAGTCATAATCATCAGCACACCTCCACAGATTAGCTTGGACTCCTCCAGTCTCTGTGTCATTGGCATTTACAGATGGAGAGAGAACAAGTGGAGAGACAACACGTTTCTTAATACATTTTACAAATGTTCAAATGGATGTGTGTTGTGGTTGTGTTATTTACATGTAATCTACCATTTCTAACAGGTCCAAATGTATGTTTAATCTCCATGATAGAAGATAAACAGTTCATCTGGCATGGCTGAAGATGGTGAAACTCTTAACTCTCAAACTAGGTAACAAACACATTTATCATGCAGAGTCTGCTGGCAGAGTTTGCTATGAAGGGAGGCAGTGCTCATTTTCAGTTTGCGGTTGACCACTAGTCGCCCCATTGGTTGTTTTTGAATTATAAATGATATGATATAAGATGGCTCTTTCTGGTAGATCATTTACACTGTTTACACTGAAAACTTCGACCGACCAGGCAGCAGAGTTAGCAGGAGGACAGTATGCAAAGCCATCATGAACAGAAGAACATCAAGGACCGTTACGTCGCCCGGATTGGCGTTACAGGGGCCCCACCCTGGAGCCAGGCCTGGGGTTGGGGCTCGCAGGCGAGCGCCTGGTGGCCGGGTCTTTGCCCACGGGACCCGGCCGGGCTCAGCCCGAAATGGCGACGTGGGCCCGCCTTCCAGTAGGCTCACCACCCGCAGGAAGGTCCATGAGGGGCCGGTGCAATGTGGTTTGGGTAGCAGTCGTGGCAGGGGGGCCTCGACGACCCAATCCCTGGACCAAAACTCTGGCAATAGGGACATGGAATGTCACCTCACTGGGGGGGAAGGAGCCTGAGCTCGTGTGGGAGGTTGAGAGGTACCGGCTAGAGATAGTCGGGCTCACCTCCACGCATAGCTTGGGCTCTGGAACCCAGCTCCTTGAGAGGGGCTGGACCCTCCACTACTCTGGAGTTGCCCAGGGTGAGCGGCGGCGAGCTGGTGTGGGCTTGCTTATAGCTCCCCAGCTCAGCCGCCATGTGTTGGAGTTCACTCCGGTGAACGAGAGGGTCGCTTCCCTGCGCCTTTCGGGTTGGGGATAGGTCTCTTGCTGTTGTTTGTGCCTACGGGCCGAACAGCAGTACAGAGTACCCGGCCTTCTTGGAGTCCCTGGGAGGGGTACTTGATAGTGCTCCGACTGGGGACTCCATTGTTCTACTGGGGGACTTCAACGCTCACGTGGGCAACAACAGTGATACCTGGAGGGGCGTGATCGGGAGGAACGGCCTCCCCGATCTGAACCCGAGCGGTGTTCTGTTATTGGACTTCTGTGCTAGTCACAGTTTGTCCATAATGAACACCATGTTTGAGCATAAGGGTGTCCATCAGTGCACGTGGCACCAGGACACCCTAGGCCGGAGGTCGATGATCGACTTTGTTGTCATTTCATCTGATCTCCGGCCGTATGTCTTGGACACTCGGGTAAAGAGAGGGGCTGAGTTGTCAACCGATCACCACCTGGTGGTGAGTTGGATCCGCTGGCAGAGGAGGAAGTTGGACAGACCTGGCAGGCCAAACGTATTGTGAGGGTCTGTTGGGAATGTCTGGCCGAGCCCTCTGTCAGGGAGGTCTTCAACTCCCACCTCCGGAAGAGCTTCTCACAGATTCCGAGGGAGGCTGGGGACATTGAGTCCGAGTGGACCATGTTCTCTGCCTCCATTGTCGACGCCAAGGCAGTTCGAAGTTGTGGACGCTTAAGGTCTCTGGTGCCTGTCGTGGCGGCAACCCCGAACCCGTGGTGGTGGACACCGGAAGTAAAGGGATGCCGTCAGGCTGAAGAAGAGAGTCCTATCGGACCATGTTGGCCTGTGGGACTCCTGACGCAGTTGACAGGTACCGGCAGGCCAAGCAAGCTGCAGCAGCCCGGACGGTCCTGGAGGCAAAAACTTCGGGTATGGGAGGAGTTCGGTGAGGCCATGGAGGAGGACTATCGGTCGGCCTCAAAGAGATTCTGGCAAACCGTCCGGTGCCTCAGAAGGGGGAAGCAGTACTCTGCCAACACTGTTTACAGTGCAGGTGGGGAGCTGTTGACCTCGACTGGGGACATTGTCGGACGTTGGAAGAAATACTTCGAGGATCTCCTCAATCCCACCGACTTGCCTTCCAATGAGGAAGCGGAGGCTGGGGTCTCTGAGGTGGACTCGTCCATCACCCAAGCCGAAGTCACTGAGGTAGTTCGTAAGCTCCTCCGAGTGGCAAGGCGCCGGGGTGGATGAGATCCGCCCTGAGTACCTCAAATCTCTGGATGTTGTGGGGCTGTCTTGGCTGACACGCCTTTGCAACATTGCATGGAGGTTGGGGACAGTGCCTCTGGAGTGGCAAACTGGGGTGGTGGTCCCTCTTTTTAAAAAGGGGGACCGGAGAGTGTGTTCCAACTACAGGGGGATCACACTTCTCAGCCTCCCCGGGAAGGTCTACGCCAGGGTACTGGAGAGGAGAATTCGGCCGATAGTCGACCCTCAGGATTCAGGAGGAACAATGCGGTTTTCGTCCTGGTCGTGGAACACTGGACCAGCTCTATACCCTCCACAGGGTGCTTGAGGGTTTATGGGAGTTTGCCCAACCAGTCCACATGTGCTTTGTGGATCTGGAGAAGGCATTCGACCGTGTCCCTCGTGGTATTCTGTGGGGGTGCTCCGCGAGTATGGGGTCCGGGGCCTTTGCTAAGGGCTGTTCGGTCTCTGTACGACCGGAGCAGGAGCTTGGTTCGCATTGCCGGCAGTAAGTCAGACCTGTTCCCAGTGCATGTTGGACTCCGGCAGGGTTGCCCTTTGTCACAGGTCCTGTTCATAATCTTTATGGACAGGATTTCTAGGCGTAGCCAGGGGCCGGAGGGAGTCCGTTTGGGAACCACAGGAACCACAGGATTTCATCTCTGCTTTTTGCGGATGATGTTGTCCTGATGGCTTCATCAGGCCAGGACCTTCAGCATGTACTGGAGCGGTTTGCAGCCGAAAGTGTGAAGCTGGCTGGGATGAGAATCAGCACCTCCAAATCCGAGGCCATGGTTCTCGACCGGAAAAGGGTGGCATGCCCTCTCCAGGTGGGTGGAGAGGTCCTGCCTCAAGTGGAGGAGTTCAAGTATCTCGGGGTCTTGTTCACGAGTGAGGGAAAGATCGGAGCGTGAAGATTGACAGGCGGATTGGTGCAGCGTCGTCCGCAGTTATGCGCGGTCGGTGTACCGGACCGTCGTGGTGAAGAAGGAGCTGAGTCGAAAGGCGAAGCTCTCGATTTACCGGTCAATCTACGTTCCCTACCCTCACCTATGGTCATGAACTTTGGGTAATGACCGAAAGGACAAGATCGCGGATACAAGCGGCCGAAATGAGTTTCCTCTGCAGGGTGGCTGGGCGCTCCCTTAGAGATAGGGTGAGAAGCTCGGTCACTCGGGAGGAGCTTCGGAGTAGAGCCACTGCTCCTTCGCATCCGAGAGGAGTCAGCTGAGGTGGCTTGGGCATCTGTTTCGGATGCCCCCTGGACGCCTCCCTAGGGAGGTGTTCCAGGCATGTCCCACCAGGGAGGAGGCCTCCGGGGAAGACCCAGGACACGCTGGAGAGACTATGTCTCTCGGCTGGCCTGGGAACGCCTCGGGGTCCCCCCGGGAAGAGCTGGAGGAAGTGTCTGGGGTGAGGGAAGTCTGGGCATCTCTGCTCAGACTGCTGCCTCCGCGACCCGGTCCCGGACCAAGCGGATGAAGAAGATGAAGAAGATGAAGACAGTATGCAAAGCTGTGAGTCAACCATTTCCCTGTCCTGATGACTGAATGATGAACTTTGCAGAGTGGTGACTGGATAGGTCTATGCCCTCTAGAACAAAATGCTAAATGTTTCAAATGGTTGTTTTTTTCTTAGGGAGTCACTTTAGGTAACATCTTACACAGAGACACACACAGTGTTGCTCATTGTGTACCTTCACCATCAATCCTCCCTTAGCCTGGTCCACTGCAAGCTAAGCTATTTTCTACTACTGGCATCAGCAAATATATGAGTAGATCTTATTGAAATTTGTTCCCACATTGGTAATCACTGTTTTTTTTTCACAATGCTGCTGTTACTAAATGTTCCTGTGTCTTACCTGTCTGTGTGTTAGTGTCCTCTTTTTGTGTAAAGACATCATCAGTTATAAATTTGCTTTTGACCTCATGAGGAAATGGATCAGCAGTGTGAAAATCTGTGAAAAGTGTCAATGCGTGACACTTGACAGACTGCCCTCAGCCAATGACATCTCCATAAAGCATACATAGCACTGTCATTTTGAGTGTGTCAGCATTAAACTCAAAGCACTGTGTGTCTGAAGACAACACCACATAAGTCTTAGTTTGGCTGTAGATTCTTCTTTTCAGACAGGACAGGTAACAGGCAAACTTTAAAGGCAGCACAGCTGAATAGAAAAATAGATGGAGAGCTATGAGTGGGCGCAATTAGACACAAATTCGCACAGGGCAGCACAAACTGAGGCAAAGACACATCTGAGCTAAACATATAGAGACAGGGAGAAAAAGGAGAGAGATTGGTGGGAAATGACAGAGAGACATGGAGTTCCTGAGTTTTTTGAGCAGCTGAGCTGCCACATGAACACACACTCCCACACACAGTCAGTGCATCTGTGAGGTCTGTGGATTAGAGTCACCACAACTTTTTTTCTTACTTTTCTTAAGACACATTTCTGTTCCACTCACCTCCACTGTATTAGGGTGGAAGCATCTCAGAGACAAATCTTTCAAAACTTTTACAAATAAAACCTAAATAACTGCATATAGAAGTTCTTATACACTCATGCCATAGGGCTGAGTGCACAATAACTGAGCGTGACATATGTGTTTGCTAATGCGGAAATATCTTTAATATTTATGCCAGTAACATCCACATCATCAAAAATAGTTTAAAATAGGAGTCTTCAGTTTAGGGGTCATTAAAGCCATAGATATTGAAAGTCATTCATGTGCACGTGTCTTGTTGGTTTTGTACCTGCTATTTCCTCAGAGCTAACAGAGCTTCATGATGATTAACACAAGGCCAATCAGAACTCTATATTTCCAGTATATCTCTTTTTCTTTTCTTTTTCTATTTTCCTTTATCCATATTATCAAATACACCTCCTGCTTTATACTGAGCATTTTTAAGAAGTGACGCCATTTGTTTGTTTTTTAGTACATATTATCACAGGAAGCATAGTTGTGAGATTATGATGGGCTGAGCATGGTCCTGCTGGACTTTTCTTTTCAAACACTACCCATGAACAGTCAGGAACATATCTTTAATTTTGCAGTATTTAGCTGCAGTTTCCTCCAGGGCTTTTTTCCTTTTAATGCATTCCCTCTCAGCTTTTTCTCCTTCTCTCCTTCTCTCTTTTTCCCACACTGTCCATTTATTCTCCACGCTGCTCAGCAATGCACACACCATACACTGACTGAACGTTGTGTTGATGTGTACGTGTGATGACAGGCACAGATCATATCACCACGTGTTGTTTTCACTTTGATTTACCATTTCCATTTTACATTTTTAATGCTGACCTGACACTGATGGCCAGCAAGATTAATCCCACTGCTCTCGATGGCCGGAGAACTGACCCTTTAAAAGTAGCAAGAGCATAGAGTTTATCAGTCACTGCTTTAAACACCATGAATAGCTTCAGTGAGCCATTATGAATTCAGTCGTACATCCAGGTCAAATGACAATGCATCAGTAAAATAAAAATAATGTTTTATCAGCAATGGGGAGTGAAGACTTAAAGGAAACGATGTATGTGCAGAGACAGTGTGGCAGCTGAGGGAGGCTCAACATCACACACCTCCGCTGCTGGCAAAGCTTTATTGATTATTAATAAATAACAGTGTTACATGTTGGACATTAAAATGTGTGTAGGAGGAACACCACTCCCACCTGCATGAATCTGCTCTCTGTTGGCCTATCATGTGACCTGGTCCTGAGGATTTATAGAGGGAGATTAATTAAAGGAAATTAAATTAAACTGATTATGGAGTCGGAGAGTCAGGGACTTCCTGTGCTGATTGAAAGCACAGCGCTTTAATTTGTCTCGACTTCCTGTCTGAATTTGGGGGCCAGAGGTCAAAGGTGACAGATAAGTTAATATGGCTGGTAATGAGCCAGAGGCAGACAGTGGCACAGAGGATACATTGTTCCTTTGCATAGACAGCATGAAGGTCAGTCACTGTGAGATGAAGCAGCAGTAGCTCTGTGTTTCTGTGGACAGGGTGGACAGTCATCTGTCTTCAGCTCAGGACTACACAGCAAAAGACATGTGTCATTGAAAGCACTGTAAGATCTTAACATTTCTCATAAATTGGACTCATGACTATACATTTCCAGTACAGATAATAGGAGCAAGCAGTGTGATATGACTGAGCCTATTAGCTAGTTGGCACAGTCAACTCATTCATACGGTATTTCAAAAGTTCCACCCCAGTGTCTGTCTCTAAACTCTGAGTGTGTATTTGCAGCAAGGGAATGTTGTTATTGTCATTTCATGCTCAAATCTTAGTGTATCATTGTGGGAATTAACAAGGTCAGAGCCATCAAATATGAACTTTCTACAATTCTACATTTGTATTAAAAACAGAAATTAGCCAGCTAAATGAACTATTGTAGCTCTCTGCTCAGGGTCAGTGGTTATGCCGGCTATAGTAATAACACATGGAGACTGTAATTGATCAGCATGGGCTGCTGGTGCAGTCCCCCACAGGTTTCTGACGGCAGTGGAAATTGTTGATAGTGGCGACAACATCAAGCAAGTTCAAGACAAACTAATAGTTCTCTCCCTTTAAGTTGCGAAGCCATCTCCTCTGCAAACCTTCTGCTTGGCACGACCCGACTCTGTATCACAGCGAATCAGACATAAACACATCAACAGCACAGCGGTAGTTTCATATTCAGTAGTGAGACATGGAGAAATAGAAATAAGCCACATGTAACACCAGCAGCTCACTGTTGCTCTGTCACAAAGTAATTAAAGAATGTAAACACTGGGGGATATGCTTAAAACATGACACAGTCTGATCAAGTACAATACCTTCATCTGGTGTCGCAGTGCTGATATCAACAGAGAAAACATCACTGAAATATAAAGAATGTGTTTAATGGGACTGCTCTTACCTGTTACCCAGCCTGCAAGATACTCTACTGAACCTCTCTTCAGTATAACAGTTAGGACTCCTCAGTGAGTGCTAGAAAAGGGTTAGAGATGATATTTGGCGGATGTTCCACCACCCGGGCACCCAGACAATTAAAATGTCATCACAAGTATGGTGAAACAAATGTGTGTTTGTAGCAGTGGATTGCTGAGAAGATGATCTGAAGTGGGGGGTTGACGTCTTGAGGCTATCCTAACGTTTGAACTCCCTCCCTGCCCTCCAGTGGCCCTTGTCTCTTCCTCTGAGGCTGTTTGATGTTTGAGAGCCACAGATGAGGATGTCCTCATGCATTTGATGAGTTACAAAGAGAAAAGAACAGAAACTCTGTTTCTTCGTGGAATGTCTTTGATTCTATTTTCCCAGCGCGTCAGTGTCACTTGGCCTCCACTCATTATCTGCTAGATTTCATCTGTGACACAACACACTCCCATCAAACCCCCTTTTCTTTCATTGGTAGGAAACTTTTCAGTAAACACGTGTTGGAATCACAGAAATAATGTTTTGCTGTTTGTCTATTCCCCACAGCCAATGCGACACAGGTAGACAGAGGGGGGATAAAGCGAGGGAGGCAGCAGAGCATTCAGTTTTCTCATCTCCACTCAGGGTGTACGCCTACTGGTGACAAAACAAGAGTCAGATCCCACACACAATCCCCCTGCTCCACTGCTCTGGGGAAAAAGGGCTGTCAGAAACAAAGCGTGAAGGTGTGAGAGCTGGAGCTGGCATGGTGGGTTAATGATTAGAAAGGGTAAGGGGCTAAGGCTGGGGGTGTGGAGTGTGTGTGTGTGTGTGTGTGTGCGTGGGTGTGCATGTGTGTCTGTATATGAGCCTGGGGGCTCTGAGGAGGCTGTAAATTGAATGTGGCAAAGCCAACGTAACTTAAGATTTACAAATCACTACAACACACTCCAGTCAACATGACAGACTGCTGCTCCCTGATGCATGTACACACACACACACACACACACACAAACACAAACACACACACTGAGACAGCTAATTAGACTGCATGCACATGGTTTGTGCTTAATGATATCTCTACAAGATTTCTCCACACCTTACAATGTAAAGCATGGGTACATCTGTGTGTTTTCACAGCAACCTGTGCACATCCCTGCCATCAGTGTCACTTTTCTGCTTCACAGTGTGTGTTTGTGTGCTGATGCCCTAACTTCCCCCCATGAGAGGCTTTCTAAGTTTGCCATTTCCCTGGCTAACAGCGGGTGTATGTGTGACTGTGTTAATTCTTCGTTGTGTGTGTAGCGAGGGGCCAAGTGATCATTCTGCTCATGCAGCTGGTGTGAGGTGTTGCTGGCTGCCTTAGCAGTAACGTTCTGATGGGGCGCGTGACTTTTTTGGCCACAATCTGATGAAGTTTGGCATTGCGCGCTCCATGGATATATAAAACAGGATACTGTGCTCCAAGATGGTGTCCTGGTCAATTCAAATTAAAAGTTGCTAACCAGGCACATATGAAAAATGCCACTACCATTGCCCCTGTTTTACAGTGTTTCTACTGGAGACAGTTGAACGTGAGGCTTAATGTCTGCTGTCATTTTTATAACGTAGATAACTTTTTTCTTTTTAGACAGTCAAAAAGAAGGTGAAACATCCTGTATTTCACCCTCATTCTGTTTTCTGTTTTATTTTGAAAGCACTAACCTCTTTTCAGTTCGTTATCTCCACCTGGTGTCCCTGATTATTATCATCAGCCTCCCCGTTACATAGCCCCTCGTTTCTCCCTCTCCTCTTCCAAATTGTCTCTGTTCTACCCCGCATGAAGAATTCCTCCTAATGTAAATTTTGTTTGGCTTCCCTGTCCTTGGTTACTCTCGTCTCCCAGTTTTTGGTCTTTTGCCTGCTCCTTACCTAACCTCTTGCCTCTTTTCAGACTGACAATCTTTACAATAAAGACTCTCTTATAAAAGCCTTCTTACAGTGAATAAACCAACACCAAAAAAGATGATTTAGGATCATAAATACAAATGACACTGTCTGTTACTGCAAAAGAGCCCCTCACATTTGTTATGTAAGTATTAAATAGTACTTGTTGTGAATTTTATTCTAATAAATTAACAGTAGGAGTAGTTATGTTGATACTCATATAGGCCTGTTGTGCTTACCTCCTGACGCTGATAGTCATGTTGGCCCCGAGCCCGACCCCTGTCTCCAGATATTTGAGCCAAATGCTGCAGTTGTTTCATTGTAGGGGTATTGGAGGGGTAAGTCCGGGTGAGCTCTAGTGTCCCCCCACCACCACCCGTGGCACAGACACTCTGCCTGTGTAAAGTTAGGTTCTTTTTGGAATCCACTTTGATGTTGGACCACTTTTTCATTTCAGCCACGGTCTGACCTTCTGAGGCAGCAGCCACGTCTACCACATGCTGCCACTCTGAGGCCTTTTTTGGCATTTAAAATGCTCACTTCTGTCCATCAGCAAAGTTGTTTCCTGGTGTCCGCCTTCCCAACAAGAACTTCTGATTCACACTGCATGAAATTTCTTTTTGGTGCTCGCCATGGACATCCTTGTTCAGTCAGGTAGAATGAATATTAATTAAGGGCATTTCACTGACTATTTATAGATTACTATGGATGTGACATGAAGCCTGCAAAAGGTGCAACACATTTCCAGTTGATTGTGATTTATAAACCAGTGAAACTGACACAGGATATGTGCATGCAAACTTTTAGAAATCTGAATATTTCAGTGTGTGAGCACTTTCTGTGTTTTAGGTTAGGGTTAGGGTTATCATGTTATCGAGAATCATGTGAAATGTTCATTCATGTCTACATGTTGGCAAAAGTCTTCATAAAACTTGGAAGGCTTTGTCCTGTTGTTCATAAAATGAATTTGGCAGCTGTTTTAATCTTTTACTGGTTAAGAATGCCATTATGAAGACAGTACACTAATCATGCTCTTCTTTCTGAAAATATCTTTGGCAAACACTCAAATTGAAATGACCCATTGAGACTGTTTGTTCATTTTGAGGTTGAACATTTTTTTAATCCCACAGCTAATGGCCATTATAGTGGTAGAGCGACAGTGATACACTAAAGACCTGACACGCTCCAAAATGGACTAACTAAATACTTTCACTTCATTAGTGTTTGTGAACATGTTCACTACTGTTCTACTGACTACACTGTGGTCCAGTACATACACAAGCCCACACAGACATGGGTAAATAAAAAATGTATGTCAGGGCCACAGAGATATCATATATGGATCATAGTGGAAGACCAATAATGTTGTCTAATGAAAATCAAAGAAGGAATGGAGTGGTTTTATACAGTGATATACAGTTCAGTGTGTCACCCTGGATTTCTTAGGGAACCCTGGCTAAAAATGCAGATCAAACAAACAATGTCCAACTTTCAAATGAAGGCTGTTGCAAAGTTGAAGGAAACACATCCTGTCCATTCACAAGTAGGCTTTACAAAAGCTAAACTTTAAACAGAATTAAAGTAACTCCACAAACCTCAATTTGAACAATTTTCAACAGAAGAAATAATCTGGACAGCCCCCCTGGAGTTTGGTTACCATTTACATCAACATCCAAGGTTTGAATCCAGCTAGGGATTCTTTTTGCATTGCTCTCTCTCTCTCTCTCTCTCTCTCTCTCTCTCTCTCTCTCTCTCTCTCTCTCTCTCTCTTTTCTCTCTTTCATTTCCTTAATCTCCCCAGTGTTGCTATCTAATAGAGACATGACAAGCCCATAACTTTAGATTTTTAAAAGGGATACTTGCAGTGACCAGTCACCCGTATAAAAAATATCCTTCCTGCTGAGGTCCAACAGTCCATTCCTAAATTCAGATTTGTCATAAAGATACTGAGGCTCTGCTGTTCTGTTGTGTTGAATGTGAAGGTCTGCATCCTTTTCAGAGTCAGCAACTTCCTCTCAGACACAGCTGTGGGGTGGAATTGATTATTTTGAGCAGCGTGACTGTTTGCAGACAAGGCTGTTGTCATGTAGTGACCTGTGCAGAGACAGTACTGTATTTGTGTGCAACAGCTCGGCTCTCAGCTCTGTTGGCTGTTTGTAGTGACCACTATCTGAATTGCAAACTTAAGGTTTGCACTAGGAATTAGACAGATGGAGGAAATATCCACATTGGAGAAGATGCACATGTGAGGGTGACAGCTGATATCTAGTCTCTCGGGTTCCTCATTCTCAGGGGATGGGAGAACAATTGAAATTTCTTACCTAGCCGTGTTTTCACTATTTACCACTATTTATTTATCAGACTTCCACATCCACATACAAATGGTGACATTCAAAGTCACAGGAGGAGGAGGAGACAGTGACAAAGACTGTGTTGGGATATTAAAGTAAATGTTTAAACTGTTTGGGTTTTTTATGATAATTGAACACAGTCAAAAATCAACAAGCCATTATTATACAGTGCACCGTACACACATTAGAGTGTACACAAACTAGTATATCTCTCACACACACCTCACAGGGCTGCTGTTGTGGGCACATGAGCTAAAGCCTTGAAAGGTTTTAAACTGAACAGAGGAACAGAGCACTGAACAGAAAACATTCACAACTGTGTCCGTACCTTATGTTAAAGCCACAGGTCAGATAATAACTTCTCTGGGTGTCCTCATCCACACACACAGCACCACACAGCAGAGCTGATACACTTTAGCATCAGCCAGACAGTCAGTGTCACACTGTCGAGCCCTGATGGTCACTGCAGGAGATAATGGCCCTCATGTACTTACTGCAGAAACCATGCCAAGTTAAAGTGTAAGGTTGACAGTGAGGATCTTGTCACATTTCTGCTCAGTGAGTACACGTGTAGTAGACCGCCAGTGACTCCAGCCTAGCATGAAGGCTGATTTGCGTATGACTTTGAACTCGTCCTCACTCTCACTAATGCCACCGGTGAGTTGTTTACCACACTGACTCTAATTCTGATCATCTCTCCTCAGCAATGGAAATAATGCCAGCGCAATATATAAATATATATTTACACACATACATGTTTGGAGGAATTAGTTGGTCTGAATTCAATTACTGTTGGCTGTGATGTACCACAGTATGTGATTAAAAAATGTCAAACAAGCTCTACTGGGAGATTTAATAAATTAAGTCCATCAGCTTCTTTTACCATTCTGTTTGTCTGTAACATGCAGCAAGCTGCTTTGAAGAATGCCCACGCACAGAGAGGAGTGATCCATCCATCACAGTCAGAAGGGAACCAATGGATCACATCTGCTGCAGCAGGGGGAATGTGCTGGTTCCCAACAAAACACTCTTTTTACATGGTACATATTCATTTATTTAGTTGTTTCTAATTCAAGGTTTAGGTCTGTGTCTACCCACTTGTTCATATTTTCAGCTCCTTTTGGCATGTAGAATGAATCTTCATGACTGTCCACTCTGTCACTAATTCTTCAGTTTTCTTCTTTCTTTCAGTGTGCTTTTCGGCCCGGGAAACATTAAATGGTTACTTGATGTGTGGAACATGTTATTTCATAGAAAACATGAACTCCAGCTCATTTACAACATCTGGCACTGTGCCATGGTTAATACAGCATCATTGGATCAAGTGAAAGTAGACACTGACAGCTATCAGGTCATAGCAGTGATTAATCTGTTATCATAAATGGCTGCACTGAGTGCTGAACTAACAAGCATGAGCTCATGTTTTGGACTCATGTCAGATGAAGTAGTACGCACAGTTGGCCAGACTTTGCCAACATTTTCTTTCCAACATTTTCTTTCTTTCTACACTGTCTGCACATGGCAACTATGGTATAATTAACACAGCAGTTATGTGAGACAGTTACTGGTGAGATGGTTTCTCTCGCGCCCTGCATGAAAGTCACACACGCTTCAGACTGCATGCTGCCCTGCATTAGCACTGAGTGTTGGTCCTACATGGATGTAAGCCCTAGGACACTGCAAAGTATAATACTTTAGTGCTATAGCAGTGAGATGATGACAGATTACCTGAGTTCCTTATATTTAGTTAGGATTTAGTGAGCTTAGCAGACTGAGAAAGACATTAGGGGTTAAATGAAGAATCCTTGAGGGTCGGCCCATATGAAGACAGGAGATGGAACAGGACCCCCTGATGATAAAGTAAAGCCACCATATGGAAGGTGGGAACTGCGCTGATTCTCCTGGAGGTTATGGTGATGTTGGGGAAGAAGTGGGTGGCACTATAGCAGGTCTGAAAGAGAGAGATCATCATGATGTTGAAACAGCAGCATCCAAAGATTGGCTGAAGGAACAAATGTAGAAAGATGACTGGCCACAAATTATGAACTCTGACAGCATGGGAAATTGATCAAATGAAGAATAGAATGTAAAATAAATTAAATGGATTTCTTTCTTCTGAAAAGGACAAGCTATCTAAATCTGGAATAATATTAAATCCTTCTGCTACTGTATGTGGAAGTAAAACACCAGACGACAAAGACTGTTTTCCAGTGTAAGGATAATTTAAGTCTGCTGATTTAATACAAATCTATGCTGTAAAAAAACTTTAATCATCTGCTGATATCACAAGTGCCTTTAAGATTTGGCCTAGACATCCGGATATCTGGAGGTTCTGTGTTTTCTGGAAATGGATCTGCTATTTGGCTGTCTGACTCACTTTCATGTGCACGAGCAGCCCCAAACACTGAATTTCTTTTCTGAAGCACAGCTGGTTCACTTCCACTTAGCCACTGGGTCTGTCCTCATTCTCTCCTCTTCTGAAGTCTGTATACGTGTGTAAATACACCTGTAAAGCTCTTCTGCTGCTGTCTTTGAATCAGAGTTTTGTTCATATAACATTATAACATGTTCCTCAGACTAAATGACAAGATATCTCATTTGTCACTCCGCCTTCCAAAATGATTTATATGACCATTTTCTGATCTGTGCCCCTGTTGACAGGACATCATTCACCCAAACTCCTTCTTTAGAGGCTTTGCAGCTCTGTGCCAATATCACACACCTTCCACTTTTACTCCTGACAACAATTGATGTAATTTTTTGTGGGTTGACAGTCTCCTCACTGTATAATCATCGTCTTTTCTTCTCAGTTGTCTGTATATTCATTTTACTTTAGACCGTAACTGGTTCCACTCAACAATAAATACATTTCGCCATATCAGCTAATGTCTCAAGCTATCTTAAAATGTACTCAAGTTAATGTTTTGCACAGGATTTGTTATTGTGGAGTTAAAAATGTTTTGCTGTTCACCCTAGCTTCCTCTGCTCTTACCTGTTTGGTGGGGAATCAGCATTTACCCCTGTAGGGATTTCATACTTCCTGATAGATTAAGACCTGTCAGAAGACATGTTCATATGGGACACTTCTCTGTGTGATGTGGTAATGCTTTCCTTTAACCCTCCCTGTTTAGCATTTATAAGGAGTATATAAAATTTAAAGAAATGGTTTATAACAAACTGAAATGTGGTTATGTGCAGGTATAAATAATAATAACTAATATTTATAGTGTTTATCTCATTGTACAGCAGCCTCCACTTATGGGTTCCCACAAGAGGAGCTAATTGTTGAAAACACACTTTAATAATGGATCAAAATGTACTGTAGTAAAGATATTAAATACTGTATGTCTTAATAAGAGAAGTAATTATTGTTGATGTGATGTCTGGCCAGGGAGTCTATGAAGGTGGAAGGATGACCCAGAGAAGATGTCAAAGACTAAAAAGGTCATTTAATAATACAGTACAGAATAAAAATCTAAACACATAAAACTACTACTAAATCACAGTCGTGGCTTTTTTGGCTCAATTGAGGTGGCCCAATGAGGTGGATCAAATCCTCTGACAACCCCAAAAAAAACAGCATTTCCAAGCTAAAAGTTGAAAGTAGGCAAAGTTAGAATAAAGAAAACATACTTGTCTGAGCTTTGATTTAACCAGGGAGTGATGATGTACTGCACTGTGCTTCACTGTAATAAAGTGGAGCTGGACAGTTGTTCAGTGACGTATGAGCTCAACGGGCCTCATACAGCACGATTAACTTGTGTTCATTTTTATGATTTTTTTGTTGTTGTTTTTAGGTAAGAAGTCCCTAATTCCTGCTCAATATTGTATATAACACAAGCTCAGATATTGGTTTTAGACTGCAGGTGCCAAGAAAGGGTCCGTATTCATTCTCTCTTAAACCTCAAATCGTAAACATATTTTTATGTATAGGTTAAACGAAAAATAAAATCTAAATATGAAATATCTCAATTATTAACCTTTAGAGATCCTGGTAGATGTATTGTTGAGCCCATAGAGCCGATCAGCTGTTAGCCCTCGGACAACCTTCCTGACTCCAGACTGATATCCATCTGTTCATGCCACCTGAGGGAAGAAAGCTATTCCATGAAGGCTTATTTAAAATCCTCGGTTCCTTGAGGTTTATATCCTGGAATAGGACACTAATGATTTATAGGTTATCTTCTGGAACAATATGAAGATATATCTAATAGTGGTTAAAACTGTTTTGCTTCCAGAGAGAACTAGTTTCAGCTTGAACATGCTGCTCACAGATGGTGAATGGTACAAAGCAAAATTCTCCTCAGCAGCTGCAGGAAATATCATGGTGGAGGAAAAGCTGGTTATCTTAAGAGTTAAGAGTTCCTGGTAAGTTTTTAATGTGTCTGATGATCAGTCTGAGCTTTCACACACATTTACAGACACACTTAACTCCCACACACAACATGTTGTTACTGCAGCAGTGCTGCCAGTCTGGGAACACATCCATTGGCTGTTTGTGGCCAATAAACCCAGAGTGCAAAAAACACTCCAGTGGTCACATTTGCCTGAATAAAATGAGACTGAACTTTTACTTTCTGTTGTGCCTAAAAACTCCACCAAAGTTTGAAGGGCTGGTACACCACTAGCATGTTGAGCTGCCAGAGAGAGCTCTTGTTACATCTCATGATGGATTAGCAAAGTTTTGCCTCAACAAGTTCCCTAAGAGCTCTGAGTGATCAAGCTGGCACAGAAAGTCACAAGAAAGCAATTGATGAATAAAAAAATAAGTCATCCTATTGTAACCTTTGTAAAAACTTTATTGGTAATTTAATCGGCAGATGATGTTTTTTATTCCCTCTGCAACAACTTTTTTTATTATTATAGCTCCAGTAATGCCAAATGTTCAGTGGAACTCCACGTTCAATCATTTTCTGTGACTCAAATAGCTGTAGATGTGTTTCTAGTGTCAGAGCAATCCTGCCATTTCTAACTTATTCAGAAAACCACAGAGCATGCAGTGACAGACAATGAGCCTGTAAATAGAGAGCAAAACTGGTCACATACTCAAATGAATTTTTTTACATTTATTTTTTGTTTATCCAAGTATAGTTGAAGCAAATACCTTATAATGAATCTACAGTATTCTGTGTTTTCTAATAGATTAATTTAGTCAGACCTTTCTTTTATTCTTGGTTTAATTGTCATGTGAAATATCAATCCTAACAATTGTCTGGGCTCTTGTGGTCATCAATATTTAAACCAGGATAAGTAACTGAGCAGTTATCCTCCTGCCAGTTGAAAGATAAGGAGACTAATTGAGTACTTGATTAAAACTGATATGAGAGCGTGATAGGGTAAGACACAAAATCTCCCTTTCTCTCTCTCTCTCATACACACACACATACACACACACACACAGTCATGTTTTCATCACTTTAGAGGACATTACATCGTCTTACATTGATTTCCTAGAGCCTGAGCCTAACTTTAACCATCACTGCTATTTTCCTAAGCCTAACCATAACTTAAACCTAAGCCAAACCTTATGCAAGCCAAATATTCACCGTATATTTTAATGATTTATATTATTGGGACTTGGGACCAAAAAAGGAATCCCCACACCATGACTGTAGAAACATTTTTTGTCACCACGACATGAGCAACACACACACAGGACATAAATATCATGCACACTCCGTACACCCACACCTGCCTTTGTGGTTGAGCCCAGGGTGCTGCTGTGTTCTGTATATATTACCAGGCTATGAGGGTAATCTGATATGAGAGCAGAGTTCTCCCAGTCCCCAGATGTGCTGCATTGGGCTAACAGTGGGGGAAATCCGGGGTCCACAGGGAGGCAGCCAGCTTGCCGGCTGGCCAGTCGGGCTGCTGAGGGACTATGGGGCCGAGGGGCCAAGCTCATGAAAGATGCATTGATGTGGCTTTCTTTCTCTCTCAATATGGTTGCTGTTCCTTTGGGTTTATATCTGTAATTTGATTCACATCCTTTCTCGTTCTGTGTGTATTGTGGATGGATGTGTACGTGTGTGTGCAGTTGAACTTGTGCGTGTCTGTATTATTCATCTCTTCTGTCTTCTCCTTGTTGTGTTGACACTGATGCTTTTGAAGTCTTTTTATGTGTTGATGCAGGTGCATCAGGGGCACGTCACAATGCTTTTGTCACTCTAATTAGGGACAAGCTCTCATTACAAAATAGGTAGGCAGCAACAAATAGCAGCAGACAGTGTAAAGCAACAATGTATAGGAGAGTGGATCATGTCTTCTGTGGAGTGGGAGCAGAGTTTTTTAAAGTGTGAACCCCTAGGCAGTGCAGCTGGTGACAGCTTGTCAAAGAAACAAATCTACACTGTTGGACTCCACTGCTTATTTCAGTCAGATGAACACATGCACATGGCTCTTTGTCAGTAATTAGCACAGCCCAGCATGAGTCAAAGACAATTGGTTTTGAAGCTTTAATTCCCTTGGTAACTTTTATTTTAAAAGTGAGGATGATGGATAATGTAGTTTCACAAACTTTACATTAGATTAGGATGCTGGTGAATGCTGCTGTCCACTGGTCCTGGGAATGTATTAATGTGTACTCTCTAATGCTACACCTGGATTACTACAGTCTTTCTGACTGCTCACGTTTTCTTTGGTATAAGATTGTACAAAGGATTACAAGATTACACTTTTTTTATTATTTTTATAGAACTAGACTGTATCCACCCGGTTCTGGGTGTCACTTTAGTATCTTTGAAACAAACACTCAGATGCGGAGCAAACAGTCTGCCATCGTAGCCTCCTCATGGCTGCATCCCACTGTCTCCCTGATCTATCAACAAGAACTGTTTCTGTGTTTTGGGTGTCTTTGTAGTCTTGACAGTCCAATTGTGTGGAGTGTGGAGTGTGAAGTGCACAGCATTTTTGCATTGTCTGATTCAGACTGTTACAGCCTCTCCCTGATTCTCCCATAGAGAACTCTTAGACAATCCAGTAAGTGTTTTCTTTTTAGCACACTGAGGACAGAGGGTAGGTTTCATGCCTCATTTCAGTTCGCTTTAGTGACATCACTGTGTTAATCTTTGCAATTAAGTTAAGAGGACTCTGTAGCGTTTAACTGATTATGAAACAGTTTCAGTTTAACAATGTGGTGCCTCTATATGACCTACATAAACAAATGAGACCAACAGAGAGAAGACTGGCTATTTCTATTAGTTTGTAATACTTATTCTTTATTCCTGTCCCCGACTTTGAATTTTCAGATCAAGCGATTTACGGGACACAGGCAGGAAGAACCTATGTTTACATTTTCTCATACAGAGTTTTGCCATGTGTGGTATGTTAGTCAGTTAAAAAAAAAAAAGCAAGATTTTATTTATGACATTTATGGGATACTATCAACAATAATAGTCCCTCTTTAAACAGTGGAGATTTACAGTTGTTAGTCTTACATACCCACAAATCAACACATTGCTTCATTGCTACACAGCCTGCAAACAGCTGAGTTAAAACAGAAAAATAGTAAAAAATAGTATCAAGTAGTATTTTCTCCACAGAGGCTTTTGAAATCAACACAAAATCAAAGTTCCCTGTAGTTTCTTTACACACAACATTATCATAACTTATAGAACTGATGTACAAGAAAAGCTGTACAGACCAAGATATTCAATTGATTCTAAATAACTCTTTCATTTGGCATTGAGTATCCAGCCTCAGTTTTCAGTGACATTAAAATAAGTATAGTGGCAGAATGTCCTTTTACACTGCATTTCACCTTGGGTCCACAGAATACATCATCCCCAGCATGTCCTCCATCTATCCTGGGAGTCTTCCTGATAGGCAGGCTACGACAAGGCAAAATCATCAGATGCTTCAACAACCTCATTTGGCTCATGTAGATATGAAGCACCCTGAGGTGCCCAGATATCCTTTGAAGGAAACTCATTTTGGCTTCTTGTGTTTGTCATCGCATCCTTACGGCCAGTATTCAAAACTCATGACCTCATTTGAGTTTGAGTTTGATCATAAATGGACTGGTAAACTGAGCACTCCACGAACATGACTCTAAGACACTTGAACTTCTTCACTTAAGGCAGCAGCTCACTCTGAACCAATTATTCCATGACCTCCGACTTGGAAGTGCTGACCCTTATCTTGGCTGCTTCACACTCAGCTACAGACTAGCAAAGGGCGTACTAGAGGTCACTGCCTGGCAAGGTCACCAGGACCACATCTTGGGCAAAAAGCAGAAACTCAAGCCTGAACTCACCAACCTGGACACTCTCCACTCCTGAGCTGCACTTTGAGATTATCTCAAAAGTGGAAGTGGTGACACAGTGGAGACTTCACACAGGTCTTACCTGCTCGAAGTGGTCATACTTGACGGATGGGCAAAAAGCTTGGCATAACAAAGAGGGGTAAGACATGATGAATTGGTCTATAACATGTTCAAGCAGCTCCTTCTATGAAGAATTTCTAGCTTTCACTCACTTGTTATATATTAAAAGTAAAGGAAGAAGTAAAGTGAAGATAATTTTTTTGAAAAATTTTGAAAGATTTAAGATTAATCCGTTTTTCCAACTCAGACATAGGGGAGGTTTGGATTACAGATTACAGATGCTGGAGATGTTTCTGAAGCATATTTTAGCATTTACGGTGGCCTTTGAGCAAGGCACTTAATCGTTGAGGCTATGTTACACAGGAAGATGTGGTGCGACCACAGAGCTCGTATTAATTGATATGAAGCAGAGGGTTGCTTGGAAAAAAAGAGTCAGTCAGGCCTGGATAAATGAAGGTTAAAAAAACAAAGCCAAATCTTTTTTCCATTTCTCATCCTCCCTTCACCTGGCAGCTGTGTTGTCTTTATGGTAGTTGTGTCAGCTGACAGCAGCTCTTCTTTGCCACTGGTGTGTATTTTCTTGTCTGCACTTTGACATGGGTCAAGCAG
This sequence comes from Scortum barcoo, assembly GCA_023238725.1. Classification (NCBI taxonomy): domain Eukaryota; kingdom Metazoa; phylum Chordata; class Actinopteri; order Centrarchiformes; family Terapontidae; genus Scortum; species Scortum barcoo. The sequence goes on from CM041554.1 coordinate 27,630,044, forward strand.
CAATTGCGAAGGGTCGACTCAGCCAGGCAGTAGAAAACAGTCTGCTTTATTGACAAAGAGTCTGGCTGATTGGTCCACAGGGAGAGAAGCTGTTACTGTGGCAATCAAGATAGCATGGCAGGGCAAGCGCTGTATTGTTGAGTCCCCCAGGACCCAGCAATGCAGAGAATACTTGAGTGGCTCTAAGAGAACTGGGAGTTTGTAAATGTGCATTCAGTGCACTCGTGTCATCTCTGTCACTTAAGTTTCATGATGCAAAGTGCAGGTGCTGGAACACAGTGGGAGTGCGCACAGTGGCAACATGGAACAGACGTATACTGCACAACTGAGTTACTGAGGGGAAACAAAATGGTTATCATGGGGAATACATATTTAATGGGGTGTCAGTGGTTGGCATTGCTCGCGATCCGTTTCTATTAAAATGTTTTCATAGAAAGGGAAAAAAACCTACCAGAGCTAAAACAAATCCTTTTACACCCATAGATAGGGAGAAAGAGAGGAAAATAAAATAAAATAAAACAAATAAAGCCACCTAAAAGATTATTTCTTCATGTAAGCTTTGATAACATTCAAGTGTTCTGTGTATTCTTAAAATGATAACAAATCAAAAAATCAAAAGAATATTCAGAGTTTAGATTTCTTCAGAACTGTGTCTTAGTGTCTCAGATAATAAATGTTGTTAAATGTATAATGGATTTTTCTTTTTCTTTAAACGTTTATGTTTGTTCATGAACTACAGAGAGTTTGGTATATAAGTATTGTGTTAAAGGTGCCTACTGGATGAATTGTCATGAAGCTTGGTACACATGCTCATGGTCCCCAGAGGATGATTTTAGTGATCTTATGACTTTTCATCTTGAGCCATCATGAGCTTTTGTTGTACTGTTGGATGGATTATCATGACATCTGGTTCAGATTTTCATCATGAATTTTCAGAATACTGTAAGATGAGATTTATTTTATATAAATTTATTTTGGAAATGACTCTTTCACGGTTTGTTGTTTTATGTGGTTTTAAATGGGAATCACAGATATAGTTGTTGCATTGGAAGACTGTGTAAATGAAGGGAACTATATTAGTGTGGTGAACCTGTTATGATTGGCGGAGTGATATGTGTTCCATCACCTTGCCTGTTTTGGTGTGTTTGGTGGTTCCTGGAAAAAAAGTGAAAGTAAAGTGGACCAAGTGAAAAGAAGAAGTTGTTCCCGTGCTTTTCTTTACCCACGACCCTCGACTATTTCTTCATAGTTAACGCTGTAAAATGACGGCATTACACTGGTGGCAGCGGGTTTGTGGACTGCTATTTTGAACGGAGTTTTGAGTTTTGCCGGGAATTAACGAGATAATTGTCTGTGCTAGACGACGTCTTTTTTTTCCTCTCTGGACCACGGCTTGGTCTATGTACTGGTGGAATAAAACTGGACTCTGTCGGATATGCATCTGCCTGATAGCAACAAAGGACAACATATGTGAGTTACAGAGACTGGCAAAGTGGACTTATTTTTTTTCCTGCTCTCCGTGGATTTTCACACCGCTTCATGTTGGAGTGCTGCTTGTGAACTTGCCTGTGGGACGGAAGCGCGGACAGCTTCACGTGTTACTGGATATTATAACCTTTAAGCGGACTTGCCTAGCTCACCCAAGCTAAGACTGTTAAGTTGGAAATTCTGTTTGAGACTTTCAATGCACTTTGTCAGACGTGCCCCTTCCAGTTTACAATATGGTGACTATAATTAATCATGGCTAGTCACAGCAGGTCTTGGAATGAATTGCCCTTTGCTGGTGCAACCCAAGTTATGGCTCATTATTGTAAGGGAGATTTTCCTCATGTTTTCATGGGGGATGGAAAAGAGAACTTTCCAAAATGGTGCAGACGCTTTGAAGTGGCTGTAGAGGCTACTCTCAATTATGATGAAGACAGCTTGGCTAAACTGCTGCCCACACGCCTAGGTGGCGCTGCTTTTAGTTACTGGGATAGCCTAACCAGATGCAACAAAATCTGATTATACTGCTGTGAAAGAAAAACTGAAAGCTGTATTTGGACAGAATATATATTTGTCTACATTTCAAAGTTATATCAATGCACGCACTCGCCTGCCTGGTGAGGCCCTCCCAGTATTTGCTGCTGAAATTAGCAGGTTAGTGGAGGAAGCTTTTCCCACATATGGACAAAATGCAAAAGAGGGAGAAAAATTCAGACGCTTCATTGCTGGAATTGAACCATATCTTCAGCTGCGCTGTCATGAACACGGAGTAAAAACACTAGATTCTGCCCTTCAGTTTGCACTGCAGATTGAGACCGCCCATCATGCTAGCAAGGTGTTTTCATCCTCACACACTTTGCAGTGTTTTTCTCAGGCACCTGTGCTACCTGGTGTTCCTCCCTTGGCACCCACTCACCTTCCTACATCTTCCACTCCTCTTGGTGTCCACTCTACAACCTCAGAGGATTTCCGGAAAATGCAGAGAACACTGGAGACACTGTCAGAAAAGGTTGAGCAGTTACAGCTAGAGATGCAACGAGACACACCACATCGCTCATCAGACTACAGATCACGTCAGCGGAGCCTTAGTCCTGATAGTGGGCGGGGCCGCAGCCATTACTATCCACCAGACAGAAACGTCTACAGAGACTCTTCCTATGAACGAACTCGCCACACGTGATAACTCTTCTGGACCTTCGAGGCATGAAAGAGACCGGTACGACAGATGGGATTCTTATGGTCGACCTGGATCATCTGAGCGCCATACACGTGGCTACAGCCCTCCACCCAGGGACTATACACATCGTGGCCGCTCTCCTCAACATCATGGAGATAGACATTCCTCTTATCGTTCTCCAAGTCCTGGACGTGTACGGTTCCAGTCTCCTTCTCACACCGGCTCTAACAAGGTAAACTACAAGTAGTTGACAATGAGGGCCAATTGCCAGCTACTGACTTTACCCAGGCCCATGTCAGTAATGCCTCATCTGAGAACTCCACCAGAGACATTTTATCTGAGGTTGATGTTTTAAAAAGATATGTGTCAGTTGTTATTGAGGACACTGTTGTTCATGCCTTTGTTGACACCGGAGCAGATATCTCAGTTATCAGCGATTTTAGAAAGTCAACAACAGCTCCCCACAAAAAGCCCATTGTAAAGCAGTTTGTTTCTCTCACTGGAGTAACAGGTGACCCTCTGGACTCAGTTGGTTCAATCTCAGTTAATTTAAGTATTGCTCACAAGTCAATGACACATGCCCTTCAAGTTGTCAGGAACTGTACTAAACCGCTAATTTTGGGCTGGGATTTTCTGGTTGCTAATGGCATTATTGTGAACCCTCCGTAACATGATTCTCATTGTAGATGACAAAGTAGTGCCACTAGTTAGCCCACACCATTATGTACCCAAGCTAACTCATGTTACAGTTTCATCTACAGTTTTGGTTCCAGCCATGTCAGAGATGGTCATCACTGCTAAACTAGATGTGCCACTTAAAGGACTTGTACCTCATGACTATGCTGGTGTATTTGAACCACACTATACTAATCATTCAACTACAGGTTTTGCATGGGCTGTAACAAAAGCTGAAAAGGGTTCCATCTATGTCAAAGAAGCTAATCCCTCCAGTGAGGATGTCAGTTTACATTGTGGGACCCAGATTGGAACTTTTCATGCCACATCTGGCAGCAGCACAGATGAGTATACTGTGATGGACAGTTCTGTTTGTAACGTCAACGTTCAGACATCCAGGCTGCCTGATAACCCTGACCTTACAAGTGCTCAACATAAGAAACTGAAAGACACTTTACACTCATTTTCAGATGTGTTCAGTCAGCACTCACGTGATTTTGGACGGACACACCTGGTCACACACAAGATTGCAACCAGCTGTGACACTCCCATCTCACAAAGAGCCTATCGTACCTCTCCTTCCATGAAAGCAGAAATCCATCGTCAGGTGGAGGAAGCTTAAAGCTCATGATCTGGTTGAGGACAGTTCAAGCCCCTGGGCCAGCCCAGTGGTCATGGTGAAAAAGAAGGATGGCACATATAGATTTTGTGTTGATTTCAGAAAACTGAACTCAGTTACCATCACTGATGCACATCCTCTTCCAGGAGTTGATGATAGTTTGGATGCACTGTCTGGTTCTCAGTTTTTCTCCACTGTGGACATGTCAAGTGGATATTGGCAAGTGGAACTGGATTCTACAGACAGACCCAAAACAGCATTTACAACAGGTGATGGACTCTACCAATTTAAAGTGATGCCCATGGGTCTCAAAAACTCACCACCGACTTTTCAGAGACTAATGGAGCTTGTTTTGAGAGGTCTTCACTGGACAACATGCGTCATTTATCTTGATGACATCATTTGTATGGGGGAAGGATTTTGATGATCATCTTCAAAACCTGGCAGACATCCTCACACGATTCAGACAAGCAGGTTTGAAACTAAATCCGAAATAAATGTGAGTTTTGCAAATCTGCGGTAAAGTACATGGGACACATTGTTTCACGTGATGGACTGGCACTAGACCCAGTCAGCAGCCAGCAGAATATGTGATTGGCCTGTCCCGAGATCACCCACTGAGTTGCGAGCATTTTTAGGGTTGTGCTCTTATTACAGACGTTTTGTACATAAGTATGCGTTCATTGCCCATCCTCTTCACAGACTCACACAAAAACAGGTGCCATTTGAATGGACTGAAGAATGCTCATCTGCATTTCAGACATTAAAAGATGCACTCACCTCTCCTCCCATAATGGCGTTTCCCAACTTTAATCAGCCATTTATTCTCAGTACAGATACATCTAACTATGCAATTGGTGCAGTGCTCTCTCAGGTGCAAAATGGGAAAGAGCGGGTTATAGCATATGCTAGTCATGTTCTGACCCACACAGAGAGAAAATGGTCCACATATGATAAAGAACTCTGGGCCATTGTCTGGTCTGTCAGGCATTTCAAACACTACTTGAGCTGTAATCCATTCACAATCATAACAGATCACCGTCCACTTCTCACTCTGCGGAAGCTAGATGTCACTCATGACCCGACAGGACGGCGTGGTCGTTGGGCTTTGGAGTTGGACCCATATCAGTGGACGGTAATACACAAAGAGGGGAAGAAACACACTAATGCTGACGCTATGTCACAGATTCCTCTCTCACAACAGGACCCAGTGGTGCCAGAGGAAACAGCGCCTCACACCCAGGAAAACCACTCTTCTCCTGTTATACTGGAAACTCCTACTGTTCCAAAGTTGCACACTCTGCCAGTACAGCCTTCTTCTGTTGCCACCACATCAGCTCAGGTTTGCTCTTCAGAAAAAGACACTACTGCTGTTCAGAAAACCAGCACGGGTATGGAATTGTTGCAAAACACACTGTCTGGTCACGGTATTGACATTTTAGCTGACCAACTTTCTGATCCTGTTCTCTCAGAGGTGTACGGATGGGTACAGGAAACACAAACGCCCTTACCTCAGACATGTTAAAGGGAAAATTCAAAGGAAGCTCTGGTGGCAATTCCCCAAACTTGTACTATGTAATGATTTGCTCTGTCGGAAAGCACATAATGCACCAGGAAAACCAGTTGTGTATCAAGTACTGATTCCCACCACACTAATCAAACAGACTATGCACATTCTTCCATGGCACACCCTGCTCTGGTCACTACAGTGCTGATCGTACACTCAAGAAAGCGGAAACTATGTGCTATTGGTCAAGTATGAGATCTGATACTGAAAACTTTTGTGATATGTGTCTGACCTGTGAAGCTTATAGAAAGCCTGTACCACACCACAGAGCTCCCCTGCAGTCCATACAAGCAGAGAGACCATTTCAGTTTGTGTGCACAGATATCACTGAGCTTCCACTCACCTCACATGGACACAAGTATGTGCTTGTTGTACAAGATCATTTCACGAAGTATGCTAATGCTTTCCCTATGGCTGATCAAAAAGCAGGTACAGTAGCACAACTACTTTGTGATAGATACATTCCTGAACATGGAGTTCCAGAAGAACTGTTTTCAGGATCAAGGACGACAGTATGAATCAGAAATCATTCAAACTATATGTCAGAGACTGCACATCAAAAAGAAACGGACCACACCATACCACCCACGTGGAAATGGCGTGGTTGAGAGATTTAACAGGACTCTGAAAGAACAGTTGGCTAAACTCATTCATCAGCATGGCGGTGAATGGGACGATTATTTGTCTGCAGTGGTTCTGGCCTTTAATTCTACTCCACATTCTACCACAGGATATTCACCTTATTTTCTTGCTCATGGTAGAGAGGCTCGTCTCCCAGCAAGTGTGCATCTCTCTACACCAGTGGTATTACAGACTCCACAGAACTATGGCTCAGAACTGGTGAGACGTCTTGACACAGTTTTTCAGGCTGTTCACTCTCATAGTGAAGATCAGAGACTTAAACGTGAGTACTACTTCAACCAACATGTTAAGTTCAGACCCTATGAGTGTGGAGACCTGGTATGGATGGACGATCCTACCACACAGAGAAAAAAACTGGACCCTAACTGGACTGGGCCTTATGAAGTTCTCTCATCAGATGACAAGGGCCTTCTATACACACTCTTGGATTTGAGACATCCTCAGGCTGAACCGAGAGTTATTCACTACACTACGATCGACTGAAACCTTACCGGTCCTCTTGGGATTTGTCTTCAGCAGCAGCGAACCGACCTTTGCCTATGAACACTCTCCCCAGGTACACGTCATTATCTGGTTCACTTCCCAGGTGCCCAACATCACATGACACTGGACAGGTTTCTGTCCCTGCCTGCCGCTCTGTTCCCCATTTCGGAGACCTTCAGGACGAGTCACAGCTCCTGCTGTGCGTGATAAGACACTTTCCAGTGGCCCACCCACAACTCGTTCGGGACGAGCTGTTCGGCAACCACAGCGGCTCCTGCTGTGATTGAATCCCTCTCACTTAAGTGGCAAGTGGCAGCTATGGACTGTTTAGTGATATTTGTGGGGACAATGAGAATGTTTGGATAACGTAAACAACCATTGAGGACACTACATACTCTATATGAGTTTAAGAAGTTTTGTTGGATGTTGCTATATTAAATGGGTTTTGTTGTTTCATCATGCCAATGTTTCACAGGTTTGAAGTCTACATGTTGGACAGTTTAATATATCGTTGGTGATGACATCTGGTGTTAGTGTTTTTCAACCATTTACAGCAGCATAACATCAATGATTATTTCTACTCATGTGCCTATTGCAGTGTTCTACTGTGTTCCTTTTTACTCAGTAGTATTTACTTATTTTCTCTGTTGTATTTCCTTCGGTAGATGAGATTTATTTTTGGTATAATTTTTGAAATGAGGACATTTCATCTGAAGAAAGAGAAGAATGTAAGATGAGATTTATTTTATATAAATTTATTTTAGAAATGACTCTTTCACGTTTGTTGTTTTATGTGGTTTTAAATGGGAAGAACCACAGATATAGTTGTTGCATTGGAGACTGTGTAAATGAAGGGAACTATATAGTGTGGTGAACCTGTTATGATTGGCGGAGTGATATGTGTTCCATCACCTTGCCTGTTTGGTGGTGTGTTTGTGGGTCCTGGAAAAAAAGTAAAAGTAAAGTGGACCAAGTGAAAAGAAGAAGTTGTTCCCGTGCTTTTCTTTACCCACGACCCTCGACTATTTCTTCATAGTTAACGCTGTAAAATGACGGCGTTACAATACTAATAACTTCAGCCTCAGCTGTACTTTTAGTTAAGTGTGTTCACATAACGACATTTGCTGCCTGGCACTAAACACAGACAATGAATGAATGAATTATAGACTATTCAGTCAAAATCAGCATATTAGCATGGTGATGGAAGGTTTGAGCTCAAAACACTGCTGTCCCCAAGTCCAGCCTCAAAGAGCAGCTATCAAGTCTGGAGACTTTTTAGGCGTGTACAGACAAAGAACAGAACTGTGTGACAAAACACACTCCCCTGATCTGTTTCAATAAGATCCCTGTGTTAGTGCACCAAGATTGCAGAGGGCTCATATAAAAACTGAGACACAAATTATGACCATCTGACCAGACCTGTCATTAAAGTGGTCTGTGCTGTAACACTGGAATGAAAATGTGAAATAATTCAAATAGCAGAAGTAGAACTTTTTTTTGAGCATCTTCTCCATAAAAGGCCAATCTCTCTTACCTAACACTGCTATCGATCTCTCCCTCCCTCTGTCTCTCCTTTAATTATCTGACTTGCTGCTTTTATCTCTCTGAGTGCGTACTGGCTGCTGTGACACGCCCTGCACATATGTCAGAGTCACAAAGCTGATATTGCTGGAGACACAGCGCTGTAAAACTACATCCCCTGCACCACTGTCAGCCCAATAATGGACATCAGCCATCATTCCACAACAGGGCCTTGTTGGTTTTGCTACTGATAGGCCCATTACATCTCAATACATCTGTCATCTCACAGCTGGGCTGATGTCTCCCTGCCTGCTGGCACAATGGCAGCGTGGATCAAAGCAGGGCCTTCTAGTTAAGCATTCGACTGTCAAGAAGTCACTTTAGCCCTGTCATGTCTCATTTCTTTAATACAACACTTACAGGGGTCTCTTCTTTTCACAAATGCCATGTTCTGGTTAGAGGTGATGAGAAAATGGCTCACTGGGAGTTTGCTCTCACATGGCAAAGCTAGGAAGTGACTGACGGGCTGATTTACTGAAGATTTGCTAACCTTTCATAGAAACTAACATTCGTCCAAGGGAAACCACGTATGTTACACATACTTAAGTGTATTTACACAGAATGTTATCAATCAGTCATTCAATCTATCAATCAATATTTATTTATTTATTTGTAGGACTGAAGACCATACACATAAACTTTTTTACATGAGAGTAACCAGTACAATAGATTTGGTGTATACTGTATCTACCTTTAGTTAATTTACAGCTTATTTTAATTATCTGAACCACTTTATTTGGCGATAAAGTGACACCCACAACGTTGTTAATAATCATTAATGCCTGGAAAAATGTGCACACAACTACGGCCCCCTACCGACAGTTTGTATGTAGCAGTGTTAAGCACATCAGTGTTACCTCATTTACTGTTTAGAGAGGATGTTGTTATCTAGAAAGCTGAATGGCCTCGTGTGTGCATTTAACAGTGATGGACAGTAATTTTTCTCCATTCTCTTCACATCCTTTATGAGACGCATCCATATGTTTATATTGTAGATGATCTGTAAATGCACGTTGAAAAGAAATATTCGGGGTGTGCAAAGTCCAGCATTTAACTGAATGAACAAAGGTGAGGGCATCTTTGACCATAATGTTGATAAATCCAGAGATAATGCTAAAAAGTAGGAAAGAAATCCAATGGTGTTGTTTGCCTGATGTGCATGAGCACGTCTCTGATGAAAGAGCTCCATGCACTGTGGCAAAACACTGAATTTGCACAACAACAAGACGAGACAAAACACATGCACAGCGACACAGTGAGGCAGCCATGGAGCCATCTTAACTAAAAATGACTAACATGGCTGCTGCATGTAGTTACAGGGCAGAGAAGCAACTGCATTCTGACTGATCACTGCAAAAAGAGGGGGTGCTGTCCACAAACCCAAAAAAAATAAATTATTTAATTAAAAAAAAGTCAAATATACAGTTTCAGAGCACAGACGGCTTAACAAGAATTCTTTACTGACATTCCTGCCTTGAACACCGAAAAATGTTTCATTTTAAATACATCAATGGATGTTCTGATGTTCTGTTCAGAAAGTGTTACAAATGATGTATTTGTTAACATTTCACACCATTCATTTTCATAATAACACATTTTCTACATTCTTTCGACAATCACTACATTACAAGAGGGTGACATCGTTGCGACTGAAGTAGATCTGGTTCTGGGACATGTTCACACAGCCCTATATACCTCCAATCTATCCACCTGTTCAGTTTTCTTTTCTATTATGTCCCCTGTAATGCTTGTTTTGTTTTGTTTTTTTTCTTTATCAGTCTGTTTTCTTGTGCTATTTGTTATCAAAATACTCGGACAGAATTAAAAAAGATTTCACAATATATTAATAACTCAGTGAATAAAAAATATAGAATGGATTTCTGTCATGTCACACTGGACAGACAGATGTTTTAGAGCTGCAGCTGCATCTTATCATCTCATCAGAGTAACTCCATTAGCTGCTGTTGCTAAAGTACGACTGAACTGAGTCTGTCAAATTTCGTAATGAGCTTACTTCATTACTACATCTGTGCTTATAGCTGATGGGGACTGAACAGCTCACCAATGATGCTGATGAGATCCATGATGAGATAAATGTGGCTATTGGGTCGTTTCTCTTTACTAGACTGGAGTTTTAAATACCAAAAAATTTTCCATTTTATAAATATTTTTTGTACACTCAACAGAGCAAGAAGAAGAGCAACAGCTTTGACTGAGAGAAGAAAAGATAACAGATCAAATGTTCCAACAACTGATGGATGGTGATTATGTGGTGCCATCTGAGTCATATTAAAAATAACACAGCCAAACATTGTCATTCCATCAAAATGGTCTGATTCAAAGGTAATATGTATTATTGATGGCTTTTTTAGAGAAGCTTTTCAAACACACACAAACTCACACAGAGCTTCTCCAAGTTGTTGTGGCTTGTCATTCGGCTGGGCTGGCTTTGTGATGTGGCTTGGCTTGGGACATTAATCATTGAAGACTCCAGACTGTATGGCTCCCATTGTGTGTGTGTGTGAGAGAGAGAGAGAGAGAGAGAGGGAGAGGGAGAGCAGCAGAGGCTGCGTCCTGTCTCAGGGGAAATCTGAGTGTTCATATCAACACCACCTTTGTTCTGCACACACACACACACGCACAGAGCAAAGAGGTTACGCGACAGTGATAGCCATCTGTGCTGTGGATATCAGGTTTATCAGGCACCACTTGTATTCATTATCCTCATCATGTTGCTCATAACCAGCTAGTGAAAAGTTAAATGTAATCGTTAAAGAAACTTTACATTCATAAAACCACAATAATAACGTGCAACATTAATGCAAAAAAAAAAGAAAAAAAAACAACCACTTTCAACTTTGACTAACTACTCAGCATTGTACAGTGAGGGAGTATTATTGATATTCCAGCTGTGCTTCCTTTCTGACCCTGATCATTTGGATGTTGGTTTGTTATATTTATATTAATTAAGCTATTTCAATACCTCAGTCGCAAAGATAGTGATAAACCCCTTTATTTGTCTACGCTATAAGATGACCATTGGGACCATACACACCACATGTGTTTTATATACACAACAACTACAAACTGAGAGCTACACCGAGGAAGCAAAGTGGAGATTTCACAGCAGTCATTTTTAAATCACTCACACTGAACCTGCTAGATAATGTGGAAAGTCCACTGAGTATGTCTGAGCTGAAGAGGGGTCAGGGGTGATGGGTTCACACACACACACACACACACAGTTATCATGTGACACAGTGTGCTGAGTTGATCTGTCGATGATTTTGTTGTGTCTCACAGTTGTGATTTTTTGCAGTTCACTAACTACCCTATATGTGGTTAGTTTTATTCCAGACAGCTTTCCAGGCATTTTTAGTAATTAAATGTTGGGTTGGCAACAGTTAGGATGACCTGTACCTGTAAATTAAATGATCTAAAGGAACACTAGTTTCTGTCCTGATGAAGAAGGATAAACAGCACAGACTGGATGTCTGTAAACAAATCAGGATTTTGACTGTACCTGTAAGTTAAAAAAGTTGGAAGTAAGACTTAATATTTTGTTTTGAAATGAACACACCATAGAAAAAATAAATAAAAGTAAGATTTATAAAAGACCAGGAAGTCAATAAAATACCTTTAAAGATTTTAATTTTAGATTTAAAATAAATCCTCCATTTTCCAGGCAGCCAGCACAGAGATCATTTACAAACTAAAACTACACATGATTCTAATCATGCAAAAGTACCATAACTACCATCATGCTACAGCTTCCTGACTCTAACAAGTATGCGATTAATTACAATAGTCAAGACAAGGTTAGGGGCGTAGGTTTAGAAGTATTTTAGCTCATATTTCTTTGTTCAAAATAACAGGACTAAACTAAATAAACCTTTCCTGAGGAAAGTGTAGGCTCTGGTGCTGATTGGCTAAATAGAGAGTGCTGAATTGATTAGTATCAACATTCTTGATTTTCTTGGCTTAAATCAAGAAAAAAAACAAAGTTTTTTCAGACTTTGCCACTGCGAAACTCCAGGAAGTCCTGATCAATTACATCAAACTGCACCATCAGAATGAATATGACTTGTGTTTCATAAAAAGAAGAGAAACAAGTTATAAGCTATAACCACTACATTTTCCACCAGAGATTGTACAGTTAGTCCTTTGGATGTGTTCCTCCTGCTGTATATCCAGGCAGCAGCAGCTCAGTGATGCCTCAGCAGGGAAATGGCACTCTGATGCATTTGAAAGTATTTTCTCCACTGAAACGTCATTATTTTTCCATCGATCTTTACAGCGGCACTTCAGTTTATGGAAGCCACCTGTGTTTCTGAAAATGTGTAAATCATGCTACTTAAGATGAGAGCTTCATCCCTGAGGAAGCTATTCACCTAAACTCCCATAACACCTCTCAACTCTTAGGCTGCCAGAATAAATACATTGATGCCAATTTAATTGTGCAACTACTTTGCTTCTTTCTTATTAGTTTATTAAGAGCCTCCAATGATATGTTAAAAGTGACACTGTATAATTGACCTTTGAGGATGGAACAAAATGAGAAAAATACATTGGCTATATGAAAAGTAAATTAGCTACAAAGGTGAAAAGGACATTTAAATTTTAAAGACACACTCCTTGAATTTCTTATTGTTCTCAATAGAGCCCCTAAATCCCCTCACATTCACAGTAGATGTTTTGAATTCAACACAGTAACTGAGTTTCAATCCATCAACAATGACCCCAGAGAAAATTTATGCATTTTACTTTGGGCACTGTCAGAAGTCAGCAATATATTTAAATCTAATTGTGCAGGATAGTGGGAAATATGTTTATTTTCTTTCTTCAGTCTCATGTCTGTGTATTAGGTTAATCTGGAGTCAGGAGTGTATCTTAGCATAAAGACTGGATGTGGGGGGAAACAGGCAGCCTCACTATCAATGTTCAGTCATTCTCAGAGAGAAAGCAACAAATGTATTCCTCAAAACACTGAAATAAAACACTGAAAGGCCCTGTTTTCATTAATGAAGGTGCAGATGGAGAACACAAAGCGCTGCCCTCTGTAGTACACTGACAGTTATGTGGTGGTTCTACAGTGTATTTAGATCAATGTCCTCAGGAAAGTGATGTTGTTGTCGTGAAGGTACAGAGTGACATGGTGTGAAGGTGCAGCTGCTAATTGTGCAGCCAAAGCAACATAATGTCCTTTTCAAGTCGATTCATCATATCTGGAGATGTAAATCATTTCCTGTGACATTTTTTGTAGAGAACATGATTTAGATTTAGATATTTATGTACATATTACATATTTTACATATATTTATGTTTAAAGCTGGAAGTCACCAATCTTAATTTCATTATGACAATAAAGATTCTTGATTCTTGATGATTGGAATTTCACCCAAAGACTTGCTGCCAGTAATCTTGCTTTAGCACATTGTTTTTATCGCAGTCACAACTGAAGTTTCTAAGGCAAGAGACTGACAGAGCACTGTGCAGCTGCTGCAGCTGGTGATTTCATGTAGGAGGAACGCTGGCTGGACTGGGGAGTCCTCAGGGATGTCTGTGATGTTGAAAGGAGATGGAGCTTCAGAATACAACTTTGAATTCTCCGTGATTTCACTATCAGTGATCTATTCATAATGTATTTCCTGGTGAGTGCACCCGAAATGGTAATTAGACCATGTGGCATGCAAACAGTGAATAACATCACATTTTTACAATTTCCAGAACATCAAAATTAAATTATGAAATTATGATATTTGTAGTTTCCTTCAGTTGTTACAATTTGGCTGAACAAAAGTGTCATTTTTCTGACTGGTGGTGAATGAATATGTTATGGCTTTCTTTTGAGTATGTATACTGTAAGTATATAATGAATAATTAAAATATATATGAACAAAGAAATGACGGGAAGTCAGCAAACTAGTTGACTTCAGCCTGAGTCCAACACTTCACTCCTAACTGTAACACACTGTATATCTGTAGCATCCCCTTTGGTTAAATTATTATTATTGGAATTATGATGAAGCTGTGTTAGAAACAGAGATTTCGTTTCATTAAAATGTAGTGGTTTTATCTTTTATCACCAGCGTGGACTGATCATTACCAGTACATTGCAAACTAACTCTCACTGGGAGTTAAATGGGCTTTAAATTCATGTTTTTATGGGCAAAGTGAATTTCAGAAACAAAGCAGGATTTGGCCCATGGGCAATACTTACCGACCTCTACTGTAGACAGCTGTGTGGGGAGCATACGGTTTTAGTTGCACTCCTGTCTTCCTAAATCACAGCGAGTTAAAGATCCACTGGGGAGCCATTTTGTTGTGGAGACCTCATGGGGCCCATTCTTTGCCATTTTAAACCAAAGGACTTCATCCAGAGTAATCCTTAATTAGGCCTGTGGCATTTTAGAGCACACTCTCACTGCACTCACCTCGCCCTCCTGCCAGTACACAGCAATGCTTTAAACATTATTGATCTATGGCACTGCGGGGGGCTGCTGCCTGCACACATCAATGTGCATATGTGTGTGTGCGTGTGTGTATGTGCATGTTGCTGACTTGGAAACATTTTGAAAGCGTGATTACAATCCAGTCGCGTTTGGTGACCCTTCACACAAACGAGGGAAAGCTCTGAATAATGATTGTGTGGATAATTTGAAGCACTTACACAGATGTAGTATTGGAGGAGCAGAGTATGGGAAGGGGACAGGGCTGAATGTGAAGTACACTAAATGGATTTTGAATGGGATAGTGTGACAGATGGGTGTGTGTGTTTGCTATAGCAGTACAGCAGCGTAGCATCAACTAATGAAGCATGTAACATGAAACAACTGCCTGTAGGATCACTGAACAAGCAAGAACTGGTGAGGGGCAACGTCCAAAATGTTTGTCATTTTACAAAACATAAAGTCACGCTCACATGTGAGTTTGGCAAGTGTGGCTGTTCCACACGAGCAGAAACACTTTTTTGCCTGTAGAAGATTTTAATAACTCCGTCATGCAAACAGACAGATTTCAATATATTATATACGTGTAATAGTTCCCCCTTCATCCTTCGTTAGAGCAAGACCTTTAGAAAAACTACAACTACAGACAATGCTGCATTGTAGTCCTTTCTATGTATCTTTGTAGTCAGGTCGCGTTACTTGTGGCTGTTTAACATTTCTTTCTAGCCATTTCCTGTTTCTTTCAGCAACTCTTTGGTCGCTGGGCATTGCAATCACACAATCACACACTATATCTCCAAATATTCTGGCACCTGAGTGCACAGAGAGACACACATAACCAAATAGCTAAACACTACTATTATGACTGAAGTAGCACAAGGTAGCTTCAGTGAGGAAAGAGCAGAGGGTGAGTTATTAAGATACAGTGTTTCAATGTGATGCACAAAAGTGAAATATTGTAAATAAAGATTATTATATCTAATGAAATTTATTCAGATTTTTTTTTTCTTTTTTTGAACAGATGAACTAATCTACTCACAAACAAAGCTTCTCCAAGGCTTACACAGGCAGATGGAACCAGATGAAATGAGAGGTCTTAATCATGCTGTTTACTATCTTGCTTAACAGGGAAAAGCTACTAATCTCTGAACTGATCATGTAACTAAGAGTAATGTGACTCTAAACAATGCTGCAGTGCTGATGACAGTTGTGAACTCGGGGTTACAGCTGAAACCATGATGGCTGTATTGCATATCACGGCCTTGAGATGAATGCTAACTTACTCACAATGACAATTTTAACACACTGATCTCAGTCAGGTAAAATGCTTGCAATACTTTAAATCATATTTAAACATGTTGCCATGCAGTGCAATGGAGGCTGAATGACATGTTTTGAAGGTATTTATAAAAAAAAAAACAAATTAATTAATTAATTAAATTATTAAAATTCTGACCTGATGACTGTGTTATCGAAAAAGTCAGAGGATCACCAATATCCTCAGGATTAGTAATTTGGGGATGACTGTCTGAACAAAGTTTCATAGCAGTGTATTCATTATTTGTTGAGATTTCATCAGCAAGCATCACTAAAACGTTCCATACCCAGCAAACACTTTGAAACCAGCAGCAATATTTTTTGACACGTGCAGCTGTCCTGAGCATTATCACCATGTCATGCTGGGTAACTGGTGTCTTCCTGATATAAGTTTCAAACCAGTTTTCAGAAGTGGAAGCTTTTAACATCATCTTCTGAAAACGATGCTCTTGGTTCGTTTGATGAACTTGACAATGTTCTGATTTCAGTCTATGAAATAGTTGCAGGGTGAATACACAAATCCTCACACATACATGCACGCACACGCACACACACACACACACACACACACACACGTATGCTTGCCCTAACAGCAGGATGATCTTATGCTGCTTTAATCCTGTATCCATGGAGACCAATCTGTCCATCGCCCTAGGGACAAGAAAAGATCAGCTAGCATCTGTTTTGCTGTACTTCTGTCTGTCTGTTTATCCATCTATCCATGAGCCCGTCTGCCTGTCAGCCTGTTTGTGCATGTTTGCAGTCTGTCAGGAACCGTTTCCATCAACTGCCAACTGAATTTTAAAATAACAACCCATGACATTTATGCATTAACAACTGTCCGTTTTACTATCCTTTGACTTTGATTTGTACAATAAAATCATAGTACAGTTCTGACCAGACTAACAGAAAGTGTTTAAGAGTGATCACAGAATGCCACCAGGGCTGAAAAAACAACGTTTATCTGGTAAATGGTAAATGTTGCAGCCATATAAATCTTTATCCAAAGCACTTTACAATTTGTTTATCACTTATATACTTGCACCCTCGCACACTGATGGCAGCAGGCTCTGACCATTGGGAGAAATTCCCAATGGAATCATCTTGTATTTAATGCTGAAAATGTTTACCACAGACACTACAGCCTAAGATACTACAGTCAGTAACTGTAAAGCCTGCATTAAAAAATGGACAGCAAAAATGTTACAAATATGATGTGTAATGAAGCAGCAAAAAGTATTAAACTTGTTAACTAACCCAGTCTGTGATCATATTAGTTTCTAAAATAATGCTGTTACCTGTCAGTCAGCTAATTCGTGTCAAGTTGTTTGTTGTAGGAGCGCTGTGGAGTTTTACATTTAGTGTTTCTCATCAAAACATATCTGTATTCTTTGGGTCTAACATGTTGGATACATTTATTACATCAGCTCACTTCTCCCCAGACCTTTGCCGGTGCATTGCTGTTTCTTGGCACGTCACCGCTGTAGATCAGTGGAATAGTGTGAAACTGTCGGTAGGACTGTGTACATGCCTGTGCCTGCGCTTGAGAAATAACTAAATGGGAAGCTCCTCATAAGAATACTGCTCCATTGTGCTAATAGAGGTCAAAACCTCCACGGGGAACCTTTAATCTTGGTTGAAGTTTCTGTATCTTGAATACAAATTCTGCTATTTTTTTTCATGTTTAAGCAACTCGTTGGTACATATTGACATTTTTCATGGTTAAACAAACAAGATATAGCATATTCATTGGCCAGCTTCAGACATGGTGGGTGTGTTTTTGAACTTTGCACAGACCCAGGCTAGCTATTTCCTGATGCCTCTGGCGTTTATGCTAAGCTAAGCTAACCATCTCCTGACAGCAGCTCTGTATTTACCACACAAACACAGCCTACACCTGACATCCATCACTATCAAAGACAGTGAGTAAGTCTGTTTCTCAAAATGTTCTACTCCTTTAAGTAGATTAATGGAATGAATAAGATCCATGCACCCTAATGTTTCCCATGAGAAGACCATGCCATGCTTTAAACATGAAATCCACTTAAATCTAGGTTTCAAGCTTTTGCATACGGCTACAATAAAGTTATTGTGTTTTTGTTTTTCTTTTGTCCAGTCTGTTATTTAAATTACAGTAATCCATTATCACTTTTTCTCATCAAATTACTGTACCCACGACACATGTAATCCATCACTCTCCTCCCTCACAGGTTGTTTCCCCACAAAAGTCAGAGGAGGAATGAAGGCGATGAGGAATGAAGGCAGAGTGTCGGTGAATAAAGATGCTGGAGGCCTCTGCAGTCCTTAATGAATGTGTTTGGGCCGTATGGGTGACTGTGCTCCACACTGGGACCATTTGATGCGGAATTATGTCTGAGTGAGGGAGAAAAGAGCAGAGTGAAATATGGATAGGCAGCCAGAGGTGGGCTGAAAGAGGGACAAATGGAAAACAGACAGATAGATTTTCTCAGAATCTCAGCTTGTCTGTCTGTCTCTTTTTCTGTCTCACTGTCTGCCTGATTCTGTCTCTCCATCTTCATCAGTCTTTATCTGTCCATCCCTCCATCTGTCAATCTATTTATATCACACCCTCCATTAGTCTGTCCCTCACGTTACGTAAATGCACACAAATAACTACAAGTGTATGTGTAAGACAGATACTTCTGTAAACTAAGCATATTGAAGGAGATGTTTCCACACAGATAATACATGAGAGTGTATAAAGTTAGTTCTGTGTACTAATTCATATATTATTATTTTTTCATTTGTTTCTAAAATGTGTCCATACTTATGTTGTTTAAATGTCCTTCATCTGTAATGGAATGTGTCACATGATGGCCCTGATAAACCACGAGCCGAAACACACTGCTCTCATAGAAGATTTGATTTTTTAAAGTGTTGCTGGAGTTTTAACCCCCCAGATAATCTGGATTAACTGTATCCTTTCTACTGATGTCAGCATGTACCACATCTCAGTAATCACGATGAGTGCAGTGTTACCACAGCTGATAAAAATTATTGACACAGCTATAAACAAAAAACCCAAACCAAACCAAACCGTGAGATGCAGGTCGAGCTCTGGAATAAGCTAATAAATCAGTTTGAGTTAATATACACAGAATATAGGATTAAAGACAACATTCATATATTGCATCTATTTGAATTGTTCACATCTGTGGCCAAAATCCGACAGCTTTGTGGCATTGCCAGTTATCTCAGTGACCACATTCTTAGTGCCTTTCTTACTCAGGACGCTTAACAATCTGTACAGCACTTTGGCCTTTGACCTCAGACCCTCCCTTCAAATCAGGAAAAATTCTGGGGGGAAAAATGCAAGAAACCTCAGAATGATAAACAGAATCACTGACCCAGGATGGACAGACATGACATTAGAGATTAGAAGTCAAGTGAGCAGAATAAACCAAGAAAAGAAAATCAAAGTATAACTGTAATGACAAAAATGTAGATTGTAGAACAGAAGTGGAGGATCCAAGAGGACCCTGAGCAGCTTCAGCTTGTCCACTTAGAAGGATCTGAGCCAAAAGACCTTCTCTCAACTATAGAGACCTGGAAAGACAAGAGCAACATTCACACACAGAGGAGAGACAGACACACAGAGGAGAGAAAGACAGACACACAGACAGACACACAAAGGCAGGCAGACAGAGAGGATTGCATGTAAGGTGAAGAGAGAGAGAAGAGGAGAGGCTGAATCTACTGGGGATCCAGATGAACGTCTGGATGAGGCTCCGGCAGCATGGAGAGAGAGACAGACAGGACAGGACAACTGATGGTCCAGCACAGAGAAGAGAGAGAAAGCCATGCATGTTGTTACGTCCCTAAGAGGTCTAGGGTGAAGGGAGGAACATAAGCCAGGTGTAGTGGGCAGATATAATGCTGTTTATTTGTTAGTAGCTCACCTGATCATAAAAACAACACAAGAAGTGGCGGAGGGGAAACGCCGGACAATCACCCAAAATGAAAAGAAAATCCCACTCTAACAGAAAACTCATAGCACAAGCTGGTAAGACTTCATAAGTATACACAAATAAGAACAAAAACAGCAAATCACCAAAATAAGTACAACTGTGGCCAACAGCCCAATAACAACGAAACAAAACAAAACCAACAGAGAACACGAGTGGTAACAAAACCACAAGATCACCTTTCCCAGTCCCCGAAAAGCTACCTAGTACACTTCTGCAGGTACATCACAATTCATCTCAGAAAAAAAAAAAAAAGAACACACACAAAGCCAATTCAAGGCGCCTCGATGGCAAGCTGAGCACTAAAAGCACAGCTGCCCCTGGGTGCAGGCAGGAGCTGTCCTTTTCAAAACTCCCAGCTCCCGGCGGGTTGGCTGACTGGATCGGTGACGTCCAAGCGAAGGAAAGGAAGGTAGAAACCGGATTGGGTCCACCTGGTAGTTCTCGACCAATCCTGGGAAGAGGAGACTGGAGCGCATTAGTAAGAGGAGGGAGAGGACCCGTGATGCATCCCCCCCCGACTGCAGAGGCCGTAACACATGTATTCACTAGATACAGTATGTGTATTTGCTGGCAGAGATATGTATACATATTTAGCGGTAATATGATAGAAGGTATGCAGAAATGCAGCATGCTGTCCTGCTCCACTCCCAGATTACATTTGCACTCACATGTACTGAATTCAATGTTTAGTATAGGACCAAATGTGGATCACTTTGCAGTCCAGTGTTCAGACAAAAGAAAACATTTCTGGTCGTGTGTGATATCATTTTAAACAAAAAGATATCCATAACAATAACAATAATAAATAATGATAACTCATTACTTCTTGTTTTCCCAGTGTCACAAATGATTTATAAATGATTCTCCTTTTTGTCACCCCCTTCTCTTATCAAGACTACAGCAACTGGACTGTAGGAGGACAAAGTTTAAAAAGCCTTCAGTGAAAAAATTGTAATCAGACATAATAAAAGTGACAAGGACAAGGGATATTTAAAAGGTGAAAAAGACCCCCATCCCCCAATCCCAATTAAAATAATGCCCTTGAAAATAATTGTTAGGTGCAGTCCAACTTGATTTGACTGCTGATAATTTGGTACAAGCTTAAAAGTATCTTTTTTAAAGAGCACTGCACTGAATTCTCATTGCATTTCTCTTATATTGTCAGACTCAGAAGGATACAAAAAAAACAACAAAAAAAACAACTTGCAACTCAACCGCCGGCATGTTAGTAGCTGCTGATGAGGAGCAGGCCACAGAGGTCTGCTAAGCTCACTTCTTTCTAATGCGACGTACATCTATCTCCCTGTGGAGACACACAAGCCTTCTTGAAATACTTTTGGGTATGACTATTTGATTTCTGAGACTGAGATGAGAATATTGATATGAGTCTCTTTAGGACAGTGTTAGCCTAGCTTAGCATAAAGACTGCAAGGAGGAAGCAGCCAGCCTCTGTCCAGTTCGAATATACACCTGTCAACACCTTTAGAGCTCACTAGTTAACATGTTGCATCTATTTTTTTAAAATCTTCACAAAGGTGGATGTGTGTTGGTTTTAAGAGTAGTTGCAAGCTTGAACTTCTTGAAGAATGACAGTGTTTTCATCCACCCAGCACAATGCACTGTCTGTCACAACAGCACCAGAAGCTGCATACAGTCACTGCACCTGGCTTTTGTTGGTCCCCTTTTCATTTCTGTAAATGTATTTTTGAAGTCTATTTACACTACTTCTTGTCCATGCTAAGCCAGACTCATCTGGGTGAACTGTCCCTTTAAAAAACAAAAACACCAGTAAGCTGCTAGGATTTTGGTATGTGTGTTGGGCTCTATAATGAAATCAAGAAAAGTATCTTTAAACAGGTCAGTTAGTGATCTGTGAAAAAAACACATTTATAGTCTGCTTCCCAACTCTGCAAGACACTGTGTGACAATCATAACAGTGGAGCGGCCCTCCCTCTTCCTCCAGCGTGGGAATATGATTTTATTGTAATATACCGCTGCTTTTCATTGCACCTGAATTATTGTCCTGTGTGTTAAATGCAAGACCCTGATTGTAATGGCTGCCTCCCACTGTTTACTGTTGGGCTCTATGGTGGCAGTTCACACAGTTACCACTATCTCTTTCTCTTACACTCATCCACGCACACACACTGGTTGATCTGTGCGAGTGCCGACACACACTGCTGCAGACAGCGGCGGTGCATTAGCAGCGGCAGTCCATTAGCATATAAATGTGTTAGTGTCTGAGTATATTGTGTAGTGGTTGTGTGTGGAGAATGTGGGTAAACTTGTGCGCACTTAATATGCATGTCAGGCAGACTGGGAGATTATAGTGTTCTCTATCAATGTTGTGCCAGTTGCAGATCGATCAGCGTGATACCATGCCAGCTCCCTCTCTACAGTATGTATCTGTCTACCTCTCTTCACCCTCTCTCTCTGTCTCTGTACTTGACATTAATTAAGCATAAACCACCAGCCATCTGCCGCCACTTAAAGCGACTGACTTCCTGACCTGGAGACTTGGCACACAACTGCAACCTGTATACAGTGTGAGTGTTATGCTCCTACACACATTTGTCCCTGTGAGGTCCTATTGTTTACATACAGTCTTTAACTCACATTAACCAGTGATGCTGTTTTCTCTTGTTAATGTAGAATGTGATTTTCACCATAAAATATGTTGTGTCAGTCAACACGTCTGTCATCTGTCAGCTTTGCACATTTGTCTAAAGTAAGCACAGGAGAAGGAGGTCAGAATATGCATCTTTATCAGTATGGTAATGCAGCGTTCACTTGTCACACCAGCTAAATGACTAATATATGGTGTCAGAAAAGAGAAGTGTTCACTTAATTCATCAATACACTCAGCTGAGCAATTCAGTGTTACTGGTAAAAGTTAGTTTTTTTCCAAACAAACATTTTAAAGTGCCAACAGTCATGTCTTGGCTAAGAGTCAGCTTGTTAACATCTAGTCATTGTGAAGACGCATGTCATCATGCTAACCATTGCTTGATGCATTGATAGATACATAAAGTTTCTGCTGGCACACTCATGCCAAACTTTACTTTTATAACCCAACTAGTCTAAGACTGAACAGCAAAACAGAGATGTTTTTTTTTTGCTTATATTGTCAAACAATAGTGTTTATATGTAGCCTTTTAATCCACCAATTACCTGATTAAGTTCTGAATCAGAATAAAAAGACCTCATTAATACCTCCATGAGAATAAACAGGACCCTTATCAAAGACATGTTGCTCTGTTAGAGGGGGATGCTTTAAACCTTTTAAAATCTGATCAAAAACTGAAAATGTGTCATGTAAATGCTGCCTCTGATTACTTTATTTCTGAATAGCTGTACTCTAAGTATGCTCAGCCACTTGAGTTCGTTCAAAGTAGACGCACCACTCTGAAATGTAAAAAAGAGCTTGATTTCAACATAAATTCATGTGTGCTCATTTTTCAGCCTGACATTAGGTTATGTGAATGCAATTCAAATCTTGCATCATATTCAGTCTTTTATTCTTTTATAATTGCTCCAAAATATTTCCAATGACTCTGATGCATTTGACTTTTCCTTAAATCATGACACCAAGACTGACCTTAACAAGGACACACCCACACAGTTTTATATAACAGGCCGGACATCACGTACGGAGCACATAAAGCAGCTGTCACATACGCACCAAGCCAAAGGTCAAGTCAGAGAACACACAGCAGCCTGTCTGGAGCATCTATCTGTCCAACTGTGTCAGCGAGAGTGGACATCAGTCACAGGAACAAAGAACTGACCTACAGGAAGGAAAAAACTACAAAAACATCATCCAACATGACCAACATGTCAACATGACCTACACTACAGCAGAATTACCTCTGGAAAAGAAAAGATGTCGGTTAATACATCACAGGGAGTCCCTTAGCTTATTCATTATTAGACAGAGCAGGTCCTCACTGTTCTTAAATATATTTACATTATTATATCAGGAAATCCAAATGTTAAGCATAAAAAAACAACGAGATTAAAGGAAAAAATACCCCAGTATATACATTGTTTTTGAAACCGTGTCTACTGACCTCTCAACCACAGAGCTGGAAGGGTTCGGCAAGCGTGCTGTCAGACTCATGCACCCTGAGAACCAAATGGTGGAAATCCTGAAGACCTTATCCTTATCCATCAGTCTCTTCTCTTCTCTTTTTTTCTTCTCATCTATAAATAAAATCTCTTTCCTTCACTCCAAAATGCACTCTTCCTTCTCCAACCCCTTCTTGCTCACCCCCCTTGATCTCCCTGCTCCCCCACCTCCCTTCGACTGATCGACTTTGTTAACGACTTTGTAAAAAAACAGATGACACACGCTCTTCTTTACCCTATCCACCTGCCAACACAACCTGTCCTATGGAAGAAGAGAAATGATTTTATGAATCCCCTGAGGAATACCTGATTTCTTTACTCTGGAATTACACACTTACAAACTTGCTCATACAGGACTCACAGACATGCAACTGGTTTAATGAATTTTAAGTCACTTTTACTTTTTTCACATGTAATGTTATTTTACATAAGACCTGTATGACTAGTCTATGAGTAGATTAAATGCCCTTTTAAAAGAGGTGAATGGTGAAGATGTGGATGAATGTGATGTGGGACTTCTGACTGGCTCGATAGGAGGACCAGCTGGGAAGACTGGTGGTGAGGACCGGACGTGAACGGGCTGCATCACTCTGACACTGAAATGACACGGCAGCAGAGAAAGCAACAGATTTTAACCTTTGACAGCAGTGAGCTGGTTGGCTCACAGAGGCTGTGGTTAAATCGGACTGGTTTAACTGAAAGAGTGACCGTCCTCAGTCAGCAGAGCGGAGGTGGGAATGACACAGACAGACAATAAATAGAGTGTTGAGAAAGAGAGTCAGTCTTCCAGATTGAATTTATACTAAGCTTCACTTTTATTTATAATTCACATATGTTTTACATTTATTCCTGATATATTCCACATGTATATTTATTGAAGAAATTTCTATATTTAGCTTTAGCTGGTCTTTAAAAGTATTATAGTAGATTACTATCTCTGAATATAGTGGAAGCAAAGACAACCAGAGAGAAGAGCCTTGGAGAAATACGTTTTGATGTCTGCTCTAATCTTTGAATGGGATTGTTGACTAACTCAACATATGAAGGCGCTGTTTCTACCTTTATTATTTCCACGGCACAGTCTGGCAGACAGAAATACAGGCCTGTAATGTAGATAATTACCTGTACAAGCCTAACATAGTGATGAAATAATAAAGAAGTGCCTTATCTCTCTCATCTTTCTTCAAGGCAGGCATCTGCTGCATGAATTTGTCTGACACTGCACCCCAAGAATAGTGCATTGCATCATAATAATGCCAAATTCAAAAGATTTCTGCTACCTGATTAGTTAAAAGCCACATCATATATTTCAGCAGGTGATGGGTTTCTCCGTTTTCTCTTTCTGTGGAACAGGGCGAGGGGTTTGAATGAATAACACACTGTTTGTCTTTTGTTGAAATGAAAGGCTCACAGAACAAGGGTTCTCTACTTTATTATTTCCACAATGGAGAGACAGAGTGTCTTCATGTAGTAGTAGAACAATGGAGGCTTTTATGTGCAGTGCGTCGGAGGCGCTCCTTTTCATGCTTCCCCATGTAACGAGGCTGCATTTACCTTGCAAATAGGTTATGGCGGCTTTCTTATCCTTTAGGTCTTCTGCTTTCAATTCACCAACACATCCAAAGACTTTTCCTCTGTGTGTGTGTGTGTGCGTGTGTGTGTGTGTGTGTGTGTGTGTGTGTGTGTGTGTGTGTGTGCCCGTGTGGTGTGTGTGTGTGTGTGTGGGTGCATATATTCTCTCTGTGGTATTGGGTGCATATGTGAGTAAGTCTGTGTGCATGTGTGTGTGTGTGTGTGTGTGTGTCTCTCTCTTTCTAGCTGCCAGAACCCTTGGCCTCATTCTCAAAGCAAGCCACCATATGTTGATTGGTTTTGAGAAAGCAGAGAGAAAAAGATTTCAGCTCCGAGGGAAGAAAATAAAAAACATTACAGTGAAAATTGGGTAATTGCTTAGCCATTTGTGCATTAATTTTCCTTTCAATGACAATAAGTTGACCTAGTGAAACCCACACAACTCATTTTGCCACTGCCGTGCAGAAATAAACTTTGTATGTGACAGTGAGACAGATGCCCTCAGCTTGGTTTCACACAGAGATAAAGGAAACAAGACTGGGAGGGGGGCATTTAGTGGGCTTCATATTATCTTGTTCAGAAATATCACTGTGTGTCTGTGTACATCACAGTATGGATATGAAGTAATGAGGCATGTGTGTGGGCCCCAGGAGAGGCTTCACCAGTGTGTGATATGTTCTGGTCTACAAAAGACCCCCAGCAGGACATACACACTCCTCATCAGACTCAGAATCTGTTTGTTTTTCCATCTCCCTACTATAGCTTTTAAATCTATTTAGATCACCTGTGTATTTGTGTTTACATCGACTTCATAGTGTATTGGAGGTTCTTTCTAAATAAATACATTCTAATGCATCATTTACACATCCTTCATTAAGGGTTTGAACTCGAAGTAGAGATAGATCTTATATACTTATTGTTGAAGGTCAAAGTTCATTCTTGACCTTGGAAACAGAATCATCATCAAGGTTGGTTACTGTCAGCACAGTGAATTGTTTTTCAGTAGCAGAAAGTGTGGCGTTCATATCGGGTAATGTACCAACATTACCCGATATGAATGCCACTAATTAAAAAACAGTAAAAACACTGTTCTGTGTTTTGATTGAGCTTGATTTTTAATGCTTCTCAAAGAGCAGCTGAAAAAAACAGTCTCAACTTATGGTTCAGCTACTTTAGACACACTCATTTACTCCATCATACTATGGCTTTACTTGTCAAGTAAAACTACAAGCTACAAGGTTTAAATTAGTACTGATGAGGATACTGGTTAAAGAACCACAGATGTCTGAATGAAATGAAGACTGTTATGGAATGAGAGAAACTGCAGAGGATAAATTTTGCAGCCTGTGGAAAGATACGGCTCTGTGTGGTGGTACAGCAGCAGACAGCTCTCTTGATGGTCATTGCTCGGGTGGGCATTGTCTTTTATTATCCTTTGGGCTCTGCAAAGATACCTCATCTCACTGAAATCACAGGTGTTCCCTCCTTTCCTTGGCTGTGGACCTCCCAAACCCACTTTCTAATGTTTCCAGTAAGGTGTTATAGTCCATCTCCTGGTCCCTCCACCCCAGCCATTTCTCTAATTCCCCATGTCTTTCCATTGCCAGTTCCCATTTACCCCCTTTTTTTTTTTTCCTTTCTCCTGACTGCTGAAGTTTCCAAAAGATGTGGTCGTCATGGCCTCTAACAGCAGTGCTAGTCTCAGCAGTGCTCATGCTGTCTGAATGTTCATGTAGATTACAACAGCAGCACTGTTGAAATACAGTATGTCACTGTCGAATATTATATAAATTTTACTTTTAATTAAGCCATTAGTTAATACTGTTTGTTTATTAACTGCGAAAGTAGATTACAGTTGTGAAGATGTAGACATAATGGTGTATGTGTGAACTCAGCTGTCAGCAGTTTGATGTAATTTCACAGGAAAATTTTACACGAGTTTTATCAGGGATTTAGTGTGTAATAAAGTGTTTATTTAGTGATTAGTGCAGTGCATTTTTAGTTAAGTTTTAAGTTAACGTACAAGCTTAGTCCAAAGCTTTCAGCTGTATCTCTTACTCAGCTGGAAGACATTCAGGTTGTCAGACGTCTCAAATGTCAGAGAAGTTCCAAACTTGGTGACAAGATGACAACTGAACA
Source organism: Scortum barcoo (assembly GCA_023238725.1). Lineage (NCBI taxonomy): Eukaryota > Metazoa > Chordata > Actinopteri > Centrarchiformes > Terapontidae > Scortum > Scortum barcoo. Next base: position 27,657,867 of record CM041554.1, read on the forward strand.
ACTAAATCTGAGCTGACAGAGCCTTCTGCCAAAATATCATATCTGTAAATGAACGTTCTCAAATTCAAATTCAAAATTTCAAATTTATTTATTTAGAGCCCAAAATCACAAACATTGTTTGCCTCTGGAGGGCTTTACAATCTGCACAGTTGTGACACCCTCTGTCCTTAGACCCTCGAACCGGGTCAGGAAAAACTTCAAAAAACCCTTTATGGGAAAAAGAAGAAACCTGAGGAAGAGCCACAGATGAGGGATCCCTCTCCCTGGGACGGACAGACGTGCAATAGATGCCACATGTACAGAGAACATCATCATCAATCATATTATGGAATTATACATGAGTCGTAATAAGCTGTAGCTAGCTATACTGAGTTCATTGGTTTAGTCCATGTGTGAAGGTATCACAGGTAATGGAAATGAGTCCATGAGTCCAGGTGCATCTCTAGATGTCCTCATATGGAGCTCTGGGCCACTCGACCTTCTCTCCACAGCACAGACACAGATCATGTCCCCACCAGGCCAGTGAACCTCAGACAGATGGACCACAACCAGAATCAGTGAGGAACCTGCAAGACTGGAGAGAACAAAGAGGACCGGGGCTCCGGCAGTAACATGCACTTTACAGGACATAAGAGTATTCACATTAACCGTTTTGACACTTTAGCCAATTTAACTACTTTAACCAGTTTAGCCACTTTAACCAGTTTCTAAAAGTGACTCCAGTTTGCACTACTACCATAATATGAGTAAAGGAAGCAGAGGAAGAGGGAGAGGTGCCCGATGCATCATGGGAGCCCCCCGGCAGTCTAAACCTATATAGCAGCATAACTAAGGCTGCGAGCCTGTGCCCACCCTAACTATAAGCTTTATCAAAAAAAGGAAGGTTTTAAGTCAAGTCTTATTCTTAAACACTGAACACTGTGTCTGCCTCTCGGACCCAGACTGGGAGCTGGTTCCAGAGAACAGGGGCCTGATAGCTGAAGGCTCTGCCCCCTAGACTACTTCTGGAAACCCTGGGAACTACAAGTAAGCCTGCGTTTTGGGAGCGCAGCGCTCTAGTCGGTTGATAAGGAGTTATCAATTCATTAAGATATGATGGTGCCAGACCATGTAGAGCCTTATATGTGAGGAGAAGGATTTTAAAATCCACTCTAAATTTTACAGGGAGCCAATGCAGAGAAGCCAATACTTGGAGTAATATGGTCTCTTTTCCTGGTTTTAGTCAGCACCCGAGCAGCGGCATTCTGGACCAGCTGTAGAGTCTTTAACGACTTGTTTGGGCAGCCTGATAAAAGTGAATTACAATAATCCAGCCTGGAAGAGACAAATGCATGGACTAATTTTTCAGCATCGCTTTGGGACAAAAAGTGCCGAATTTTTGCGATGTTGCGCAGGTGGTAAAAAGCAGACCTTGAAATATGCTTAATATGGGTGTCAAAGGACATATCCTGATCAAATAAAACCCCGAGGTTCCTTACAGTGGTGCCGGAGGCCCAGTTAATGCCATCCAACAAGGCTATCATAGGAGAAAGCGTGTTCCTCAGGTGTTTCGGACCTAATAGGATCACTTCAGTTTTATCTGAGTTCAACAACAGGAAATTTCTGGTCATCCAAGCCTTTATATCTTTAAGGCAGGCATGGAGTTTCAGGAGCTGATCAGTTTTGTGTGGCTCCACTGATAAATATAATTGGGTGTCATCAGCATAACAATGGAAATCTATGGAGTGCCTCCTGATGATATTGCCAAGGGGCAGCATATACAAAATAAACAGAACTTGGACCAAGCACTGAACCTTGTGGAACTCCATGACAGACTATCACATATTTAAACATAAAATAATTTCCTTCGGGATGAATAAAGTTGTATAATTTAATTTACTTATTTTTTGCAGTTGTAGCAACAGATAATGAGGCTGCCAGTTAAACTGTAATGTTCTCGCATTCTGGGGCATTAATACCATTAATGGTCAATATTGTGTAGATCCTTTTTGGATCTTTGAGTTTTGCTTTGAGTTTTATTTTTTAAGTATAGAATACAATTTACTGATATGAGAGAAAAGTATTAATAACCAATTAATCAGAATCAGAATACTTTATTTATTGCCGGGGGGAAATTTGGTAAAAGATACTGACTCATAACAGTGTTTCTAATATATTTGACAGGCACTGTAAAACATTTATTATCACACATTTAAAGAGATGTGCAAATCAAAAATAAATGGAATACATGCTATGACCTCACATTATTTTATGTTAAATAATTAATAACTATTGAATAGGCACAGGAATGCCAAAACGCGGCTGCTAGCCTGTCACCAGCACTTTGTCTGCCACTGGACAGGAGCAGACAGAGGAACAGCGGTGTTTCCTCCTCATGGACCAGCATGATGCTGTCTGGACACAGTAGTTCTGTTTGGTTTTGTTTTTTTATCATAAGTTATAATTCAAGAGTACAAGTGACTAATTTGGCACACATAAGATTAGTTTAATAGGACTAATTTGTTCTCACATCCTATACATTTGAGAGTACAGATTACTCATCTGTATAGATGTGAGCTCACTTTAATGCGTGTACTACTTCTGTGAACTCATTGTGTGTATCCTTGAGGTCCAACAACCCACTCTTAATGAGAGAAATAACCAGCAGTGGGAATGTGTCATTGCTTGCATGTATGGAATATAAAAACATTGCTCCATTGGGCCACTAGCTCTCAAAAACAGCATATTTTGAAGGAAAGGATGCTCTTTCTACACCCACCAGGCTCCATAGTAATCTTCTTGTTATGCGTTTGATCATTAGAGTACATGAATATGCTCATGTCCTCAGTATGCACTACCTGTGTCTAGTCACTCCCCCTCTCTGTGAGAAATGTTTCTATGGGGGAAACATTTCTCTGTTTCCATTCAGGGAGCATGTATCTGCTTTGAAGACACTGATAAGAGTCTGACTAAAAAATACCTGTACATCACCTGTTTCTGAAAAACCTTTTTGTTCAGGCTTGTGTTCTTCCCTCCCTGTGAAAAGAGAAGACATTATCTTGCAGTAGCAGCAGAAACAGCAGCTTAAAAATAGATGCAGCATTGATTCATGTATTGGTGGCCTTAGCAAACAAGCTAGCACAGCAGCTGATGCAAGTTACACACAGAGCTCAGTGTGTGTCACAGTCCTGTAGCCTCTGTATGGCTCAGCAAAAATAATTTTCTAACACTGATAGAAGAATCCCCAACTGCAACAGCATTGATAATAAGAGGGATGGATGTCTGGGGCCTGTCCCTTCCATGCTGGGCTGCAGTATATAAATGACTGGCTCCTCTCATTCTGTAATGAGAGATTCAGGGCCCGAAAGCTGATGGCAGCCCTGGTCATTTGTCATGCCTGCTCTGCTCCAACTCTCTGACATGATTGATGCTGGGACCTCCCTCCGCTCTGATCCACCACCTCACCAGCTCTGGATTAAAAATCCATCCTTGCTGACGTTTACATATTAAAATTGGTAGTTAGGGCAATTCTCCATGTGGAAACAAAAGGGGCCTGCTCTGAGGCAGCTGTTATCGATCACGCTGACAATATGTTTGTACGGAGTCTAAATGGAGAATTTGTTGCATATGCTGATGATACTAGATGCTTGGCCTACATTCCCTCTCTTTTACTGTATGTAACTGTGTGTATGTAACTCATATTCTTTCTGACTCCTGACTGAATCCTGTCTGTAGCAACTAGAAGTGAAACATTGCACCCAATTACAACAGCAACATCTGGATCGGATATCTCCTTTTTTTATATCATTATTTTGCTGATTTAACCAATATTTATATATTAATCTGCTTAGAAATAAAACCAGAACAGTTTAAACAAGAGCTAGAATTCACTAATATAAGATGATTTTTAATGGTGCTGATTCACCAAAATATGAAAGTCGTAGCCCTTAGCTAAATGAATTTATGGCTTCACTCACCACAATTCACTCAACACTTTAAGATCTGCCCTGCTACATACTAACAACAGGACCTGAGAGGAACACGGGAGTGGTGTATGACTTCATCATGACATCACACGTGACATGTGACAACATATAAATCAGCTTGACGTGTGAATCTTACTGGAATTGGTAATCGATCATATTTTAGTACAGGTGGGCCAGAGCTGGGGTCAAGGGCTACTGAAATCATGTCTACATACTGTAGATTTACATGTATTTTGTCAAAGTTGAATTACTGTTCTGTGGTAAAGCAGTGTAGAGTAAACCAGTCATGAGAAAACTTTTGAGCCCCGGGATGATCTGAGTGCTGTTTCAGGAACCTTTCACCCTGACAAGAGTTCAATTCTGCCAGGCACGCCTCTCTATTTTGGCATGAAAAGACGTTTTTGAAGCCAAAATTCCATTTATTGGTGACCTGATTTGGAAGACATCAATAAGTGCTGAGATCTATCTGCAACCCTGATAATAATACATGCAGGCTTAAAGGAGACAAGGCCTACAGAACATCATGCTCTGAACTCTGCCAGTCCCAGCATGTGACAAAAGGGGTGTGACAGATGAGCTGTGCAGATTGTGTTGGTACCATGTATAAATCAGTGGATTATTATTGGTCATCTGTGGGTTGGAATATGGCATGCCTGGAACTCCCAACACATGGGACATTTGGCACTTAGAGCTCAGCCATGGATGAAAGGCAGATACTGGGCCCAGAAAGCAGACTGGCAACACACTGCTAACAATTATCTAACTGTTTTACAATGTACAACTGGCATTTGACAAGAGAAAAATCATTCGCGAATAACTAAAGTTATGAATAAGCAAAACTCAAAGATCCAAAAAGGATCTACACAATATTGACCATTAATGGTATTAATGCCCCAGAATGCGAGAACATTACAGTTTAACTGGCAGCCTCATTATCTGTTGCTACAACTGCAAAGAACATTGGTTCATTAGCTGACAATGAAAGTTCCTTCTTGACCCTGGAAATACAAGTTGACAGAACAGTCTCAGCACAAGATAGAAAAGCGTTGACGGCTCCCAAACTACCAAACAGAGCCTGTGGTGAGGTATTTTGTCAACTAAATTTACACAATGTACTCGCTCCAAATCCTCGACATCCTAATACAGAAGTCATACAGAGATCTGATGTGATCACTTGCATTGTTTTTTACGCAGATAACTCTGCTGGTCTTTGTGAACTACCATACAAAACACACAGTCCACCTCTATGTGGTCATAGAGTGGTGTGATGATGCTTTTCACTCACAAACAGACACCTGCTGGAAGAAAGCAACAGATAACTTGATTTCTGGAATTATTTAGCCACAACTGATATAATCTTCCACTGGTGATATTTGTCACCTCAAAGCATTAAAGTGACAGCCAGTGCTGGCTGAAAATCATTAGGTTACTTACATCACTGTATGTTTCTATATTGTTCTTTTCTCATAAAAGGGAGTGAGTGCAGATAAAAGATTTAATAAATCATTTGTGTGTGTTGAAGTGTCCAACTGAAATTACTTTTTTTTTTTGTTGCAGCAAACATGCCGCTCTGTAAATCACATGTCCTGTGTTCTTCCTTGAGAGAAAAATCAGAAACCATAACGCAGAGGAGATACAATGACACACCCTTCCAGCCGACCGGGCGTTTGCCCAAAGGGGTTTTTCTTGTATACCCTTTTTTTCTATTAATGAACCTGACTTTGTGCAAGATTGACGGCTCCGTAAAGATGGTCACACATACAAAGTTTTGATGACACTGTTTTTTTTTTTATTGTTTATTTCTGTAGTGCCCACCTAGTCTTGGAAAATACAGCAATACAAACATTTCTCAAATATTACAGCCTCACCATATTAACTAAATAAGTTTCACATGCATTGGGCTATTATATAAATGTACAATCTTTTGTTTGTAAATTTTGTGTCTATTGAGTCTGAATTCATCTCTATCTGCCAGGAACCACCAAGCTCAGGCCAATTTTAGGCACTCTTCTTCCTGCTACAGTAATGTTGTGTATGTAGTCCTGCAAAGAAAATCAAAGTGAACATACTGAGTTGAAACATTGTCTTCAGAGCAAAAATGTTAAAAATAAAATAAATTCAGCTTTTTTGCTCAGAGTTAATAGTGTAAATAAATGAGTCAGTAGAAACTAGGTGATTCAGTCCTTGTGGTAATTGAACACCATGCATGAGTCACACATCAGAGGTGCGTCATTATGAGGGAGAGAAGAACAACATGCTACAAGTTGCTACATACAAGTTAGTGACAAACAGGAAGACTGTTGATTGCATTAGTGCTCATGAGAGTTTCATAACATTAACTGAATAATTAAAGGTTCAAATTGGAAGTTAAAACAGTTTAACACAAAAAGCAAACACACAAGTAATGCTGAGAGATAACAATGGAGATATGACAGAGAATCTAGCAGCTACCTGATGACATTTGAAAACATGAGGCATATTGGGTCTACAATTAGGTGTAATGACAGTTAAATATTATGTCTGTGTAAAACAATGAATGTGCACATGTAAGATAATATTGTCCTTGTTTTAGAATAATAGTAATAGTAATATTTATGTATGTTTCTTGATAGACATTTCTGTATATATGTGTTCTCAAATACTATTTTAGAACTGTGCAGAAAGTTTGTTTTCTATTTCACATTATTCTCTCTTTAATATGGCTGTGTCATATTCATATGTCAGTTTTAATCATTAGATTCAAATACATTTATAATTATGTTTGTTATTTATACTTATGTGTGCTTATGTACATTTGTGATGCTCGAACTGACAAATCTGGTAATGAATGAGGTTTTTTATTAGTATTATTATTATTAAAAATGAAATTATACAATGAATTATATAATAAATAAATAAATAAATTAGAGAGTCAACAGTGACCCAGTAAAAGTGCCTAACAAGTACTGTGTGAGTGTTTCCTGATATGTGTTATTCCTCTGTGCCATGGAGCTCCATTGTGCAAAATCTATTAAAACCACATAAGTGAGCCACAGTGTTACACTGTGTGACATCTTCCTTCATTATCATGAACACATACTCTGCAGTTTATGTTGACTCAATCACACACACACTGTCCTGCTAACAGAAGTACTCACTAGAACACCAAATATGGATGAATTCACCACAGAAAATAGTTCCACACAAATGTGCTAATTCCTCCTGTTTGAGTAACATTTGAAAAGAACCACTGTGTCCTGAAATTTCAGGGAAATACTGAGACTTCTCAAAAGTGAAACTATATATCTGTTGACAATATGGAGGACACAAAATAAACCCAACCCTATTCCTTGAATTTAAAATGATCTTCGATGATGCACTCTTTTTTTCTTCTGTATATTCTTCTTTGAACAAGAAACACAGGTATGTCCAGTATTCACCAGGTAGCACATATATTCAAGTGGTTTGGAAGCAGCAAGTTCGTGCCCATTTTCTGAGAATTGTCCTAATGCATTCTGGGAAATGCAGGTCACTGAATAAGGTATATGAGGTTAGTGAAAGTTGAATAAACTGTAAAAAGTTAATCACAGCATGGAGTGAGTTGTGTGTTGCAGTAGGCACGTGATACTAATTAAATCTAACAGAGTCCTCGTGTCTGAGGGGAATTTTCCTCACTTCCCTGCAGTAAATACATGTGATGTTAGAAAGAGCTGTGGATGAATGAATATCCAGCTGTGCCTAAACAAACTCCATTTTGAAGTGGAGTAATTTGTCAGGTGTAATGTTGGCAGAGTTCAAAATGGTTCTGAACTGCTCAGTCAGATGAGACGTTTCTTTGAGTCCTGATGCATCATCTGTAATCTACTGATGATGGAATCTTCCTGAGTCTGAGCTTTTTGGATGCAGATCAAGTGAGGCAATATTAACACACACCAGACATGTTCAGGGCTGCAAATAATGATACTTCAGGTAATCAGTTATTCACTTAATTATGTTTTCTATTTATAGATTCACTTCTAAGATGTCAGAAAAGCAAAGATCATATATTTCTATTGGGTCTTTTGTTTGACCAACAGTGCAGTGATACAAAATCCAAAAAAGGGCACGTCTCTACATTGGAGAAGCTGATGACAGAGAGCATTTTTTCTTGATAACTGACTCAAACAGTTAATTGATTATGAAAATATTTTATGGAGAGTTATTTACTAAATGATTGACTTTCAGACTAGTGAAAGCACAAAAGAAAGTATGTATAGAAAAAAATGTATGTATGTGGACTGATGAAATATTAGTACAGATATGTCACTGTTTCAAACATGATGATGATGATAAAAAAACTTTTTATATACATATACACATTTCAAAATGAAGGTTACAAAGTGCCTTTACAATAAAGATAATAAAAGCCAATATGAGCAAAAGATCCAAATACAATATGAAACAAGATGAAAGAATTTAAATAGTTAAATAACAATAAATACCATCAGTTTCGAAAAAGCCAAACGATAAAGCAGAGTTTTAATAGTAGATTTAAAACAGGTCACTTAGTTTGTCAGTCTGAGATCCTCAGGCAGGGAGTTGTGCTCTTACAGGGGCTACCTTAACTGACAAGTCAAGATTTTAGAACCATTAGTAAAAACCTGTCAGCAATTCAAGCAGCGATCAGGCCTGAAAGAGGTTAGCAGATCATAGATATAAGCAGAAGCCTGACCATTCAAGGTTTTAAAAACAAGCCGTTAAAACATAAAGTCAATTCCAAAATTCACAGGTAAGCAGTGAAGGGCAGCAAAGACTGGTGCGATGTGGTCACTTCTCTTCGTATGAGCTAAAAGCCTCACAGCAGCATTGTGAATCAGCTGCAGTCTTTGGATGTTTCTCCCACTGATAGCAGAATAAAGTGTGTTCCAGGAGTCAAGTCTGGAGGAAATAAAAGCATGGCTGACCTTTTTTAAATCTGCAGAAGAAAGGAATGACCTGATCTTGGTGTGTCTCAACTGGGAAAAGCAGGACTGCACCCCTGAAGCATCTGAGCTGATGCTGAACAGACATTCCCAAATCAGAAGCCCTGGGTCAACAGGGAGGTCTGCCAAACATAAAGCACAGACTGACGCCTGCAACCCTGCTGATTTGGAGGAATACAGTGAATCCAGGTACATGCTTTGGAGGGGTATTAACAGTCCTAATAGACAATACAGGGACATGGTTGAGTCTACCAGGACTCCAACACCAGAAACATGTGGGCTGGACCACTGACTCCAAGACCAGCACTGAGAGGTAATGTCTGCATCTCTCCCAGATGAACTGAACGTTTTCTACACGTGCTTTGAGAGCCCATTAGTCACACCCAGGGCAGATATGTGCAAAGCCTTTAAAAGGTTTAATCCCTGCAAAGACACCTGCACGTGATGGCATCCCTGGTCATCAACTGCCCAGTAGCACTCACCTCCATTCAGCAGATGGTCCCACAGCATCCATCCTGCACCACCAGGCTCAGGGACAACTTTATCCCTCAGGTAATGAAACTGCTGAACTCTTGAGCTCACAAGCTCACATCTTATAAATACTAATGTGACTTTACCTTTATTGTTATTACATACTGCTTACCTGTAATCCACATGACTGTTTTTATATACTAAATTCTATTGTAATACAAAAGATCTTGAATCAGGTAATTCTGAGCCCAAAAAACAACTAGGTTATGTGCCCCTTCCTCAACATTGAGGGACCCCACAAAAGAGAGGAGCATTGGATGAGAAAGCATGATGCCTGACTCTTGCAGTGAAAACTATTTTATTATTAATTCAGTGATCTCAAAAATGTATTGTGTTCCTGTATTTATTTCTGTATTTATTTCCAAATCTTCCATTTGCATTTTTCTCCCTATTTTGTTCACCAAACTTATGTATTTTTATATTGTCTTTTAAAATTTTCTTTATGTATCAATTGTTGCTTCTATATGCATATGAGGGGGATTATCATGGAATCACTTTTCAGGCACTGGCTGATTGACATCAGAGTGCATAGATCCACAGACTATCCATGCTTTGCTCCCACAGCGGTAGCAAGGCATACTGCACAAATGGCTCAGTCCAGTCATGAGATTACTAGAAAACTGAAGTACTTAGCTAATGTAGCTGGAACAATGGGACTTCCTGTGCCCCCATTTAAGGTGTTATGGTGAATCCATAATATCATGCTGGGCTGGGTTTGTTAATGTGAAATGGAGCCGTCATAGACAGCCACCGAGCTGCAGAGCTTTCCTGATCTTCTAGTCTAACTCCTTGTTTCAGCCCTGTACTAAGCCTTCAAAACTCATGACCTTTTCCAAAATGACTTTTTGTTGACTCAACTTTGTCTTTAATCAATTTAGATGTCATAACTGATCAGCTTGGGACTAACTGCTGGTTAACATGTAATGTTTATGAGCTATTTCCTCCTTCTGTTGTCTGACTACAGAAGCAGAAAAATGAGTCAATGAGAAAAGTTCTATTGTGAATCCAGCTGTATTAAGACAGTAATCGCAGAGAGCAGGAGGAGACTGCTGTTGGTCAAACTATCAACTAACTAACACTAACAGCTCTGTAACAATATTTTTCATGTTGTGTTTGGTGCCCAGGCATTTCAATTTAATTAATGAGTCATTTATTTATTTATCTTAAGTCAGTTTCAGTCCTCCACAGTACGTCATGCTGGTTTCAGAATTCTTGGTGTGCACTCTCTCTCCTCCATCACTCCCTACCATCCTGACCCTCCTGACTGCTTTTTTGTGACTTATCACCTAAACTGAAAATGACACATTTGTAATCTATCAGCTATATGCTTTGTTCTTTAAGTTTCATTTAATTTCTTTTCTTACCCCACAGGGTCTGCTCTATCGCAGCAACATAAAACAGCCACCGACAGGACAGCAGCCAGAGCTGCAGAGGCGATGTGCTCCCTCGAGGTCTGTGCTGTGTGTGTGTGTGTGTGTGTGTGCCACAAAGGCCCTGATGCTCCGAAGGATAGATCATGGAGGCTAGAAGAACAAAAAGGTAAATTTAATTTTTTAATGTATGTGTACGGTGTTACAACCTTGTCCTTGTCAAATTCCTTATTAAGTATTCCATCTTGTAAATCTCTCGTATGGCAAATGTAAAACATGAAGTTATTTCTTAAAAACAAAATCATTGTGTCTGTTTGTACCACAGCATGTTGCACTTGTACTGGCACACAGTTATTTCTCACTGTATATCGTTCATCTGCCATCTCCCAATATTGCTTTAGTTTTCAGTTCTGTTGAACGACACATATTTCGTCACTTTCATTACACAGAATATCAAGTTTTATCATTAACTACAGACCTGTCTCTTTCTCTCTCCTTTCTAACTTTGTTCAATCTGTATTGAAACCTATGGAAACCTTTTACAAAGTTACACTGTTAAAAAAGCTTCAGCATAATATGTTCATCAGTTCATGGTACAATAACAACAAGCTCTTCCCTCGGTGCATGATCTGTGTGGGAAGCACACTCCCTCACACATTAAATATGATGAGAACAGATTATTTCAGTCACACTTTGTCAATGAAAATGTTCAGCTACAAGTCAGATGGTCACTGTTTCAGCTTCCATAATCCCTGCTCCTCCTGGCGGATAGATAAAGCATCGCTGCTGGTTTCCACACACATTTTGGGGAGTTACAAGTTGGGTCTGCATTCGCTTCTTCATCAAGGGGGGTCTTATTTCAGCCAAGGACCCAGCTGGGACCCTGCAGGAATCTGCCACAGATCTGTATGAGCTCTGTCACTGGCCACATTCTACGTGGCTGCAACTGTACACTTTTTTTACAGCCCATAATGCTGCCTCCATATTTTGCCAAACTCAGTATCCAAGTCCAACACAATGTATCTTTGTTAAGGCTGCTTCCAGGCTACTGTGACTGTTACTTGATTGGCATTCTTACCTTTAACACTTCATATAAAGATAACTGACTGCCTGCAGGCTGTTGTCTACATAGCCAGTGGTTTTGGTGTTGAGTCACAGTGAATGACATTGGAGTGTAATGTGATCTTTAATAGTGTTTGACTGAATTGGCATCTCAAGCTGTCAGGTTGAAACAAGCTTTTTCTCTGGTCCATGTTTAGCCAGCAAAACTGAGCTGCTCTCATAATAGTTGAACCAGCAGTGAAATGTTTCGGGGTGTGGACAGTGTTGTCTGGATATTAATTGCATATTCCAGGTCTGTGAACTGGCTGAATCTCTGGAGACAGGGCCTTGTGGAGGGGATGCAGGGTCAGATTCCTGCCAAACAGAGAAATCACACAGAGCGAGGTCCTTTCTATTATTCATTCTCTCCCTGTTATATTGTTCTGCTTCCTCTGTGGATTATCAGCACATATTTTTTAATTGTACAGCTGATTCTTTTTTATTCTGATTCATTTTCATTCTTTTGGATATTTGTGTACAGTAGTTGTAGAAAGTAGTCTGGTAATATTGAGTTTGTTAAATGATCTCATTGTATGGAGGTATAGTCCTCTCTTTATTCAAGAGCATGTTCTTTTAATTTGAAGCACTTATTGATTTCAAGTTCAGATTTTGTAATGCTCTCCCTCAAAACATGGGTGGAGACTCTGTGCATATGACGCTACTAGAGGTTAGAATCCCAAGACTCTACACACACACACACACACACACACACACACACCACTGCTGTATCCACTTAACTCTCCCTCAAAACCCTGCCCTCACACTCAAATAGCCCCTGCTTTCACTTGGATTTATCACTTGGATTTGTTGCTCGCACAGATTTCCTGCACTCAGCTTCAGTCTCCTCACACTCAGACCTGAGGGTCAATACTGTGGAAAGTCAGTATTGAAACTGTTATCAAAATATGGATATTTTTGACAACACTAAACGGCGAGGTATCACAATACCTTTCCACTATCAGTATACCATGAAACACTAAAAAAATCTTGTTAAATCTTCCCAGCACTGACTGACCATCTAATATGTGGGACAGTCTACCAGGAACATACACTTTCGCTTCCAGAAATCTTGGGAAAAAAAAAAAATCACATTTCTGAATCTGAACAGTCATATGAAGGACATGTTAAACTGAGAGAATTGCATATTATCCCGTCTCAGCATATTTTTCTGCTTGAATTAAGTTTAAGTATTAAGTATTAGTTTCCAGATTAATTTATTTAATACAAATACCATTTTATAACTGATTACATGTCCCTGATTGAGTCTAACTTATTTTTGTACTACCTGTAAAAAAATAAAATCATGTTTTTGTTTTGTTCTCGTGGATGGCCAGCACAGAATAATCACTGGGCACTCATATAGTAAAATATAAGTAAGTATAAAACCAAAAAAAACCCCAACACATTTACAAATTTAACTGCAGATATATACCCCCAACACAGCTAAATCAGGCACAAAGGCCTAAATTAATTTGGACAGCACTTAATATTCATTCAAATAAATCTCTTCATTATTCACATCTTATTCAGAAACACCACATTCTGTGAGCAATGGTTAAATTGATTCACTAAATCCTGATTCTACCTCTTCCCCACACGTCCTTGCAGCTTGACACACGTAAATAAAAACATGCAAGCTGAGTCAATATGCATGAATGTGTGTGGATATGTCAGAGCTTCGCATTGTGCTGCTGACACACACACACACACACGGAGCCTGTACCTGTGGCCTGCACTGACTTGCATTGTCACTCAGAGAACAGAGCAGAGTCTAAGCCGCAGATGAAAGAGCGTTGTTTGCTACACCATGATTGGCTCTCTCGGCGGAACAATGATGGCTCTGCTTTGCTATTCTATTTTTCTCTCTTCTTTTTTTTTATTTTGAAATGAAATCTGAATTGGAATGAATTGAAGGGAAAGTGAAAAATGTAAGTGTGCGATAACACAAATGCTATGAAGCCAGAGAGCCTGTGTTGTTGCCACCTCAGTCCCACTGATGGACACACTGAGGTCCAAACAGCTGATGAGCTGCCCAGCTTCAGACGCCAGATTTATGGAATTCAATTGGAGAGACTCTTGGAGACCTGACAGAAAAAGGACTGAAAATTAAGAAAAGTTTAATCCCCTGAGGTTAGGACTGTGGAGTATAATGGAAATAAAGCTACGAAGGGCCACCTAGGCAGCTGGGAATAACCAGTTACTGCATTAGCAAGGTAGGGTGGCTGAAAATGCTGCAAATTAGCAGCTAATCCACAATAGACTTGTGCAGAGGAAATACTGGCAGCTGCTGATTCTGAGGACACACAGCATGGACATCTACAATATCTGAAACACATTATTATTAACATGTTGAATAAAACACCATAAAGTAAGTGGCTCTAAGCCTGTGTGAGTGAAACTGCTACGTCTTCTTACACGGATCAAGTCATTATAGGATGGACTTGTAGTAAGCATTATTGTACCTCGATATTAGTAGATCAATCACTGATTTAATGCACCAGCCAGTGAGGACACTAGTGGACCCAAATCAAAGACGCCCACAATGTTGCACCAATGCATGAGGACCGTCTCATCCTGTGTCTGTGATCCTAAAGCGGTGACCTCTGCTGGGAAAGTTTTACCTTCACTGTTGTGACTGTTTCTAATCAAAATCATAACCAGATTCATTGCCAAGTAGGTTTAAACATACAACAAATACAGTAGAAAAAAATACAGTTTGGGAAAGAGTGAAAGCAAGTACTGCAGTATAAATATGATATATGATTGTTACTGTTGTAACGGAGCCCTCATATTGGCTTTTTGGTAAACTTGGCACATCACCCCCCACCTCCCGCATGCTCATAAGAGCCTGTGGGGGTCCCACTCAGGGAGGATGTCATTCTGGCTCTTGTCTCAGCAGCGGCTGATCAGCCTCGGCTGGATAAATGGCCCTGCTGTGCAACTGTGAGATCCGGCTGTTATGCAACTCAACATGAATATTTAATCGCCGGCTCTCCACAAACACAGAGGAGTCGGGATGTTTGGACTCGAAGGACAAATGTTGGGAACCTGAGGATGACATGGGAAGCCACAGCCATGTCAGCACTGATTTGGAGGAGGCTGCGTTTTCTTGCTGTGAGCAAGCTTCTGTGGTCTGTGAGATCAATAGGGAGGTAAATAATTTATGAAATAAACATGGCAATATGGGGTTATTAAAGTGACAATATGCATCTTTTCTCCTTGAAGAAGGGAGCGTATTGTCAGTCCTTACCTCCTCCCCCTCAGTTGGCCATGTTTCCATTCCAGCACCTGACACTCATCTTGATGAGCTGTCATCTATTCCGAGGCTGAGCTAACAGCATCTGTACGGCTCAAGCTACAGACGGTGAATGGAACTCATCTTGCAATTAAAAAAAGCAAAGCTGACATTTAGTGTATTTTTTCAGCTTTTACTTCCTCTGTTCTTTTCTTTACTGTCATCCTTGCCATGAGTTTCCTGTACTTAGTTTTCAGCTCTCCGTTTTAGAGAGCAAGTCATTGGGATTCACCCTCTGGGTACAATGAATGTCACTGCTTCTCAACAATCCATCCAATATTAGTTTCATTTTTTTCAGGCTGGACTAAATTTGTGGACTAACTCATTTTGCCATTCGTACACCGAATATTACAGAAATCAAATTCAAATCAAATTTCAAATCAAATCAAATCAAATTTAGTTATTTAAAAATCACAAACATCGTTTGCCTCGGAGAGGCTTTACAATCTGTACAGTTGTGACACCCTCTGTCCTTAGACCCTCGAACCGAGAGTCAGGAAAAACTTCAAAAAACCCTTTATGGGAAAAAGAAGAAACCTGAGGAAGAGCCACAGATGAGGGATCCCTCTCCCTGGGACGGACAGACGTGCAATAGATGCCACATGTAGTACAGAACATGAACATCATCATCAGTCATATATGGAGTTAAACATGGAATCATAATAAACATGGGTCGTAATAAACTGTAGCTATACTGAGTTCATTGGTTTAGTCATGGGTTTAGTCCATGTGTGAAGGTATCACAGGTAATGGAAATGAGTCTGTGAGTCCAGGTGCATCTCTAGATGTCCTCATATGGAGCTCTGGGCCACACTCGACCTTCTCTCCACAACACAGACACAGATCATGTCCCCACCAGGCCAGTGTGTGAACCTCAGACAGATGGACCACAACCAGACAGATGGAACAACCAGAATCAGTGAGGAACCTGCAAGACTGGAGAGAACAAAGAGGACCGGGGTCTCCGGCAGTAGAACAAAGAGGACCGGGGCTCCGGCAGTATGCACTTTACAGGAAAGTTTATTCAGGAAAGTATTCACATTAACCACTTTAACACAATTTAACCAATTTAACCACTTTAACCAGTCTTTAACCACTTTAACCAGTCTATAGGCTGACACCATTTTGCACTTTTACCATATCTGTTTGCACTCTCTGTGATTTACATTCAATAGAAGTCCTGTTGTATGTGTTTTTCAGTATCACTTTGTGTGTGTGGGGAGCCATGTTCCCCTCCTTCCCCTCCTAAATATCTCCAACTGCCACTGAATGCTTTGTGCGGCACATATCAGACGAACCAATGAGCAGTTCATCTTTGAAGGCTTGAGGCTTTCTTCTCTCCTGGCAATACTGTAACTTTGCATGGAGGTCAGGGGACAGGTGTCTGCTTATTATTTCATTCTTATTACAGGACGCTCACATCTGAGACTTGGCAGGTCCACAGTCCCACTGCCAGCGCAGGCCGTGACCCTCTCAGAGGACGCCTCATTATCGGCATTTGTTTTTCTCCAACTTGTTCATCCTCGAAGTCCAGACAATAGAGATATTTTAGTAGGCAACTCAGCTCTGCCTCGCTCCGTCTTTGTTAAATGAGTCTCTCCCCCAAAGTTTTATTAATTAGTGTAATTAACTCTTTTTGACGACTTACTATGAAGTTGGGTCTGAGGTATTTTGTCTCATTTTTCAGCCACCATTCAGTGCTTATGCCACACAACATTAATAATACTAATTAAGCACTTTGTATTAATTATCTTAAATTAACTGTCAAGTACTAATATTAGATGGCACACAATTGGAGCCAGGCCACGTGAAACCTTTCGCTTTGACTCATGCTGAAAGACACTCAGGGAAGCAGAGTGAGGAGGGAAAAAAAAAGTCAGTTCCAAAATACCTGCACAGATCTATATTTTACAACTGGGCTGTCAGAATTTTAAATGACTTCTAAAATCACCACAATTTTTCTGCACGGGAATATACAGTATAGCTGTCAGGACCACTTCCTCGCTGCTTGTCTAGGAGCCCATGCTTTAAGGATTTTTGTTTTTTTAGATTCCAAAATTTCATTAAAATCTGCCCATTAGGTCTGTTTATAACTTTAAATTTTTTAATCTCCTCCAACCTTAATGAGCAAATTCTCTTCCTCTGTATAGAAATACAAAGCCCTTTAAAAAATGATGGTCAAGTCGTATTGCTCGAGAGCTATAACAGGCAGTCCAGATGGACCATTTGCAGTGCGGAAAGAAGCCTTGGCTTGCTGAGGACGGAGGGGGAATAAGTCTCTGTCGCCGCCTTAACTACCTAGCACATTACCTCTGAAGTATATGCCATTTGGAATGCCAGGCTCATTTTTAACATCTCTAAGGCCGCTTAGCTTGATCCCCTTCACTGAAAAAGTCCAAAAGATTAACATGGTGCACTTGGTGAATAGTCAGTCTCCTGCAGTCAATATAGCTTAGCTTATCTCAGGTGTGGTGTTTGCTAGGAGCCCCTGGAGCTATTGGAAGCACTGTGCTCCTTTTTCACAGCCAGGTCAGCCACAGAAGCTGTAATAGATGGTGACTGCTGTGTAAATAAAGACTACAGATAGAAGTAGAAGAGGGCAGACAATGTAAATCAGAGCTGCTTGTTTTGCGGAGGTTGTTCGCTATAAGATGCCATGGGCTCAATTAAGAACATAACGGTGCGTAGCACATCTAAACTCCACACCATAACATGAGGAACACGCATTAACAATGCCGGCTGGGGCAAATGTGATCTGAGCGCCATCGGGTACTTGTAAATCCTCTACCTCACTGCACACTACTTCCCCTGATGGGTATTGAACCCAGGATTGGAAATTGTCTTATTTATCTCCTCCTGACCTCCTCCCCAGACACTTGTCTTAACCTTTGTGCACGGTCTTAATTGAATGAGCAAGAAAGGAGTCTGTGTGTGTGTTAGTTGGTTGGCTGCATGCTTGGCAGTAGGTACGTAGTTTATTATCAGTCTCAGGCGCTGTCCCGCTGTGGTTAGTGTTTCCTTAATGAGGGTGGAGAGTGGCACAGGCCAAAGCTCATTAGCCAGGCCCTTGGGTTAATGTGTGATAGAGTGGCTGGCTGGCCAACTGGTAAACAACACAAACCTTAACCATGAGGGGTCATGCATGGCCGTGCATTTTGTTTCCTGATGTGACACGGATACTGTTCAGGTGCAAAGAGCAGTAAAAAGCACACAAGCGTCACAAAACACTGACTGTGAATTCACACTGCATGTAAGGTGGTCAAGAAGTCCACTGAGCTAGAGAAACTAAAAGTCCACTATCCAACAGCACGTTCTGGTTTGCTTGTCTCCATATGAATGTGAGTTTGTAATAAAAAGTTGATCATAGTTCAGAGCTTTGTAGCTATGAAGAAAACAACATTTCTTAAGGCCTCATCACAGAAAACATTCAAAACTGAATCCCAATCAGTGTTTTTGCTCAGTAAACCCACAGCAAACTTTGAAGTCAAGTATAACTTTGCTGAACTTTGACACTTGAATTTGCACCACTGAACAACAGAAAACCATACTGACAATGCTGACCTTTGAGGGAGCAGAGAGAAGGAGTCCAGAGGAGAGAGGAAGCTACTGCGGCCTATTAGCTGTTAGTAGGACCCACTTTTATATCACCCTGCTGGAGAATAAATTCCTGTTGGTGTTGTATTACAAAACAACAATGTAATAATGTATGTGCATCCTTTTGCCTTTGTTCTCCTGTTTTGAATATTTCATCACAAATAAGACAAACATCTATAACCAAACAAGAAAAGAAAATCTGTATATACCGTGATGCTATAGTTATTTTGCAGAGTAACATTTTACATACTAAACATATGTCACTAAGTCAAACAGTTTTATGGAATATCTTAAAATAAATGTGAGGGGCTGTGAGATGATTTAAATATCAAAGAAAAAACATATTTCTGCTTTTCAAAGTTTTTGAACAGTCCTGGTGTTTGACCGCGTTGGTTTCTTTTTATACAGAACAGAGAAGTGAACCATTAACTCAGATTTAGGCAGAAATGAACATAATAAATAAAAATAAAAATAGGGAACAAATGCTTTTCAACATAATGCCCACATCGAGTACTTCTTCTACATGACCACTGCTGTTCTCTTCTCTTCTAGCCATGTGTTCATGTTCTGGAGGAGAGATGTGTGTGTGTCTACTCGTCAGACTGTTTTAATTGTAGTCTCTGCCACCCTTCATATACCACTTGACTTTTAAGACTGCTGTGACTTTGCTCTGAGTCCTTCTCTTTGACTTTGCCTCTTGGTGTATAAGTTAAGGGGAGGGGGAGGCGGCAGGCTGCACTGCTGTGCATTCGTGCGGGAAACAAAGTGTTATATTTCCCCCTCCCTCCCCCTTGCCCTATCTCCCCTCTGCCACCCCCCACCTCTCTCTCCAAGTCTGTGTCTGTGTCACTCTGTCTCTTGGTCGTCCTCTCACTCTAAGCCCTGAGGAGTGTGTAAAGGCGGTGTCCGCAGGTCCGGGAGGGACTCCGTCCTTGGCTGAAGGTCAGTGTTGGGGCTTGTTTTACTCAGACTTCAGGGAAATATTTCCATCGCTGCAGCTGCCTCTGGCTTTTTCAAGTGGCCTTGGGCTGCTTATGGGGACTCTCTTCACTGCCCCTCACCCTCAAAGCCTGCCGTATCTCTTGTCTCAGGGCAGAGGAGGTCAGAGGAGGTTAGGGGAGCAGTCTGGCCTTAACCTCCATCCATCCCTTGAAACCACTGAGGTTTTCTAGCTCCAGCTTTGCGTCCAAGGTCCTGCTTTCATTCCTTCCCAGTCCAGCTTTCAAGTTCTGGGTGACAGCAGAGGTTCATTACAGTCTCATACCAGGCCAAGCCTTCTCCCTGAAGCAGCTACGTTATGATGATGAATCGCATTAATGGATGTTTAAGATGCTTGTCAGCTAGATGGTAATGATTTGTAAGCAATAAAGGCGTGTGCTGCTTTTTAGCAACTTAGCTAATTTCCCTAATATCAATTAGTCGGATATTACAGTGTTTTTTTGCTGAAGTGATTTTAATGAATATTGCGATACATGAAATCAATAAGAGCGTTGCTGTGGGAGTCAGAGCTGGAGCGGCTGTTGGTGAGGAGGCAGTGAGTAAGTTGATGAGAGCTTTCTCTGGAACACAGACATCACAGCACATATTGGGTGTGATGTGTCGTGTCCTTGGCAAACTGTACCCACACCTTGTACTGCTGCGTGACACACACACACCACCTTTGTGACAACATGTCTCGCTGATCTAAAACGTAACTTTTGCACTAATTCAGGGTTTCTCTTTGTAAGGATTGGGATAATTTGATATGCACTGGTCTTTACATTTCTAATTAAAACATAATCACGCATTAACATGAGATGTGTACTAAAACCTATACAAAGTAAATCTTGAGACCAGTTTGAGATATTATCTTTTTTCCTGCTGTGTTTAACACATACTGTTCCTTTTTTATTTTCCCATTTATACTCCACATTTCAGTGCTTTTAATTTTCAACATTTCTAGTTTAGTAACACTGTTGAACATTTCTGTAGACTTTCTTCCATTGCTTGTAAGCTATAATGTAGTAACTGGGACTTTGCTTTCATCACTTTATAATAACACCATCACGTTTCTATTGTATATTTTATTTTATATCTCTGTTTAGTTGTGTGTCTACTTAGTTGTAAAATTTATATTTTAATTGTATAATTTGTAATTGAAGTCTATATTTATTTGATTATTACTCTAGTACTATTATTTATTTTATATTTTTATTTCTTTAATCTATTTTTTGTTTGAGTGTTTCTGTTCTTGTCAATATTTTTGAGCATTGTTTGTTGGATGCATGCAGAGATTTAAGAATTTCATTGCCAGTGATTGCTTGATGTAAATTGTTGTGCAAATGACAATAAATTCTTGAAATCTTGAAATTGTGGAGTAGCAAAGATTTTAATCCATGGACAAATTAAATGGAGAGATTAAAGTCAAAACCCATTTTTGGTTTTCACTTTACTATTTAACAGTTTTTACAGGTTAGTAATCTAACTGTTGAAGTTTGTGCCTCACATATATATATATATATATATATATATATATATATATGTGTGTGTGTGTGTGTGTGTGTGTGTGTGTGTAGCACATATAGCATATATGTAGCACTAGCTGAAAACCAACATAGTATACAACCAGATTTATTCCTTTTCAGTGGCAGTAAACACTACTAATGAGCCCACTGATAAATGTAGGCCTAAATATCCCAGTAGACTCAGTGATGTTACAGTAATTCTCATACTAAACATCATGGCTCCACATGATTTGTATCGTAGTTGAGCCAAAAGGCTATAAGTGACTGACAAAGGCCCTCAAGTGTAGTTACCCTTTAAACTCACAAGGTTACATTACTATCAAACAACCAATCATCAACAAAGCAACAACCATAAACTAAACTTAACCGTAATCTATAGCCCAACTAATACTACTTCTACTGCTCTAACACTGAAGTCCAGGTCCTCAGTCCAAGTCCCCTTAAATGTTAATGGATAAAGTGCCCCCACTCAGATGGTGTAAGATCAAAGCAGAAAGCTGGAAGTACAGGAGCAATGTGTCTGGCACTTAGCTTGCTCTCTCTCTCTCTCTCTCTCTCTTTCTCTCTCAGTCTCTCTCTCTTGCTGCACAATCGGTGATGTAATTGAGTGCAACAGATGTCCCACTAGCTGCCAGGTGTGTTATATGTTGAGCAAAGCTCCCATTGAGCAGCGCATAATCAATCGAGTTTAGTGGCGTATCCTTCAGCGTACACACACATTTGTATCACCTTCCAGCATTTGGACACACACCTGCTCTGACTTGAGTTGGTGAGACACGTGCACCACCCACCTACACACACAAAGAGTGTTTTCTTTGCATGTGTGCTGCTAAACGACCTGACTGCAGTGACTTAATGTGTCGCTGCGTGCCATGTTGTTGACTTATGCCTTTGCCAGCAGTGTTCTTGCAGCCCTGACTGTCTTCTCCATCACTGAGGTAATTGTTTTGACTCAGGTTGTCAGGGGAATGCTGCTGATACTTGTGTGTGTTTACGTGTGCTATAATGTATGTGAAGTAGTTGCTTGAGTATGCGCTCCAGTAATTAAATGCAATTACTTTCTGCTGATTGCTGATTTGTGGTGGCAGATGCTGTGTAATCCACTCCCATAGCATCACCAGCATCACACGCGTCACCATACATACCACTGCAGGCAGCGGCTGAGGCTGCATTGAATATGTTTTCAAAGAAAACAAAGCCTGAGGCCTTAAGGACCCTTTTGTGTTGCCATACTTTGTCATGTGCTCGCCATGACCAGTTGATGTCATGTAGGCTCCGCAGTTTAAACATGACTCTGAGGCTAAATGAAGGGTCACCGATGGAGAAGACAGAAAACTACTGTTCAGTTGTTCATCTATGAACTGTTGCTGTAGTCTAATAAAAGACTAATATGGTGATATATGCAAGTTTATTACATTCTGTGGCAGAAGAGTGAGATAATAGAACATGTTAGCTGCATAATCAAAAGTCTAATTAACGTTCCTGATATAAGGTGTGTCTGTTTGTCTTTTTTTACCCTTTTCCAGCTGTGAGCTTCTCCATAGGATGGCAGAAACACACACAAAATGAGAAATTTTAGTTTGTATGTGTTCTTATTTGGTGGATATGGCTGGCCTTTTTTATTTGTCTTGCTGTCATCAAGTCTCATGTAAAGACCTGTATATACAGGTGGGGGCCAAAACAAAAGGAAACCTTGAATAAAAAGTGGAGAAACATTCTGTGCAGCAGGGCTCACTGAGTGGTTTGTTGAGGAGGAAAATGATGTGAATAAAGTCCTGCGGCCTTTAGCTCACCAGATCTCACACCTTTGGAAGATTTTGGACCAGTATGTAAGACAATTCTCTCCTCCACCATCATTAAACCAAATATGATCTGAAGTAAATCTTCACATCTATTTAGTGATGTCTGTGAATGTCTCTGATGTTGAATGTCCTTTTGCTATGTCTGTTTTTTTTTCTTTCTGTTGTACTCAGATTACCTGACTAAATAAAGGTTGTGTACACGTAAATGAGAGAATATCTTGTGGAAGAATGGTGATCGTGATCAAATAAGCTCAACAAAGTTCACAGTTGTGTGAACACACTGATTTATGCTACTTAAATGACATCATAACCCTGATAATTAGGTGTGCTAAACTTATATTTTGGTATTTTTAAAGCAGTCAAGCAAACATAGTTCAAGTCAAATGTAAAGAAATGGGAGTAGCAGAGAACATGGCACTGTGCTCAAGTGATTCCCTTTTCAATAATGCCTTCTTTCCATCCTCCTGCGGTCTTCCTGACCTGTATCCCAACTCCGTGACCCAGACAACCATATATCTCTTTACAAGATCGCCTAAAGTCCACAGAACTCAACAACAACGAGAAGTAATAAATTCACAGATTTTTGGAAAAACGGATTCCCTTAGCCTTGTGTTCAAGGGGCACTGTATAATCAGATCAGAGGCTATGCGTTAGCTGCTGCTTTCATTGGCTGTAAATATTAACTTCTGGAGCTTTCTTGGGAGAGAACGCAATCAAGGAAGCCACTTTAAGGAATTCCCAGTGTTGGAGTGTGCAGCTCTTTATTGTTTGGACATGTGAAGGGTTCCATGGAGGAAGAGTTAGTTTCAGGATGCCTCTTCAGTCCTTCTGTGAAACCCACAGGGATTCATCCATATATTGTGGTGAAATTACAAATCAAGGCTGATAACTCTCCAGCTTTGTGCAGCTCATGATGACTGCACTGGGTTCTAAATGAAATCAATGTCAAGGTGTGATACAGAGCACACTTAACTTAAAACTCAAAATGTTCCATCACTGATACCTCCTTACGCCCACGTGTTCCCATAAACTGAGGGCCAGAATCTGTTTGCAGGTATTTCAGTTTTAGATTTGATCATTTGTAGTCAATTAACATCAGTTTCATCAGTTAGCTAAACTACAAAGTGAAAGCACTGATTTGTATTTGCTAAATGTGGTTAGCAAGAGTGTGTCTGCTCAGTCAGTCAAAGAAGGAAATGCATAAAGAAGTGCAACTCTCTGCCCCTCTTTGTTTTAAAATAATTATTATAAGCATTATATTAAAAATACTACAGTTTATCATTTGGATTTTATTTTCCTAACTCTGTAAACTCTGTTTAGATAGATAGATAGATAGATAGATAGATAGATACTTTATTGATCTCCAAGAGAAATTCACATTTCCAGCAGCATTGAAAGGTAGAAAACTTAAGGGCATGCAGTAAGTACAGTAAGATGCAAAAAGAAACTTATAATAAAATAAAATAAAATACAAAGGTAAAAGTACAATGATGAAAAATAACAATAACTGTAGAAAATTAAAACTATTAAATTAAAAAAAAAAAAAAAAAAAAAAAAAAAAAAATATAAAGTAAGTATCTAGTAGTCCTACAAAAGGTGCAGCTGTGCAAAATGGCAGTGTGTGACATACAGTTGTGCAACAGTCAGTTTGTACACACTTGAGTCCATAAATATAGATGTGTGTGTGTGTGATAAAGTGCGTGTGTCCAAGGTGTGTGGTGAGAGTGTGTAGTGAGTCCGGAGTTTGTTTGAGTTATCGCTCCCCCCGAGTGGTGTTGTAGAGCCGTATGGCATGGGGGAGGAACGATCTCCTCAGTCTGTCTGTGGAGCAGGACAGTGACAACAGTCTGTCACTGAAGCTGCTCCTCTGCCTGGAGATGGCGCTGTGCAGTGGATGACTTGGATTGTCTATGATGGACAGGAGCCTGTTCAGCGTCCGTCGCTCTGCCACAGATGTCAGGCTGTCCAGCTCTGTGCCAACGACAGAGCCTGCCTTCCTCACCAGTTTGTCCAGGCGCTGCTGCGTCCTTCTTCTTGAGGCTGCCCCCCAGCACACTACTGCGTACAGGAGGGCGCTCGCTACCACAGACTGGTAGAAGATCTGCAGCAGCTTCTTGCAGATGTTGAAGGACGCCAGCCTTCTGAGGAAGTACAGGCGGTCTCTGTCCTTTCCTGCACAGAGCGTCTGTGTTGGCAGTCCAGTCCAGTTTATCATCCAGCTGCACTCCCAGGTATTTGTAGGTGTGTACCACCTCCACACAGTCCCCTTTGATGATGACCGGCTCTGGGTGCGGCCTGGGTCTCCTAAAGTCCACCACCATCTCCCTGGTCTTGGTGGTGTTGAGGAGCAGGTGGTTCAAGTCACACCATGTGACGAAGTCCTTGATCAGTTCTCTGTACTCATCCTCCTGTCCACTCCTGATACAGCCCACGATGGCTGTAAAAACGTCCGTCCAAAACTTCTGTACATGACAGAACTCTGACTTGTACTGAAAGTCGGACGTGTACAGGGTGAACAGGACCGGAGAGAGCACAGTTCCCTGGGTGCTCCTGTGCTGCTGGCCACAGTGTCGGACCTCAGTCTCCCAGCCTGACATACTGAGGTCTGCCAGTCAGGTAGTCTGTGATCCATGCCACCAGGTGTGATCCAACTCCCATCTCTGTCAGTTTGTCCCTGAGGAGCAGTGGCTGGATGGTGTTAAAGGCGCTGGAGAAGTCCAAGAATGTAATCCTCACAGCACCACTGTCCTCTGTCCAGGTGAGAGAGAGATCGGTGGAGCAAGAAGATGATGGCATCCTCCACTCCCGTCTTCTCCCGGTAAGCAAACTGCAGAGGGTCAAGAGCGTGGTGGGTCTGTGGCCTCAGGTGATGGAGCAGCAGCCGTTCCATGGTCTTCATCACGTGCGACGTCAGGGCGACCGGCCTGAAGTCATTCAGCTCACCAGGATGTGGTTTCTTGGGGACTGGAATGATGCAGGATGTCTTCCACAGCTGGGGAACCCTCCCCTGTCCCAAGCTCAGGTTGAATATGCGCTGAAGGGGGTGTCCCAGCTCCCTCGCACGCAGGCCTTCAGAGTCGCGGTGATACTCCATCTGGACCTGCAGCTTTGCTGGGGCGCAGCCTCCTCAGCTCTCCACAGACCTGAGCAGCTGTGATTGTCATGGATGGTGTGAGGGGGGGAGGAGGGGAGGTGTCCTCTTTTTTGCTGGTGACGGCTTGTGGGAGTAGGAGGGTGGGGGCTGCTGTGATCAGAGGTGTGAATGGGTTGGGGTGATCAAACCTGTTAAAGAACTGGTTTAGCTGGTTTGCCCTTCCCACATCCCCCTCAATGGGGGCACCTCTCTTGGAGCTGCAGCCAGTGATGGTCTTCATCCCCTCCCACACCACCCTCATGTTGTTGTTCTGCATCCTTTGTTCTATTTTCTTTCTGTACTGCTCCTTCGCCTCCCTGAGCTGGACTCTGAGTTCCTTCTGTATCTGCTTAAGCTCCTGTGTGTCGCCATCTTTAAAGGCCTTCTTCTTCTGGTTCAGAAGGCCTTTGATGTCACTCGTTATCCAGGGCTTGTTGTTAGCAAAGCATCGTACAGATCTTACTGGAACAACAGTGTCCATACAGAAGTTAATATAGTCCGTGGTGCAGTCAACCATCTCCTCCATGTTCCCATTGTGAGACCCCTGCAATGCTTCCCAGTCCGTGGTCTCGAAGCAGTCTTTCAGAGCCTGCTCGGCTTCGGGAGACCACTTCCTGAAAGAGCGGTGTGGTTGTTGGTAGTCTCCTCACTCTTGGTGTGTAGTGAGGTTTGAGCAGGACCAGATTGTGGTCTGCTTTCCCCAGGGCAGGCAGGGGGGTGGCTCTGTATGCATCCTTCACGTTTGCATACATCAGGTCTAAAGTCCTCTTCCCCCTGGTGTTACAGTCCACGTACTGGTGAAAAGCAGCCAGTGTATTGTCCAGAGTGGCATGATTAAAGTCCCCAGAGATTAGCACGAGAGCCTCAGGATGCTGTGTTTGTAGTTTAGCCACAGCGCTGTGGATGACGTCACACGCTGCCTCCGCGTCGGCGCGCGGGGGAATGTAAACAACAACAACAATGGCGTGGCTGAACTCCCTGGGCAAGTAATAGGGACGTAAACTTACAGCCAGGAGTTCAATGTCCCTGCAGCAGGTGGAGATCTTAATGTTCACATGCCCAGGATTGCACCACCGTTTGTTCACATACAGTGCGAGTCCTCCTCCTTTGCGCTTCCCGCAGGCTTTTGTGTCTCTGTCCGCTCTGACTGTGCTGAAGTCCGGTAGCTCCACGTTAGCATCCGGGATGCTAGCTGTTAGCCACGTTTCAGTAAGACACAGTAAACTGCACTCCCTGAAGGTCTTTAGGTTCTTTGTCAGCGCAGCCAGTTCGTCGATCTTATTCGGTAGTGAGTTCACGTTTCCCATGATCATCGAAGGTACCGGGGGCTTGAATCTCCACTTCTTTGCTAGCCGCTTAGCTTTTAGCATAGCGCCGGCTCTGCAGCCCCGGTACGGCTTCCTTACGTCCCACAGGTAAACACGGAACCACACCGATGCAGGGACTTTGCTCTCAGAGTGTGTAAAAAGTTGCTCGAGTAAACGAGTCTTGGCGTTGAGGAATCCATATCCATAGGATAGAATAATACTTTCCAAGAAACCAGGAAAGAGAAGAGGAAAAAAAAAAGAGAAAAAGAGACAAAAGTGCGAGAACACACGGAGCTGCTAGGGAGGCTGCCACTCGCGTCGGCGCCGGAAGGCTCAACTCATACTCATACTCATACTCATACTATCTGTAAGCTGTTTCTTTCACTGTTAGACCATTTTTAGTAAAGATTTCTGTAATTAGTCCAATTCTCCAGATACATATAAACTATACAAAAAATGAAATGGTTGAGCAGAATAAGACTACTGAAATCTGTGATGCAAACTTTCTATTTTTTGACATTTTACAGACATCATTCTTCGCGGAAAAAAGAATTATCAGGTTAATAGATAATGGAAACGATCTTTAGTTACAGTCCTAATAACTGACCACCATCGGTTTATATCACCACAGCTTTGTTTAGCAGCACTCACTGGGTGTAGTTTTGAACTCCCTGTATTCATGTCCCATTTAACCCCCCTATGACAATCATGGCATAAACGCTGCAATAAAGTTAAGAGGAAGAGATAAGACAGTAAGAGAGTGCCACAAGTGAGGAGCATCAGGTGTGGCATTCAGTAACAGGTAAACTCACCCCAAGGGATGATGGGATCCCTGAGCCACATGACTGCTCAGACAAACAGCACCGCCCAGTCACCACCCCCCCCCCCCCCCTTTCTGTATCGCTGTGTGTTTATGTGTGCACTGATGCAACAGACTGCAAACACAGATGCCAACTTGCGCTTGGACGCAATAAAAAGGACTCATTGGCCTTTTGAAGCACATCTTCAGGGATTTTTTGGAAAGGTGGTTGTGTAAGGGAGGGGAGGCGGTTGGTATGTGTGTTATGGGGCGGGGGAGGGGGGCATAAATGAGAGAGTGAATGAAGGGAAGCTCAGGGATCAGAAGTGATTATGTCTGGTGTTATCAGACCTGCGAGCCGCCTTGCCAAAGCTTACATCATGGTCTTAATGATGGCAAGGAGGAGTACAGGAGAGAGTTTGTGTGTGTGTGTGAGAGTCTATGTGTAGTGCATCTGTCTTTCTATTATAAAGTGAACGGAGAGAGTTGAAAGGGGCAAGCAGTTCGACAGACGTGCTCACGCCAGGTATCTGACAGCATCTGATGGAAAGTGTGTGACAGATGAGGTGTGCAGTGTGTAAGCTTGGTATGACCACAAGGAAATATTTTAATTGCAGCTGCCGTCTGGCAATCAGGGAGTGAGAAGATAAATATCTACTCAACGGAAAACATGGAAATGATCAGAAATGATGTACAGTAGTGTTGTTGCTGGGCTGCAGTGGTAAATGTGTGTGTAATTACATGTGCATTTGCATTAACATGTTTGACATTTCCACTGCCAAGATTTAATCATTTTCTCTATAATGATTTCAACTTAATCATTTGATAACACGCTGTTTCAGATAAAACACACTGCCAAGGCAATTGTAACATTAGCTAGCAAGTTTTGAAAAACATTTGCGAGCGCTATGAACTCAACCAATGAGTATGCATGAAGAATTATTGTAGAGATGATCACATTTCCTTGTACTGAGAGCAAAAAAAGAAGCTTGTAAAACTATATCAGGAGTATTCTTTTAGCCTCTGAAGGAGCAAACAGACTGTTTCGTAGGCAGTGGTGTTAAAGAATAAGAACCAGACATTTGTACATCTACTGTAAACCTACTGATGTTGATATGTGCTGGTTCAGTTTAAAGCTGTTTAATGTGCTGCAGCTGACTAGTTAATTGCAAGTTAACATGAAGAATGACTTGAGCATGAGGACTTTATCCCAGTAGATAAAAAATAAATGTCTTTTTTAATACTTATTTCTTAATAAAAAATACATTACAGGACATGTCATTTACAGAGCAAGCATCATGTATGCTTCAGCCAAGAAAAGAGAGGCTTTTTAGTTCTGACTGAAACTGAAAAACAAATACATGAAATGAGAAAAAAAAATTGGATTGATATGTTCAACAAAAGTTTACTTACAAATGTACAAAGTGTTTTTTGGTTAAATATCAAGTTCAAGTTTGTGATGAATTCATATTAAGGATTTAATGTTTTTCAGAAAATGAGTGACAGCCAGAACATTTTGGTGTCCCTTTTTACATCTTTAAGTGATGAACACACTTGATAATGGCACCTTTTAAGTAATGCTGATGGCATAAGTTTTTGTCTGTTGAAAAACTGGTCTTCATATTTACTGTCTTTTTGATACTACTACCAGGAGTTGCCAAAGTCAGAAATTTTAAATCTCACTATGGTTAGCCACGAAACGAAGTAAGTCTAACATGTTCAGTTATTGTCGACAGAGGTCAGATTTGTTTGAACTATATCTGCATCCCTCTGTGTTGTTTTTTGGAAAGCATTAACATGTAATAAAGGAATTATTAAAGACTATTTTAACATTGCAAGTTAATGAGAATGTTATATATAGGTTTCAACTTTACATCTTTCACTATGATAAACAGCCTATGCCTCTATATTCTGTTTATGTAAATTATCCAAACATGTTTCCAAGTTTACACAGCACTTATCTATAAACATGTTTGTATGGGCTGCATATATTTTGCACGTCTCCCTTTGCATATACATATGTTCACATAGAAATGACATACACATATATAAAGCAAAGCAAAGCAAAAATGTTTTTTGTTTTGTTTTTTTTTACCTGATAGTGACAATATATTGACTAAGATTTTACAGATTGAACTACATATACATATATTATATTATACATATACTACCTCTTGATGAGCTTCAAGAGGTAGTCACCTGAAATGGTCTTCCAACAGTCTTGGAAGGAGTTCCCAGAGATGCTTAGCACTTGTTGGCCCTTTTGCCTTCACTCTGCGGTCCAGCTCACCCCAAACCATCTCGATTGGGTTCAGGTCCGGTGATTGTGGAGGCCAGGTCATCTGGCACAGCACCCCATCACTCTCCTTCTTGGTCAAATAGCCCTTACACAGCCTGGAGGTGTGTTTGGGGTCATTGTCCTGTTGAAAAATAAATGATGGTCCAACTAAACGCAAACCGGATGGAATAGCGTGCCTCTGCAAGATGCTGTGGTAGCCATGCTGGTTCAGTATGCCTTCAATTTTGAATAAATCCCCAACAGTGTCACCAGCAAAGCATCCCCACACCATCACACCTCCTCCTCCATGCTTCACGGTGGGAACCAGGCATGTAGAGTCCATCCATTCACCTTTTCTGCATCGCACAAAGACACGGTGGTTGGAACCAAAGATCTCAAATTTGGACTCATCAGACCAAAGCACAGATTTCCACTGGTCTAATGTCCATTCCTTGTGTTCTTTAGCCCAAACAAGTCTCTTCTGCTTGTTGCCTGTCCTTAGCAGTGGTTTCCTAGCAGCTATTCTACCATGAAGGCCTGATTCACACAGTCTCCTCTTAACAGTTGTTCTAGAGATGTGTCTGCTGCTAGAACTCTGTGTGGCATTGACCTGGTCTCTAATCTGAGCTGCTGTTAACCTGCGATTTCTGAGGCTGGTGAGTCGGATGAACTTATCCTCCACAGCAGAGGTGACTCTTAGGTCTTCCTTTACTGGAACGGTCCTCATGTGAGCCAGTTTCTTTGTAGCGCTTGATGGTTTTTGCAACTGTACTTTGGGGACACTTTCAAAGTTTTCCCAATTTTTCGGACTGACTGACCTTCATTTCTTAAAGTAATGATGGCCACTCGTTTTTCTTTACTTAGCTGCTTTGCTCTTGCCATAATAACAATTCTAACAGTCTGTTCAGTAGGACTATCAGCTGTGTATCCACCTGACTTATGCTGCACAACACAACTGATGGTCCCAACCCCATTTATAAGGCAAGAAATCCCACTTATTAAACCTGACAGGGCACACCTGTGAAGTGAAAACCATTTCAGGTGACTACCTCTTGAAGCTCATCAAGAGAATGCCAAGAGTGTGCGAAGCAGTAATCAGAGCAAAAGGTGGCTACTTTGAAGAACCTAGAATATAAGACATATTTTCAGTTGTTTCACACTTTTTTGTCAAGTATATAATTCCACATGTGTTCAATTCATAGTTTTGATGCCTTCAGTGTGAATCTACAATTTTCATAGTCATGAAAAGAAAGGAAACTCATTGAATGAGAAGGTGTGTCCAAACTTTTGGTCTGTACTGTATATCTATGTAGATGATCATTTTATCTTTAATTACATACAAAATGTGTGTATGTGTGTCTCATCACTGTAGTGTGTGAGGAGTCACAGCTGCTGGGGCTACAGGCTGTGTGTCTATTGCAAAGAAAATCTGCTGTTTAATTACCTTCCGTGGAAGCACCAGAACATAATTAGTTTGTGTTTCAGTATTTTTCTGCATGATTGAGTTCGCTGGCATTTCTGCAGTGGTGCGTTGCTTCCATCATGATGAATGTGACAGGTGAGGTAGAGGCCACTTCTGTTTCCGCCGCCGCCACTGTATCATCCGGGATGGATTGGGATGGATGGATGGGTGGAAGGACGGGAGGATGCAGACAGTGATGCGGGCACGGCGCTCATCGGGGAGAACACAACAGAATGGATTGTGAATTCAGCTGGGAATCTGGGAGGATTTGGGGTTCCGTTTTTTGTGTGCTTTGTTATGTTTGCACAGTGCAACCACGTGCCCTGAAAGGAACCGTGGGAGTAAGGGAGGAAGGCTTTAGCTGCAATATGTCGATTCTGCTTTGACCAGTATTGTTTCAGATGGCCTTCACTGTTCAACATTCCACATCACTTTGAACTCCCAGCTGTTTCTGATCAGAAGTTATTTCCTTTGTTAACCTTTATTTACACACCACATATACACTACATGTACATAAATGTATGATGGAAATATATCATCATCCCAGTGCCGCTGTGATCTCCCTCCAAGATTTCGTCTTTCCTGTGTATTTGTGGTTGTGGCATGATGAAAGGTATAGATGTAAATGACGCTTTCACACAGTCTCTCCTTGAGGACATTCCTAACGTTACACTCGCTTGTTTACCGGAAAAGTGACAGAAGTTGTTGTGTTAAGGATGACAAAAGAGAGCTTGAGAGTGAAGCTCAAACCCCACATATGTTCACCTCAATGCACCTGACCGGTTACTGAGTAAACTGGCCATGATTGTTGTGTGTCTGTTTCAAGCTCACCATCGCTAAATTTCAGTCACACTGATGAGTCACTCTGGTCACTTCAGCCTCATTTTAAGATTAAGATTGTTATATATGAACTGAACACATCTGGTGCAAACATTCAAATTAGACCATCACCGGACACTTAATCTCTCCCTTTAAATCAAGATTTATTATATCATTTTAGCTTTAGCAGGCCTTTAAGGCACATCCAAACCCAACGGTTGACACAGGTCCCTTTGACTCCCCAGTCGATATTTCCTGATCTGCAAGATAATTCAGAATGAATAAATCAGCCCTGCTTTGCACTCTGCCTTCTGTTTAGACATCATTTTGGAATCTTTTCATTAAAAAGCATAAAAACATAGAGTCAGTAACACTGCTAATGACAGGAGTCATCCCGCCCAGTGTCCTCATTTCATATGCAGCAGACCTACTCATTTTAATCGCACACTCTGATGGTTTGTTTGAATTTGAATTTAAGAGATCCATATACTGCATTTCTTGCTCTCAGATCTTAGCTCGAGTGCAGCGATTCACTTTCAAGATAAAGAAGAGAGCGCCATCCAGTTCTTGACTTCAGTACCTCACTTCAGAGACAGATAGGTCTTGTAAATTGGCACCCCAAGGCTTTTACTGCTGAACCAGCGCAGCCACAGAGGTAGCAGTGTCCTAGGGATTTTGTGGGTGCTGCAGCCTGCGGCCACTGTGCCACTCAGTGCAGCAGGGAGGCCATAAAAATCGGATTTTGCCGTAGGAGGAACATTAAGAATGGAATACAAACGACCAAATCCAAAATAAATTCCTGTTTTCAGCCACAAATGAAGTAAAAGTAGTGCCTCCATTTCTTTTGCATCTGAAAACCTGCATTTATTAACAGCATCCACCCAGTCTGCAGTCCACAAATGTGTAGAGCCCTCAGGAGGAGTAGAGCTTTTTTTACTTGGCCTATCAGTACCCTGTCAATACACCTCCCCCTCCTCAAGCAATGACTCTGTGACCTCTCAGTCAGCCAAAAGGAGGTGGAGGATTCAGAGAAAGCGTCTAATTCATCTGAAGAGTGGGAACAGATAGATGGCAGACAGGCAGGCTGGCTGGCAGTGCTTTTTCAGCAAGGTAATGACGCGTGGTGTTTTCAGTCTCTAAGTGTGTGTGTGTAGGTGTGTGTGTGTGTGTGTGTGTGTTTTCTGGGTTTTGTGATAACACAAGGAGAAGACACCATGTGGGGATCCACATAAAGGAGAAAAGAAGGGGGGAGGAAGAGAGAAAGAGTGATGATGGAGGAGAGGAAATTGAAAATGTGGAGAAAAACAAAACAGAAAGGCAGATGTGGAGGAAGTAACGGATGCAGCGAGAAAACAAGAGTAAGAATGTAGGTAAGAGGAGAGGTGAGCTCAGAGGGAGGTGGAATGTATGGGTATAAACTGAGAGACTCCTTTACTTATCGTCCGTCATCGGACCTCCAGCCGGGGCCCCCTGTCCTCCCACACTGTGCCCCAGGAGAGGTGCTTGGGCATGGGCCACTTACACGCTGACAGATCTGCCTGGATACTTTATCATCTGGACCAGACAGGACCAGGGGGAGGCAGACAGGGAGCAGTGCTCTACACAGGGAGCACAGAGGAGACGGTCCTCTAATATTTCTTTTCTTCTTCTTCAGACAGATATTTATATTCTGCAGTAAACAATGACTTAGTTCATCGAAACACAATAAAATGTCCCTGGAAAAACAAAATATGTCAGTATTTATGAAGTCAGTTCAGTCTCAAAAGTTATGAATGCCCAAAAAAGAAATCACAAATGATTTTGGGGATTTATATATAAATGACTCCACAAAAATATTTTTCAGTGCACACAAATATAGTTATTGTGACATAAATGTAAAAAAAAATCCACTTAAAGATTCACAAATGTATTTCTGATGCAAACACAAGTATTTCTTATAATTCTTAGGATTAGGAATCCAGAAATACAGTGGGGAAAATAAGTATTTGATACACCGCATCGATTTTGCAAGTTTTCCCACTTACAAAGAATGGAGAGGTCTGTAATTTTCATCATAGGTACACTTTCAACTGTGAGAGACAGAATCTAAAAAAAATCCAGAAAATCACATTGTATGATTTTTAAATAATTCAATTTGTATTTTTTTGCATGAAATAAGTATTTGATACAATAGAAAAATCGAAACTTAATATTTGGTACAGAAACCTTTATTTACAATTACAGAGGTCAAACGTTTCCTGTAGTTCTTAACCAGGTTTGCACACACTGCAGCAGGGATTTTGGCCCACTCCTCCATACAGATCTTCTCTAGATCTTTCAGGTTTCGGGGCTGTCGCTGGGCAACACAGAGTTTCAGCTCCCTCCAAAGATTTTCTATTGGGTTCAGGTCTGGAGTCTGGTTAGGCCACTCCAGGACCTTGAAATGCTTCTTACGGATCCACTACTTAGTTGCCCGGGCAGTGTGTTTTGGGTCATTGTCATGCTGGGAGACCCAGCCACATTTCATCTTTAATGCTCCTACTGAGGGAAGGAGGTTGTTGCCCAAAATCTCATGATACATGGCCCCATCCATCCTCTCCTCAATATGGTGCAGTCGTCCTGTCCCCTTTGCAGAAAAGCACCCCCAAAGCATGATGTTTCCACCCCCATGCTTCACAGTTGGGATGGTGTTCTTGGGATGGTACTCATCCTTCTTCTTCCTCCAAACATGGCGAGTGGAGTTTATACCAAAAAGTTCTATTTTGGTCTCATCTGACCACATGACCTTCTCCTATGCCTCCTCTTGATCATCCAGATGGTCATTGGCAAACTTCAGACGGGCCTGGACATGTGCTGGCTTGAGCAGGGAGACCTTGCGCGTGCTGCAGGATTTTAATCCATGACGGCGTAGTGTGTTACTGATGGTAACCTTTGAGACTGTGGTCCCAGCTCTCTTCAGGTCATTGATCCAGGTCCTCCCATGTAGTTCTGGGCTGATCCCTCACCTTTCTCATGATCATTGATACTCCACGAGGCAAGATCTTGCATGGAGCCCCAGTTCCGAGGGAGATTGACAGTCATCTTGAGTTTCTTCCATTTTCTAATAATTAGCGCCAACAGTTGTTGCCTTCTCACCAAGCTGCTTGCCTGTTGTCCTGTAGCCCATCCCAGCCTTGTGCAGGTCTACAATTTTGTCCCTGGTGTCCTTAGACAGCTCTTTGGTCTTGCCCATGGTGGAGAGGTTGGAGTCTGATTGATTGAGTGTGTGGACAGGTGTCTTTTTATTCAGGTTACAAGTTCAAACAGGTGCAATTAATACAGGTAACGAGTGGAGGATAGGAGGGCTTCTTAAAGACGAACTAACATGTCTGTGAGAGCCAGAAATTCTTGCTGGTTGGTAGGTGATCAAATACTTATTTCATGCAATAAAATACAAATTAATTATTTAAAAATCATACAATGTGATTTTCTGGATTTTTTTTTTTAGATTCTGTCTCTCATAGTTGAAGTGTACCTACAATGAAAATTACAGACCTCTCCATTCTTTGTAAGCAAAATTGGCGGTGTATCAAATACTTATTTTCCCCACTGTAGAGGCATTCACAAATACTTTTGCAGTTTTTGGATGTTTTTACATTTATAACCAGACCTGCTGAACCTTCATTTACTACCTGCTTGTCGTGTGTGAACTTTACTGCATTTGTGTGTGGCTCCTTTGACTGCTCAAGCATATTTAATCATGCACAACAACAGAGTCATCTCTAACCTGTGGAGAGCAGCTAGCAGACTCCATGTAGAGCTTAACCTGCAGGTAGCTGTAATTCTACGAGATGATATTAAATCAATGCTTCAAATCTGTGCTCACGTGATTCGCTGAAATTGAACTGCACTATTGTCTTACTGTCTACATGTTACTGTTGTTATTATTATTTCTTTTCTTTTATCTTTTTAGTAGTTTGTTAATGTTTATTTTTTACCTTTTCTAGCTATGTCTGTGTACGTACATAGTCAAATTCCTTGTATGCGTATCTACATGTGTACTTATACATTACATATATCTGCATTCTGATTAAGTTACCTTATTTGGCAAAAACAACATTCAAACCAAAGATTTTCTAAAAAAACATCAATTGTATGATGCTTTTACCATCTCTGTTGGGCTATCATTATATATATATATATATACACATATACATACATATATACATATACATACATACATACATATATATATATATATATATATATATACATATATATATAACATAAACATGCATTTATGAGAATGTTTGCAGTGATTACCTCCGGCTGTGGTTAGTTCTTCGCTATTGGAAAGAAACAAAGCAGGCAATAGAAGGTCCTTGCAGAGAAAAGCAAAGTAAAAAGCATTTTGTTTGTATTTCTGTGTTTGTGTGTGCGGATAATGGGAGGAGTGCAGTGTGAGAACAGCTCTTCTCTGATTTTGCAAACAGACAAGAGAATTCTGTTCCAGCTACTGAAATAAATTCACCCCTATGCCACTGAACTGCACAAACCCAGCTTTCCAAACCCCAAATCAGCACTCATAGATGGATCATTTTTCTTTTCTTGGAAAACAGAGAGAAACATTGAACTTTGTAATTAACCCACAAGCACAAAGTGGAGAAACTTTTCTAATTAAGTATTCATTAACTTGTTGCCATTTGCCAAATAACATGGTATTACTGCATGTTCAATGAAAGCAAAATTCTTCAAGTTAATTCCATTTCTACAGATGTGTTCATAGAACATGTCATGTAGATGTGAGATCTACTTGCAGATGTATCCATCCTAAGGGACTGTGAAAATGATAGATGTAATAGAACAAAGCAAAACTCTCCTCATAATATTTCCATTATTGTATTTTTTTTCTAAAAACAAACAATAAAAACATATACCCTTACTCCAAAATGTCACAATAATATATCTTTGGCAAATATGACAAAATGGTCATTTTTGATTCAGTACAGATACAGAATCAGCTCTGACTAACCCCTGGATTCCACATAAAGAAAGTAAATATGAATTACATCAGATGATTCTATAGGTCAACATCTTTGAGGTTATGGCATTTATAATTAAAATACCAAGAGTACTATTTTGGAGAAAAAAAGTTAAGAACATTCTACTATTCCTCACAAATAGAAAAATAATAACTTTTCCTGGAATTTCTTTTGACTCAAAGCAGCTCAATGGAGCTTTTCATTTTGTGTTGATTTTGGCCAGATCCCTGTGGACAAAGGTGGTAGTGTTTCAGCCTAATATTAGGTTACACATGTTCCCTCCACTTCACTCCCTGCTGCAAGGAGGGTACTACAACAGGGGGAGAGCGGAGGAGAGCTCAGACCTTCAGTTAGCAGCCACAACAAACCCCAGCACTGTTTAGTCTGATAAAAACCCAGGCTGATGCCAAACATTAAAGCAAACTATCAGAAACTAACAGAAATAGCTTCTCACTGTTGGTCCGTTTGCTTGTAGAGGAGATATAGAGGGATCAGTATTAAATAAAGACTGTTTCATAAGCAGTTAAAAACCTCCACAGAGTACTTCTAAGCTGCACTAATGTTTACTATGGTCAGCATGGTATGGTAATAGCATGTTAGCATGATATTATTTAGAACCAGACACAGTTAAGGTTTATGGGAATGATATTGATTTTGCATATCATGACCTGATGATTGCACTAGAAGAAACTAAGCACATGTGATAGCAAACTTTCTACAAGAAAAAACAAAAAAAAAACAAAAAAAGTCAGAATCACATGTCAACCTCATGTGGGTGCTGATGGAGAGCCAGGCTATCACCAAAGTGAGCAGGACTCTGTACCCTAGGAAGCATTAATGTCTGTAAAATGTCATGGCCTCCAATAGTTCTTTTTGGAGTTGGCATTGAGAAAGTAAGGAAGGTGCACAGTCTATGTCTCTAACCCTCTAACTAAAATTGTGTGGGGTGGGGGGGTAGTTTCGGATTGAAAATGAAGTCCTGAGAGAGATAGTAAAGTTTTTGATTGTTTAGTTTTTTTTTTAGTAAATATCCCAAGGGAAGCATGGTACACACTCTCCTCTGCTCCTCCAAAAAATGACACCACCCTCCCTGTTATTTTTTATGCAGTAATATTTTTGTACAGTCCATCTCGCTCTCTCACACGCATACAGGCAGACACGCAATCTGTGGTTTATGTCTGTTTCATATACACAGAAAGAGAAAGAGGGAGTGAAAAAGTAACATCAAGGGGCTTGCACAGCAGAGGAGCATTAGCCTTGAGGTTGAATTAATGATCAGCACAATTAATCTTTTATAAGGAGTAATAGTTAGCCTTGCTGGGGTATTTGCAACAACATGGAACAAGATGTCTTCTGACTTAAGTAGCAGTGTTCACACACACACACACACACACACAGCTTTCCACTGAAAGCACTAAAAGAAAATGAGATGAATTTGGATTTCTGCTCTCCAGCATCACAGAGTGATAACATATTTATTAAGGCTGACGTGAAGGAGGTAAACAAATACAGCTGAGTGGATTATGTTCACACTTCCTATTGATTACTAATGTGGTTAAAATAAACCTGGTTTAAATAGAGAGGACAGGGAATAATTGACTTTTATTTCCATCCTTTGACTCATATTTCTTTAGCCGACATTAAGTCTGGCCGAGACAGCATGTGTTCA
Source organism: Scortum barcoo (assembly GCA_023238725.1). Taxonomy (NCBI): domain Eukaryota; kingdom Metazoa; phylum Chordata; class Actinopteri; order Centrarchiformes; family Terapontidae; genus Scortum; species Scortum barcoo. The sequence goes on from CM041554.1 coordinate 27,697,436, forward strand.
CTTGAAGCGGCTTAGAGCGTTCGCCTCACGCAGGGCTGCAAAGAGCACTAAAGCACGGCTTGAGTAGGAGGGCTGCTTTTCAGAGGTTTTACTGAAATAGGAGGAAAATTACTGGTGTAAAAATGTGGTAAAAGAAAGTGTTCTCAGGTTTACAGTTAGTGAGCCTGCCAAAGAGAATATGGGCTATTATGATCTTTGATGTGTACAATAAAATACATGAGGACAGAGGGTTCATGTTTGTGTTGGGTGAAGTGCTATTTAGGCTTCATGGGATCTTTGAAATGTATAATCTCCTGTGCATCAGATGTTTTTGTTGACACATCAAATGGAGATGCTTCAGTGAGAATGACAAAAGAAAAGTGGACGTTCATTTACATGAAAATGTCAGAATTCTGTTTAATATACAAACTAACAAATGAAAGGCAGATTGTCTAATGGCTCCACAGCTGGCCACTTTCTAATGCAATATTCACACTGACAATGATATGTGTAATAACAATAACAACTTTATCTCTTGCAAATCACTTAATATTCACATCACTCTTTTAAAGGCTTAGCAGAATCAATCACTGAAAAGAACTTTAGTTTGAAGTTTTTGCTTTTTATATATTATCCTGTCTTCTGAAAGGTTTTAATGGTTATGAAGAGTTAGGAAATGAGCTGAAAAGATACATATGGAAATATTCAGAATTTCTTTTCTTATCAACAAGTCCCATAAGTCAAACCAACAAATATTGTATCCCACCAACAAGTATTAGTTAGTTTATCAAAGCCTGATGTCTCCTCTCCCCTCTGCCATAGACCTGCAGGGTTGTCCAAAAATTAAATGTACAGCAGTGAAAGCACACTGTTGTACTTGTGACATGTTCATCACTATGAACACACACAGTACTTTATTTTGACTCAAATGCACACACACACACACACACACACACACAACACACACACACACTGTTACCCCAAATACTCAGAGCACCAAATGTGGCTTCATCCAGTGCTTAGTCCCCAACAAATGCACCATTTTTGCCAGTGTATAATATTTCCAGCTGTTCAAGTATTACTTTTTAAAAACTAAATAATTTTTGCTTGATTTTTTTTTTTTTAAATCAGTTATTTTACTGTAACTTTAGCATTTCATTTTTTTATCTTTAGTATTGTACTTTTCTACATTTCAAGTTATTTCTGTTGCAAAGTAAAAAAAAAAAAAATCATGATAAACTGTGTAACAATGGAAATACAGTGCATCCAGAAAGTATTCACAACGCTTCACTTTTTCCACATTTTGTTATGTTACAGCCTTATTCCAAAATAGGATTAAATTCATGTTCTTCCTCAAAATTCTACACACAACACCAGATAATAATGACAACAAGATTTTTTTTTTTTTAGATTTTTGCAAATTTATTAAAAATAAAAAACTAATAAATCACATGTACATAAGTATTCACAGCCTTTGCTCCTTTGCTCAATACTTTGTTGATGCACCTTTGGCAGCAATTACAGCCTCAAGTCTTTTTGAATATGATGCCACATGCTTGGCACACCTATCTTTGGGCAGTTTCGCCCATTCCTCTTTGCAGCACCTCTCAAGCTCCATCAGGTCGGTGCACAGCCATTTTCAGATCTCTCCACAGATGTTCAATCAGATTCAAGTCTGGTCTCTGGCTGGGCCACTCAAGGGACATTCACAGAGTTGTCCTGAAGCCACTCCTTTGTTATCTTGGCTGTGTGCTTAGGGTTGTTGTCCTAGCTGAAAGATGATCCGTTGCCCCAGTCTGAGGTCAAGAGCGCTCTGGAGCAGGTTTTCATCCAGGATGTCTCTGTACATTGCTTGCATTCATCTTTCCCTCTATCCTGACTAGTCTCCCAGTTCCTGCCGCTGAAAAACATCCCCACAGCATGATGCTGCCACCACCATGCTTCACTTGTAGGGATGGTATTGGCCTGGTGATGAGCGGTGCCTGGTTTCCTCCAAACATGACGCCTGGCATTAACGCCAAAGAGTTCAATCTTTGTCTCATCAGACCAGAGAATTTTGTTTCTCATGGTCTGAGAGTCCTTCAGGTGCATTTTGGCAAACTCCAGGCGGGCTGCCATGTGCCTTTTACTCAGGAGTGGCTTCCGTCTGGCCACTCTACCATACAGGCCTGATTGGTGGATTACTGCAGAGATGGTTGTCCTTCTGGAAAGTTCTCCTCTCTCTACAGAGATACGCTGGAGCTCTGACAGAGTGACCATCAGGGTTCTTGGTCACCTCCCTGACTAAGGCCCTTTTCCCCCGATCGCTCAGTTTAGACGGCCGGCCAGCTCTAGGAAGAGTCCTGGTGGTTCTGAACTTCTTCCATTTATGGATGATGGAGGCCACTGTGCTCATTGGGACCTTCAAAGCAGCAGAAATTTTTCTGTACCCTTCCCCAGATTTGTGCCTCGAGACAATCCTGTCTCTGAGTAGAATTTAGAGGAAGAAAATGAATTTAATCCATTTTGGACTATAAGGCTGTAACATAACAAAATGTGGAAAAAGTGAAGCGTTGTGAATACTTTCCAGATGCACTGTAAAGAAAGGAGCCAAATCAGAAGGTGAAGCAGAACAGCCTGTTGTTGTTTTTGACCCATGTCACAGGCCTGCAAAACTGCATTCAGCTCAGAAAAACTTTGAGGAGCACAGTGGGACAGAGAGGCTGAGTGCACTTGTTAAATTATGCTTTGAGCTTTGTGCACCACACGCCCTTTGCTCTTGGCTCAACTGCCTGCTTATTCTCAAAGACTGTTGTTCATACATGTCAGTGCGACAACAAACATGATCGTCAGGGACAAGTATTCAGGACTTACTGAGGGGGCTCTGAATAAACACGACACACACAAAACATACAACACAGCACAGTATGGTTAAGAATATATGAAGATGTACAGCTATATCAAATTTCCCATCAGCTTAAAAAAATCAATCACCATTTGCTGCAGAATTTCATGTTAACTTTCTGAAGAATGAACCTGAAAACACAGCCAGCCTTGATCTGCTTTCTTTAAAAAACATTACCAGCGTCACCAAGCAAATTCACACAGTGTACATGAAGCAGCTGAATATGTAAGACATTAAATGAATATTGAGAGCGTGCTGCCATCACCTGCCATCAGAAGCAACTATTCTTAGTTGATCCAATCAGTCCACAAAGCATATTTACACTGGACGGGAAAAGTCCCATGACCCTCCAGAGTAAAGAGCTGGTCCACTGCCCCTCATTGTTCCTCCTCAATCTGGGATTTGTCAGTTGTGCCAAACCCTGCTTTTCCCCTCCAGAGTCGTCAAACAGTTTGCCAGAAAGGGCAAAAGTCCTTCTTCACAGCCTCTCTGAACTCCTCCTGGTTTTTACTTCAGTGACAGAAGCTGCAGCCTTCTGGCCTCCTGGTACCTGCCATTGTTGCCATTGTTGCAAGACACCCCGAGGCCACTCAAGTCTGAAAGGCGCTCTTCATCTTGCCAAAAAAAAAAAAAAAAAAAAAAAAAAAAAAAAAAAAAAAAAGTTGTATCAGACCCATGAACAGCTTCATCCTGTGGAATAACTGTTTCTGACATCCACCTCAGTCTGTCACGATCAAAGTGTGTAGCATCATCACCATTCAAAAAGTGGATTACTTTTGTTGCAGGTGTTTTCACAGTGACGCTACAGCAGTATGCAGTATAGTGTAGTACAGTAGGATTACCATCACATGCACTGGCTGCTCTGCTTTTATGGAAAAAAAAGTTCTCTTTAGCTAGGCAGCTAGCTAAAGAGGCTGGTATTTTCCCATCTGTGTTTATTAAAGGATAAAAGGATGATAACAAAAAAGCTAAAAATCCTTTTTGTTTTATTTAGTAACTGACTAAAAGTTAAAGAAACATGCAGAGATCTGTTTGTTGGTTGATACGTTGTTTTGTACTAAGAATATTATTTCCTGATGTGTTGGATTGCAGTGACGTGTTAGGCTGTCTCTCTGTCCTTCACTGTCACCAGTGTGCCGAGATGTCATCTTGTGCCTCCAGGTGGGTAAAGGCTGGGAAGCACTCAGGGGGGTTGGAGAGCCACATTGATGCTTTTTACGTCGGTTTGGTGCTCTGAGCACACTTTACAGGAACTGGTTGTTTGGTGCCTTTTTCAGAGAGGGGCTTAGACGTAATGTAGTAATGTAGCTGTCTATCAGCCCCTCTTCATCTGTGTGACAGTGAGAGACTGACTCTGAATGTGTGTGTGTGTGTGTGTGTTAGCGTTGATGAGAAGAGCTGCCACTAGGATCAGGTGTTTTGTGTTTGTTTCCGCTCCATAATGAAGAAGTAATGAGCAGTCGGACAAGCTGCTGATTACCTTTTTCCACCAGTTTGTAGAGTGCTTGCAGATGGCTTACAATTGTCTCCACCCAGGTATGTGTGTGTGAGCATCTGTTTGTGCGTGTGTGTGTGTGTAGAAACACTGCTTGTGTTTATGCCCTGCATGAATGAGTGATTGAATGAGGAAAGTATCGATAGGAGTTTTTATATGAAACAAAGCAGTTAGTGGCAGCCTCTTTACCCCAGGGGTGAATTAGGATTTCCTTAGTAGTGAAGTACTAATAAGGCCATTGGACAGTGATGGATGAAGCATTTCTCAGGGACTGACACGTCAATTGTTCTTTCCATAATAGTTTCCTCTGAAGTGAATCAATCTAAGTTTTGCGAAGGGACCTTTGTGTGTGCGTGTGCATACATAACACAAGAATGGAGAGGCGGTGGCCCAATATCAGGCTGATACTAGACTTAATAAGTGATAAAGACAGCAAGTGTCATCTATCTCTGTCACTTATGTGGCAGTGGATGTTTCAAAACGTTTCACCTTGGTAAATTGTTTTTGATTTAAAAAAGAATGACTAAAAAATGGCAGCAGAGACAGATATATCCTGACTTTTAGTCGTCAGTATAACACTTATTCCTGTATTTCCATAATACCTCTCAATAGCATCTTTTCATTAGCTGGGATTTAGACTGAAAACAGCCCTGTGTTAAAACAGCATACTCGCCTGTGTTGGTGGGGGCATATTGTTTAAGGATTCTGGTGTATTAATGGATTACGATCCAGGAGGCCCAGTTAGAGGAACAGATTAATGCAGTTAAAGGCATATCAGAAGTAATGTGCACTTGCATGTATGTGATATGGCAGCATTATATTTTATTATTTGATTTAAACACACTTTACTGTGTATAGCAAATATAATATGCTCATAAACTAAGATTGTGTATAAATAACTTAAAGTTAAGCATCTGATCAGTTATCTCATAAAGTCATCATCACACACAGATAAACATGAAGATGAGCTCTGAAGAAGAAGAAAAGAAGAAAAACAGAATTGTCACACAATGTAATGAATCCTTAATGAGTCACAAGGTATCAGTCAGTCAGTGTTGTTGAACCAATAGAGTTGCTTGGTTTGTTGCTAATATTTTATGATTGTTTTTGTTTTGTTGTTTGTTTTTTAAAACGCTGCCCTAACCATTTGTAATTCTTGTTTTTGTCAGTGAATTTAAGTTGGCATTTTACAGTGCAGTGAAGCTTGAATTCAAGTTTTCTGTCTCATGGGAGAATAAACAGCCAGTTATAACAAATCATTTCTTTGCCAGAACATTGATGGAAGAAAGGCATGGAAACCTTCAAATATTCAAAGGTGATTTCATAAATCATCTTGGAAAGAGAGAGGGGCAGCTGTGCCAGAATCTTTATCTGTAGGAGGAGACAATTTGCTGTTACAAGTACGACAGATAAGCCCTCCTCATACTGTAACTCCTTCATATACACACACGGCGACTGTTCCACAGTTTTAACTTTTGCCAGACTCCCTGGTAATGGCAGGCTGATGTGCTTTTATAGAGCTTATAAAAGCAGAGTATGAGCTGTGTTGAGATATGAATCAGTAATAAAGATAAGGGCTTTGATTTGTACAAGTGAAGAGGAGCTCAGAAATCATCAACCAAATTAACATCAAAGTCTTCCTCGGCTGCTCTCCCCGAATTCTGCAGGCTCACAACCAGCTGTTTCATCTTGTGCACATAAAACTCTCTACTACCTGTGCATGGCTGCGTGTGTCTGCATGTGTTGATGTCAGACAGACAGTTAACAAGGACTAATGGACACATTTAAAAGCTGCTTCCTTTCACCTTTCAGGAATGAGCGTCACCGGGAGGATATGAGGATTTTCTGGTAGTTCCAAGCCTCCCCTGGGCTGGTGCCCAAATCAGTGCCTTCCCTCCACAAAACACATAAGCATGACCACATCAGAGATACAGCAGCTGGGAATCAAACCCTAGATTTCTGCAGTCCTGAGCTAAAGTTCAGATCACAGTAACAGAATATTTAAGATACATCTTATGGTTCGTTTTAGTTTTGGTGTCATTGTTACTGTTATTACATCTGATCTTTTTGTAAGTGAATTAATTTGTTGAAGAACATTTTGTACTTTTTTATCTTTCTACATGAAAAACTTGGCTTAACTCCTCACAGTAGGCGTCCTTCTGATCTTCAGTCTTTAGCTTTGATTTCAGTCATCTCTGACCTAATTTTTAACTTTGATAAAAAAAAGATTGAATATTTTTGACTTGGAAATATCTTTTAACTGACAACCGAGTATGATAAGTTGTTCAGAGTTGTTTCAACTTGTGTTGACTATGACTTAATGACTTATGACAAAAAAAAGACTTTTGTGCAGTTTGTGCAAAAAGCACTTATGGAGCTACGACTATGGAGCCCACCAGGTTTATGGCTAGAAGGGCTAATCAGACCCCACACCAGAAGGCTGGGTTAGGCATGAGTTTAACCATTGTTATTTAGATTTAGAGATTTAGATAGATTTTAGGAATACAGTTAAAATATTAAATACAATTTTTATTTTTAGGTTAAAGCCTGTGTTCAAAATAACAATGAAATGATTTACCATAACACCTGACCGTATAGGATAAGTGATTGTGTAACATCAGTTATTTCTGTTGTATATACACAGCCTAGTTCTATCCAATATTTTCTCTTCTTTAGAGTCAAACAATATATGATAAGTGATGATTTGTGTTCTACTTTCATTTTCGGGGTGGAGTGCATGAGATGCGAAGATTCATGTCATTCTTAGTCTTGAAAGGTTTGTATGTGAAAATTCGTCAACAAATATTCTGCATTTTCACCTCATTTTTTCCTTTCATCCCTGGAGAGTAAAGTTCTTAAGAGGTGAAACTCGGGGTACTGTGAAGGTTTTTGCAAGTAGGTTAACAGTTCAAACCTTAATTTCCTGTCTATGAGATATGACATTGTACGTTAGGGTTCTAAATTTGTCATATTAATTCTGTAATATTTCACTTTTAGAGTCATCGGTGGCAGAAACTCAGTCTGGAGGGACCTGGTTTGGGAACTGGAGGTTGGACGGTTCAAGTACAGTGGTTCAAGTACAGCACGGACCAGTTGGTATGGAGTGTGGACTGGCAGTTGGAGAGGTGCCAGTCCACCTCCTGGGCACTGCCCAAGGTTTTATAAGTCCTATGAGTGTATTTTGAGCCTGTGTGTGTGTGTAAATGAAAAACTAACAACAGAATGAAAAATGTAGTCCCCAAGGGAAACAAAAAAACATAACAATGTTAAAAAGTGTTTCCACTACAGTGTTGAGTTTGACCCTGCTGTTGTACTGATGGAATTTATGCTATGGAAATGTAAAGTGAATTTATCAGGGCCACAGAAAACATGGAAGAAGTCTTGAATTTGCATAATAAAGGAACAAGGCAAATTAGTAACAGCCTGGTAATCTATGAGGTCACGCTATGCTGTACTGTTGCACTGGATATACATTATCACCTATGTATGTATGCAAGGTCCAGAGAGGACACTTGTGTCCATTTGACAAAAAAATTAACAGATGAATATCCAGCTTAAGATAAACTCTACAGTTACCATAAAACAAGAGGTTGAGACCTGCCTAATTAGCAGGAACAGTGAATGGATCTTGTTAAAAACCAGGCTCCATAAATACCCCGTCACTGTGCTCCTCTCTATCATGTAAGGGTAAGTGCTTTTTAGCTTCTTATCTCCACAGCATTTTTTTCCTGAAGCAACAACCCCTCCCCCTCTCCCCACCTCAACACACACACAAACACAAAAACAACACACTGCCTTCAACTCTGGCCAAATGCTTCCCCAACTGTTGAAACATATGGCAGTCAGTCCTGAAGAATGACTGTGAACATGTGTGTGTGTGTGTGCATGTGTGAACTGTTTGTTTGAAAAGGCCCAGTCATGTACTTGCAGTTAGATGCTGTTTCTTCCCGGGCATGTAACTGCACGCATGGCTGCATGTGTGTATGCATGGTCAGAGTTCGTGTTGAGCTGAGCAATATAGTGTGCTGTTTCTATGAGAAAGAGCAGGGAGAGGGAGGAACGGCCGATGGAAGTCAAACTCTATGAACTCTATTCATGAAATGAACTGAGACAAAGAGAGAGAGATTGGAATGAGATGGAGTTACAGACAGAGAGTACAGAGCGTCCTGAAGTGAGAGACACTTTGCTGAGCTGTGAATGGTTGCTAAGAGCTTTCAGTCTCATGGGAGAGTAAAGAACTCAACCAATAACTTCTGCAACTCTAAAGATAATAACACTTTAACTGTTTTACACTGACACAGTGCTTTAAAGGTCACATATTATGCTAAATGCACTGTCATGGCTTTTCAACATAAATAAATATCCCCTGTGTGTCTAGAGATCCATACAATAAAAGGAGAGACCATTTTTCTTTCTTGGTCCATCTACGGGGAAATGTGTGTTAGAAAAAGTCGGCCTGATGTGCCTCTCGGTGTGACGTCCTGCGGGGCTTGTTTACCATAGCACCACCTCCAGCTACCCCCACTTACAGAATACCAGGTGAATTTATCTTGCTTTTGTTATGTTCTTGCTACTGGTGACTCTGATAAGAAGATATATAAAAGCGCACAAATGATTCTGCTCTATGCTTCAAGAACACAAAAGTGTTTGTGTCTCCTCATCTCATCTGAAGAACCATTGGCTCAAGTTTTTTGGAGGAGTTTTGCCCACAGTCTTTGGGAAACTCCAAAATGTGTGAATCAAAGCAAGCCGCTTTACTTCAGACTCATTTCTTAACAAGAGCCAGTACAAAGCAGGATTCACTTCAAAACTGAAGCTGAAGAATGAATCGAACCCGACTGTCTGTGACCCAAGTTCAGACTTGCAAGCTGTTTTGCCATTTTTTATATCTAGTTTTGATTGCACGCCCACGCTGTTGTTGCTTTTTGTGGACTATTATAGTGCTACGTAAGAGCAGCTGGCATCATTATAGACAAAAGCCTCTCCTGCCCAGTGATCCTCACTCTGTGTGTGTAAGTGCTTTATGTAAATTTACTTGATAAAGATGCCCTGAAGGTACACATGTGAAAAAGAAAGGGTCAAATTGCATTGGATTTCATAAACAGTAATCGCTTTGCCTGGCAATGTTATGTAACTTACTCATAACCAAAGGCTGTAGTGACCCACTGGACAATGTGTGTAAAGTCTCACCGATACACACTCATAGCACTTACCACTTATTGCACAGTATTTTCCATATTCCATTGTATGTTATCTTTAGTTATATATTTTATTTAGTTATTTATATTTTTGGTCTATTTTATTACTAGGTTTGTTATTTATTTCAGTTTTATATTTATTATTCTCTTTGCACGGGTGGTTAAATCTTGAATCTTGAATGTAATATTCTCTCTGAATGGCCATCTATAACCTGTGACTTCTTTTAAAGTGTTCACTCCAAATCTATCAATTAAGTAACTGTATTGATTTAGTCAGAGAAAGATGCAGAGTTCCAAATCAACTTTGACTGTTGTTAAAAATTTCTAATTAAAACTGAGGCTCAGTGTTATGTAGCCCCTCAGGATAGTGACCCATTAACTTTGGGAAAAAATAAACTTAGCAGGACAAATTGAAAATTACTTACGTAGGTCAAGGTCATATCTTGATCATATCTTTGTATCATCCGTAAGTATAACAAACCGAATTAGCAAAAACAAATCAACATATTTCTTCTTATGTTTTATTGACTGCCAGAGAGCTTCTAATATAATCAATAAGAATATTTTATCTGACCTATTAAGTATGGGGTAAATGGAAGATATACAGAGCTATACAGTCACTACAGTGATCCTATAAAATGTGTAAGATTAAATGATTATTGCACAAACTGGCGCTCAGCTTCAAGGTTAAAACCAAGTGAGGCTTTGTCCCCCACAGAATTAGCAATTCATATAAAGATTCAGCTCAAGAAATGAAAGCTTTAAACTGTGGGATGATGTGTTGAAGGGAAATGATAAGTGTTCTTTTGTATGAACGCTGCAACAAATGCTCTCCTACACTAATGAGTGGTATAAAAATGAAGAAATAATTCACTTACTTTAGCCCATAGCACTTACCAGTTTAATGTTGGATCACAGCTGAACTGTGCAGATTCATGTGAATATTTTGGCATCTCTTTTGTCAAGCACATTTTATAAAAGGTGTTAATGTTCTTGCTGAAACATGTGGTAGTGACAGTAATATATGTTTGCTATAGTTTGGGGACATAGGTTGGACACCATGTGAGGCTCACTGGAAGATATGTTTATCTGTTGGAAAGAAGATGGAAGTGGTTACTCGAAATGGAAGAGAGCAGGCTTGAAGACTATTTATACAGGATAAACAAACGATTGGCGCTCAGTCAAGAGATGTTCTCATTGTTCTAGAATTATGAGTTTGGGGAGACAATGACAAAAAGCTCAACATTTGTTTTTTTCGGACAAATCTGTGTTTCTTCAGTGATGATACATGGACTAAACCAGAACTGTACATTTAGAATGAAATAATATGATTCTGTTACTGAGAATTATACTGTATAGAATTTATCTAAAAGATCTTTATGTGCCCAGCCAAGATGGTATATTGTTCAGTGTTCTCTTTGACTGAATATGAGTCCCACTGTTTTCTATTGTTTCTCTTCTCCTGAGAACTGTGCTATACTTTGTTTAATAAAATAAAAACAGACATTATAGCCTCAGTGACAGTAAGATTTATTGCAGGACTGTTGTGTTAGTCTTAGCTAGGGTGTGTGTGTATGTGTATTTGAGTGTGTGTATGAATACTGTACATATACACATGTGTGTGTGTGTGTGTGTGTGTGTGTATATATATATATATATATATATATATATATATATATATATATATATATATATATATATATATATATACATATATATAATGAGAGGGAGCAAAAGTACAGTGGTGTCGTGAGCTCAAGCCATATGATGACTCCCAACATGTTTCTCCATAACATACTGTGTCCATAATATGTATAAGAACAGCATTATGGAGCTGAGGTGTGTCCTGCGTGCCAACATGAGTGTGATATTTGGACCTGAAGGCTTGGTTCCTCCACTGTCCGTTCTCCCAACACTGGGATAACCAGGCTGTTTGGTGAAGTACTCCAGCCGGGAACCAGCTGAGCATCTTTCTTTATATTTAAAGACGTAAATGAACAACTACGCTTGTATGCTATTAGCTGAATATGGAATGGAATGTCAACATCTAATTGCTAGAAGTGCTAATACAGAAACCTTTTAAGTAATTTTTTCTTTTTTTCTTTCTTTTTTATCATGTACCAAAATGTTCACATCCAGGTTAATATGCTACAGAGACTTACTGATGTCCTTATCAATAATCCAGTTGGTGATAGTTGGTGCTGACATGAGGGCTGACTGTCCTCGTATTTCTATATCATTGGAATGGTAAAGTTGAACAGCTATTTGAATCTATATGAAGGTGATGGGAAAGACAGAAAAATAATTACATTTAGAAACACCGGAGGGAAAGCAACATCACCCATTTGTATGATATCTGACACACGGATTATATTCATGTGCAAACAAGCGGGAAAACACTGTTGACTTTATGGGTAATCAGTGTTTACCTACAGAAAGCATATTGTAACAATGGCCAGTCCACACACATATCAGTTGCTACTACAAATGCATTAGGCACACACCAATATTCCATGTGAGTGACACATATTGTCAGAGTAACATATGAGAAGCACTTATGTGTCCTTAGTGTTACAGTGTAAGGCAGTGAGTCATTAAAAGATTTACAATGGTTGATATGCTGCATGTTAACTGATAACTCTGTTTGAACTTGTTCTTTGGGTCGATACGTGTCTACATCCACTGCACAAAAACAGAGACAGGAGTGTCATTTACTATTGCACTTCAGTTTCAACTTCAGATAAATGAATTAACCTTGTTTTATGACATGGACCTGAGAAATGGAAGCAATTTAAGATCATATTTGTGTGTGTCAGATGTTTCACAGGGTATATGGATAACTTGATGGACCTCATCTTTAAGAAAGCCTTTGCAGACCCAGCACCATGCGTGGAGGTGGGTTTGAGTATCCCCATCCAACATGAATGCAATGTGATCAAAAAACAATTATCCTCTGAATGTGGGACATTATTCAACTTTCACTTACATCGGTTCATCACGATGAGATGCGGCTAATGTCACATTCACTGATATAATAACTGCATTAAAATGTACATGCTTATTTTCATTTTTTTCCATTTACAGAATTACCTGGAATACTGCAGTTTGGTTGCAATTATGATAAATGAAACCAATCAACACTTACTGCCCTATTCCTCTTAGTTGTAAAGGCCCATAGTCAGCCTGCTTTATGTTCAATTCATTCTGCAGGGAGACCACACTCAGACAAACAGGATCCAATCAAGGATTGTCTGCCACACATAATAAATTTGTTCTGAAGCTTCTGCAGCCTTCTTGTAACATGAAGAGAATGTCATGGTATGTGACAAATTGAATCTGGAAGCAATGTTTGGCTAACAAAATGTCACCTGTAATATCACCATGCAGCATATAGCTTCTGTAGGCATATTAAAAAATGTGAGCATACACCAAAATATGAATCTTGAAAGTCAAAATCTGACAGACAATCAATCAGAGGTGGACGAGCACTAAGCTTTGTCACATTTGAAATGCATCATGTTGGAACTGTGTAACAGGTAACTTATTATGTAAGGATGTAGCACAAAACACAGCCCCAAATTCTGAAAACTGACTTGAGGTTGATATTGACTCGACACATTTTGTATGTACCAAAACATCTTTACATTGAATTATATCTTTCATTCATTGGTTGCTGTTTGAAAACAAAGTTTGCCCCTCCTCCCCAACTCAAAGCTTCTGGTGGTCCCGCGGTCACATGATCTGGCACCTGGACACTCTGATTCAATGGCCCCTCCCCTCAGATTCTGAATCAAACATGTAGGTTGAACCCCCATATTTCCTGTACAATCCATACTAGTCTATCCCCCATAAACAGAAGCAGACAAACACTAAATGGAACCATGGTTCCAATTCCAGAGAACAGTGTAGGGAGCGAGACACTCATGTGTATGTAAAACTGGCATCGAAACAGCCCATCTAGAACAGGACTGAAACTGATTGGTTTATCTCAAAATATCTTCATTACTTCACTACACAGTTCGCTGTGTTGCAATAAATATATTTTTCAGACACACATCTTGTAATGTAAATGTTCAGTATCATATGTTGATCTCAGGCCTGGATAAGCTGTGTCGAGTCATTTTTCAGCAAAAGTAAAAATGGTCATACCCGTAACATTTCTATAAGATGTCAGGTGTGAATTGAATGCCATCAGGTTAACATAAAGGCCACAGCAGCAGAATGTTAAATGCACACAGACAAATTAAACAGTAAACATTTCTCCATCTTCTTAAGAGAGTGAAGTATATTTGATGAAAAAACTTTAAAAACTCATTGTCAACGTACACACTGCTACCAAGGTCCTTCTCATCATTTTTAGGAGACAAACACATATCAGTTTTAGCTCACACCCACCAATGCACTGAACATACAGAAACACAAAAATATCCATGACAAATTAGTTCCAACTGAGCTGACAACTAAAGTCCATGAAGTTCACGAAATATGGTCAAAACCTTTCAAAATAAAACAGTAAGCAGATTTTGAATCAATATTTTTTATAAACAACTCCAAAAATATTTTTGCTCAATTTATTCCATCACAGTGCCAAAGACAGTTTTCTGTGTGAAAGTGGTATAAGACAGATCTTATACACACAAAGCAGATTTCTAGGCAAAAAACATTTTTATTGAATGTTATATTGAATTTGTCAGACAAATAAATCAAACCAAAGTACTTTACACAGTAAATATGACAAATGATTAACACACTGCTGTCTGGTGAATATATAGCATATTCAAGTTTGGCCATTTTCCGGTTTTCAGGAGACTGTGATGCAAAAAATCTTTTATAATCTCAAATCTGAAATCTGAAACAGATCCCAATTGAATCATCTCAAAAAATGATCTGTCATCAAGCTTAAAATCATCAAGATTGTTTTTCTTCATTTCAGGGAAAAAAATGTACTTTTGCGAAGATACACTTAACTATCTGTGTAAGTATCTGTGTGACCTGTGGCTCCCTGAATCACCCTCCTGTGTGTAGATACACAAGGGGAACACTGGAACTGAACTGGACATGTTAGTGTCAGACACAGATCCATGCAAAAAAACACAGCCAGTCTCCAAACAACAGATTTTATTCTTGTAAACTGGGTTTTTAGGCTCCATGGGCCTTGGGGGTCTGCTTATTTTACTGGCAGATATTTTTTAGCTTGAATCTTTAAAAATGAAATAAAAATGAAAACAACAACTCTTACTACTTAAAGAATAAATAAGAATCGAGTCATATGGTGGTAAAAACTCCTGTTCTCTAACTTTTATTTTGATTGAAAATCTTATCTGAATGAAGAAAAAATGAAAATAAACACACTGAAGCCCAGAGGAAACAAACTCAATTGAGACTGAACTCAACTACAATATCAAATAAAAACGGCAAACTAACTGCTGCCAGTGAAGTGAACACAATCTGTGTGCCGCCGTTCCCACTCGCCTCAGGCCACATGGCCATCCACAGCGGGGCCTGGCTGGACAAGTCGGCCCTTATCACTGAAGTGTGTGTATAACTGCGTGTGTGTGGTCACTGTGACACTAAGCAGCCTCCATCCTGGGTGGCTGTGCTCCCCGACCCCCTGCCCTCCAACACTCTCCTTCCTCAGGGCATGTTGGCTGGAGCCAGTCCAGACGGGGGCAAGTCAGGGCAGCCTGGATCAGGGTGAGTGGAGAGAGTGTGTGGAGGTGTGTGTGTGTTTTCTTTTAAGTTTGGGAGTGTGGGAGGAGGGTGGGAATGATCCATGGATAATGTGAGCGCTGCAGGCAACAGTTGTTATGGCCATCCCTCTGATTGCTGCGTGTGTGTGTTGTGAGTGTGTGTGCCACCACCTACAGCACTTTCACAGGCACCCTTTGTCACTTTTTAAAAACGTTTTTCAGATGGCTGTTTTATACAGTATTTCACTTTTTCAAAAGTTTATGTTGAACAGTCAGGAAGTCAAGTATACCAATAGGATCATTTTAGACTTTTTCAGATGCTAATCCCAGTTTATTTGTTTTGTTTTGTTTTTTTGTAGTTTGTTATTTATATTGTAAAATTGTAAAAATGTTAAATAGTAATACAGTAATCTAGTAAATGTACTTTTAATTTGTTTTAATTAATTTGTTTAAATTTGAAATTTAGAAGTGACTATAATTAAAAACTAAGAATTAGGAATTGTTATCCTAAACTTTGATCAGTTATTGCCAGAGGCAGGACCTTGAATGATGATTGATTGATTGAATGTGTTCAAAGGGTAAAGCAAACTTTGGTTTAGTTCTGAGTTTTGCACTATTTTGTCATAAACTACTCTTACTTTACATCACATTTGTATGATTCCACTCTGTTTATTATTATTATTATTATTATTATTATTATTATTATTGTATTGTAGTTGTTACTTTTTTTTGTTTTTATTCATCTGTATTTTAACAAGGGGTAATCATACCAGAAATTCACAGTTCTGTATGTAGCTTGGTTTTGGTGTCAATGTAATGAATATAATTAAACATCATTGTTAAAAATAAATAAAATAAATACCACAAATTTAAATAATGCTCCATCAGGGTAGTTTGTACCATACACTTAAATTTAGTATTCTCTGGAGCTGATTATGATCACA
Source organism: Scortum barcoo (assembly GCA_023238725.1). Lineage (NCBI taxonomy): Eukaryota > Metazoa > Chordata > Actinopteri > Centrarchiformes > Terapontidae > Scortum > Scortum barcoo. The sequence goes on from CM041554.1 coordinate 27,713,626, forward strand.
GATCTGCAGTGTTAAACACTATTATTATTACTTTGGCACAGCCTGAACCTGCAGTGAGAGGCTGTGAGGAGAAGGACTTGCTTTCCAGTATGACTTTGTCTTGTTCCACTTATCGTCATATTCAAGTGATGCCACTGAAAATGACATGTTTTAAATGTTTCCATGGACACCTGACTACTGTTGAACAATGTTGGTGTAACTCACTGTGAACCCATAACGCTTCTGTACAGTGGCTCTAAATGGCACAAGATGAGCATGACTGACCTGTCTAACTGGTCCAGTGCCTTCTACAGCTGATCGACACCAACTACTGCACTGCCAAAAGCTTCCAGGATTTCTGTTTCACACATGCATGCAGCATACATGTGCAGATTAGGCCTGCTGTCTTCCTTTGTGGAGTGGCCTCATTTCAAAATGGTGGTGCATAACTATTCTAACAGAGCCATACAGAAAAAGTTGATTCAACACTACCTAACTGAAATCATTAAACACATTAAACTTCACCTAAGCCCATTTCAGACACGCAGCCCTTGACCTTAATCAGATGGCATTTTAACATGTCTGAATAAGAAACATTTTAAAGTAAAGGTCACTATGGCAATCCTACGAGGTCCTGTATCATTCTGTATCACAAGTCTGAAGTGAATCCTTTCAATGTCATGTACCACATGTCTGAAAACTACATGACAGTACGAAGCCTAAAATATTTGTGCAAAACATTACAAATGTGGATTACAAAAATATTAAAAGAGAGAGAACACATCAGGTAACATCTTGGTTGGTTATATATTTTACTAGCTCTCTCTCTCTCTCACACACACACACACACACACAGACACACAGAGTACTGTCTCAGGTCCGAAAGATAGAGCACATCATCAGAGACATGTTCGACAGCCCACCAGAGCACCTCATCCCACCCCTCTCTGCTCCCAGTGCTGCGGGGGATCAGGGATCAACATTGAAGCACTTCAGCAGGTGAGAGGCACCCAGGAGACGGCAGGACAATAGGGAGACAGGAAGACATGCGAGGAGACTGCAGTCTGAGTGTATCCCTACTGTCAGGCTGTAAAAGACTTGAAATTTAAATTTCTGTGAATTTTCATCTGTAATAGGCCAGATATTACTCTACTGGAGTGTTCTCTATCCAGACTATTTTGATGTCATGAAGGAAAATTGTGTCTGACAAAGTGGTACCAGCATCCCAGAATGTCCTCTTTTTTTCAACCTCAACACAAACCTTGAGCAGTGAGTGTGGAGAACACTCAGTGTCTACACAGATTTGCCACCCCACCCCACCCTCGCCCCAGAGCACTGTGGGAAACCAGTTTCATTTGTGAAACCATGTTAGATTTATTCATTTTCTCCTTATTCTGTTTGGAAAACAGGCACATTTTTTCATGCATTCAACATCCTGGTTATCCCTGCAGAGAGTGAGAGTATTACATGAGAGGTTACTGTAGTTTTGTGCGTGTCTTTTGTTTTTGTTTTGTATTTTTTCTTGTCATGGCAGTAACTATGGAAATTGTGATGTGTTTTGTATTGTGTCCTGTTTCTCTTAACTTTCTTAAAATAGCTGTGTGCTATAGCACCCACTCGCTTGTCTGTGAAATAGAGCTGACCATACATACACACTCTGTGATTATGGGGAGCTACAACCAAATCAGGAAGTGTGTCTTTATAAAACATGAATAAATAAGCAGAAATCAAGTAAATGTTGCAAATAATAAAAAAAACATATTCAGATTGAACTGTCGCTTAATATTGATTAGTGCACAGACATTTGTGACTGTTTTTTCACCTTTTTCCAAAAGAACACAGACAAAAACACAAATACAGAAATCTGCAGTGTCTTTTCATATCGCTCCAAAACCCAAAATGGCAGCATAACACAGTTTGCTCTCTAACTTTCCTCTCCTGTCTTTATTTCTCAGATTAGTTCATTCATCCACATATGAAGAGCTCATAATCAACCTTTACTGTCCACACTCGCCTGGGGTCTTCTTTCCACCCGCTCTGATCAGCGGGGAATTCCACCGCCGCCGAGTGTCCATGATGGCTCTTTTTTTGCATCCTACGGCATCTGCATCTGCAAAGAGGAGAGCAGTGACATGAAAAGGTTCAGCCTCTTATAATCTGCTTTGCCCTTGTGAAGTAAGTGACTATGAAACAGGCGATCACAATTACCCACCCACCCCCTCTTCTCCTTTCCCCAACTCACCGGAAATAGAAAGAGGTTGCTCTCTATATTTCACCGTCCGCCTCTCTTCAAATCCTCACGTTTGTTTGGGGAATTGTAAGTCTCTCTTTTTTGTTCTTAAATTGTCTTTTATTATACTCTATTGATTTTTCTCATTTGGAGCTGGTGTGCATGGTGTGCATAAATGCACATGGAAATTAAAACTTTTTGGTTTGTGACAGAGATTAGCGTTGAGTGGAGGTCAAACATAATAGCTTCCATATAGCAAGAAAATAGATATGATTATGCTGCGCTTCCTCTCTGTTCAACTTTTGTCCTCAATCTAAAAGGGTGCTGCTCTGATAGCTCTGCCCTCATTACGCAGCAACAAAAGGGCCAGGGCTGACGGTTCACATCACCGCTCCTCAGTATTTGTCATCCTATATTTAACATCAGAATGGCATTCTGAAGCCAGAGAAAAGAAAGACAAAAATTTCATCTGCGCTCTTTACCCCTCCTCCGTTTGCTTGTAATATTTATAGCGTGCACCAACAAAGGCTTTTGTCGGCGTTGGATCAACAAATCGATGAATATTCAGCGTGTACTGGAAGATTAAGCAGCACTACAGATGATTTAGCAAGTGTTTTTGAACTCTACTGCATTATTGGTTCATCACCATCTGTGGGTACCACACTGTAATCTTCCTGGGATTACAGCTGAAACATATAGTTCAGACAGATAAAAACACACAACAGGATCTCCTAAATCTACATGGCTGTGTTAAAAAGGAATGAGTGGATACCAGAATGTGTTAGACTTGATAAAGGAGACAGTGAGGGACAGTACAGTTTTTTTTCTTGATCAGTAATTTAACATACTGAACAAATTGAGGTCACGTCCACCTATTATCATATGTTTTACAGAAGTAATCACAGCTGTTCAGTTCATGCTCAGATTGGTCCACTGGAAAGCTTTTTACTCAATCAATGCACTCTGATGGGGAGAAGTGTTTCTATTTGCTACCTTGTACAACAAGCCAAAAGGCTTTTAAACCTTCTTCTTGACTGGAACACTTCATATAAAATATCAATAGCTAAAAGGTTTACTGCATTCAAAACCTCTGCCGTATAACCCAAACAACAAGTCTGGGCCTGTAATAAAAGTCTGCCATATGTTTGCCTCTGTGGTGTGGTAAATGCTGCAGAGCACTGAGCCAAAGCTTCACACAGCACCAACGCTGATTTATTGTGCTCATATTTTGCCTCACATATACCAAACTGCACATCTTCCTGCATCCATTTGTTACTGAGAGTTAATGAGATTAATTGTTACAGTAGGATGAATAGACCAGAAGAGTTCAATGACATGAATCAAAAAGCATGACCTCATATAGAAGCTATGTGTTATGACAAATTCAAATTAGAAAATTGTTTCTCATTATACAGGGATGTGGAGGGTTTTACAACTTGAATCAAAACCTGCAGCATGAAATAAAGTACATAAGGTACCTCACAATTGTACAGAAGTAAATGTACTTACTTTCCTCCACTGCTAGTGTGTGTGAATGCACTAACTGAAAACTACCTCCTCACAAAACTGGAGTCTGGATCTGATTTTTGAAAAACAAATAAAGGCCACGATCACAAAATGTTATTTTAGTGACAACATTAAATCTCTTTTTGAAATCTCTTCAGGTCAGGTCAGCTGAATGTAGCACTGATTGTATTAACTGGGTAGGGGGCTCCATGGGCAGGAATCTGCCCCCTCCGACCCACCCCAATTTGTATGTTCCCATTGTGTACAATGCACACAGCATGATACAATGTTCTCATCTTTTGCTCAGAAACCAAGAAACCAGTGCTCCTATACTGCTATAATGCTGCCTGGGCTCAGGGCTGTCTGTATCCAAATTAGATAGTGGTAATTTGATTAAACGTGACTTTATTTTTTCATTTTGACACAGAGCCCCTCTACAGGGCCGCAGCATTAGGAAATAATGCAGGACCTGCCTTTGTTGATATTGTACTTTAATCATGCAGTTTCCCTGACAAATTTGCCATTAATCAAATAACCAAAAACTAATTGTCACACAGTGAACCTGCTTGTGGCCTGTAGGGGACTCTGGCCCCAGGGCAGGTCCCATTTTGCTTGGGGGGAATAAAGCCATGACTGTGGAGACAAACAAATGAAGCATTTATGAAATCAGATCACCTTAAGTCTGACACTTATATTCTTATATTACCAGGAGAAATATCAGAATAAAAGCAAATAAGGCCTTCCTTTTCACAATTTTTCAGTTTATTGTTGGCATATTGGTGTGTTTGTAATATGTGAGAAAGTAATGTGTGTATTCTCTATCCCACCGCATTGGGTACAACACCTTTTGCATTTGGCCATGTTTTTGTTCCGTTTCTTTATAAATGGACCCTTAAAGTTTTGGTTACAATGACACAGAATTACCATGGATTTCAATCTAAATTATTACCTGCTTTTTATTTATAGACATGATCTTTATCAATATCCAAAAGTGAAAAAAAAATCATGAAATAATGTCAAACAATGAGAACTTGAGTTTTACATCTGCTAAGGCTGTTCCGTCTCTATTCATGTCTCCCACTGGCATAAACAAAAAAGAAAAGAAAAAAAAAACAAGAGTCAGATTGCTAAATCAGAACGTAGAAACCAGCAAACGGACAGCACGCCTTCAGTACAAGTAGATATAGATAGATTTATATATAGAGTCTTATATTCAGCTTGAAACTTTTTAAAAGAGTACAGTAAACACTTCTCACATGTGATAGAAACTACTTGACGCCTCAGAATCAGAAAAGTGCAGGCCAAACATTGTCCAAGCCCACAATAAGATGAACAAACCAAACCCAAAGCCAGAACAGATCCAAAACTTAAAAGAACTTATAATAATAATAAAAAAAACATAAATAAAAAAATATCCTGCTGACAATCTTTTCTTACAAAGTTTGAAGTAGATTGGAATAGAGACACCTGACACACGAACAGAATAGAAAAATCTAAAACAGTGGTATTGAAATGCACAAAGATTCTCCTGTACAATTTGGCATCTCTCTGCGAGCACAAACACCTAAAGGGCTCAGTGGCGGTTTCTCTGGGTGGCTCTCATTTTGATTTGTGTTTGAGTACACATACGTAGTCCTCGTCTGGTTTTGTTTTCCTCAAAGATGTATACATCAGTGCTGTAAACAGGCACACGCAGATTGGAAAAAGAGAGACCAGCATCAGTTTTATCTCTCCGTCATCAATGTCCTCCTTCCTTGTCTGTTAGTTTCTCAGTCCTGCTGAGACAATCGGGTCCTCCCGGTAAGGCTATCCACCTACCTGCCCCCCACCCCCCAAGCCATATCCAACCGTCTCCTAATCCCAAGAGTGGGGTGCCTTCAAAGCCTGGCAGTGCTCCAAGGAATTCCAGAAAGGAGGGAACTTGCAGTTCCTTAAGAGGGTTGTTCCTCATTTTGTGTGTAGTCAAGTATATTTTTATTTTCAATTTTTTGCTGGGTAAGGGGGGATGAGGGTGAGGAGGGCAACATGGGTTGAAAACTTGATGCTCTTTTTTTATAGCCTTGGTCGTTGAGGCGTGATTGTGCAAAGTCACGCGGTCTCTGGTCTCTGGTATGTCCACGCGTGAAAGGAGCTAGCAAACCCTTTTCCTCGCTGCAAGAAGAAGCACAGAAAAACAAAAAGCCTGGTTAGGTGTGTGTGGTTGTGTGTGTGTGTGTAAGTGTACGGGGGTGTATTAGGTGTCAAGTTTGTCTGAGAGGGTTGATAGAAAACAAAACAGAAAGAAAGACAGCACTTAAATGGCCTCATTCACACAGAATTAGAGGGTTCACACATGCACAACATGAGGTAGGAAGTCCCATATCCCTTAGCTGGGTCAACTGAATGCACAGTGTTGTGAAATGGCTCATGGATAATATGTGTGTGACTACGTATGTGTGTGTGGGGGGGTGAATATTGCATGGCCAATTTATTTAGGACAGCAACAAAAGAGGGAGGCTGAGCTTCAACAGGCTAGAGTCTAAACTGTCATTCGTTCCCCCCCCCTCTTCTCTGCTCCCCACCTCTGTGTTGTCTGGGTTAATCACTGAGCTCTGGCAATCGAAACCCCCCTCCCCCGCCCCCCCCATTCTGATCCGACTGCAGGCCGGGCCCAGGCCTGCACCTCCAGGGACAAAAGAGTCTCTGTGTATCACTGGCTGACTTGATCAGATTAGGGAGCTTCAGCCTCTTGGTATCATCATTCATTCTATCCCTTCCTCCACTCTTCTTACCCCACCTCTCTCTCCCCCGCCACCTCTCTCCTCTTCCCCCCACCCCACCTCTCTCTCTCTCTCTCTCTCTCTCTCTCTCTCTCTGACTGTTGTTCCCTCTTTGCTATTATTATCCAACCCCCACTGCCACCCCCGCACTCATTAGCATAAGGGCCACAGTGATCTACTTTGTGAGAGGAATGAGTGGCGGTGTTCACGGGAAACGCAGCAATATTGGGAGCCCTTCACTTTGAGTGCTGCATAGTAAGTGTATAATAAGCAGATCCACTGTAGCTCACAGCACAGACAATGTGACTCAAATTGAAGGTTGACAAGCATAAAAGCGAAAACACGGAATTAATAATAGCAATAAAATCATCTCAAACTTGTTTAATAGTTATTGCTTTTTGTTTGGATGCAGTAGACGCTTATGAGGTTTACCTGATTTCTGTATGTTTTAACATCATGTTTATTACTGGAAATTCAAATAGCAATATTACAGCTTTTACTGTGTGAAAAAACTCTAGTTTCACATTTTCAGATTAGGTATTGTAGCCTTTTATACTTATAAAAACCCTCCCCTTATGAAATATGCATTGTCACAAGAGCAATTATATTTTATAATTATATCTTTGTTATTTTTATATTCCATTAGATAGTATTAATATATTCATATTATTGAAAAACATGACCTTACATCATTGCAACTGTTGTACTAAGTTGATTTTTTATTATTTTTCATTCTTTCATAATTCTTTATTCAAAATTTCTTAGGTTATGCTCCTCATTAATTCTACGTTAATAATCCTCACCATAATAAATTTGATGTTATTATTGAGGTTTTGTTATTGAGGCTCTTTTTTACCCTCTATAACTCATAAAACACGTATAGTCATAAATGCTTTATTACTGTAATATAATTTATTTCATTGTGAATTTAACATGTTCTGTTAATCTTTATTCATTTAGATGTTGTTACATTACAACATTGTTGTTACAAACATTATATCTGTGATTCCTCAGTGGAATAAATACAGTCGTATGATAACCTGCTTGGAATGCACTACATTTCACTTTCACAAGTTTACTTAAAGCTGATGATCATCCTCTGTGATGACAATGCCAGCTTTTACAGAGTCAGAAATTCAAATGTGAGCTATTGGTAGCTTGCTCGACATAACTTTTTGATCCAGGATAAGAAAGAAACCGGCATAGGAAATGAATAAAACATTAATTAAAAGGAAAAAAGCATTTCCCTGCTGTTTCTAACAGCATGCTGTGGTTTTAAATGATGGCACTGGGGAAGCAGCGGTGCTCTGACAGTTTGATAATTCCAGCTAGCTGTGTTGGATGATGAGAAGGGGGGCCTCTTCAGGCGCTGCTTGACAAAATTATAATTAAGCATTATCACCAAATTGCAGTGATTGAGAATGTGTCTCTTTGTGGCCTTTGAATGAGAGTTTAGAAACAGTAATTCCTTCCCTGGTGTTGTTCTTCTTCACTGTGTCTCAAATATTACAGCAACATTTTTTCCAGAACAAGACAGAGCTTCCTTCATGCTAATATCTCCTCCCACATTGAAACAACCTTATAGATCAAAACTGCTTTTGGCATGTTTAATTTGGAAAGACCCACAGGCCAAGTGGTGCAGGAGGTTTGTGTGTGTGTGTGTCCGTGTGTAATTAATTGAAACAGTGAAAGAAGATAAGATCATCACAGTCTAAGTTAATGGAGATGCCTGAGAAAGAGGGAAGAGTTAGTTAAACACTCTGACAAGAGAGCTGACAGAACAGGGGTCAGACCTGAAATGAATTTCACACTTCTTTCCGCAGCCAATCCAGGGAGAAAATTTAATTTGGAATCTTTTCTTTTTCACCTAATTTGATCACTAGATCAGAAAGCAGGACGGGCACTTAGGCCAGAGCAAAACACAATACTCACTATCTAGCAGAAATGCTTCCAACTCTTTCCTCTCTAGGGAGCTCTGGTGGTGGCTGGGGTGATGGTTTTTGAGAAGGTGATGGTGGAGGTGGTGGTGACTGAGCGGCGTCTCTTTGCCAAAGGTGGAGAATGACTGATAAGTCATTTGCTCGGGACTTTCAAATACCTCTGTGTCCGGGACTGAGTCCATGCCGGGCACGTGGAGGTTGCTGCGGTAGTCCGGGCCCTGGCCCTGCGCCGTCAGAGGGCACAAAGCTCGGCATCCAGCAGCGATCAGAGTGGCCCAGAGCCTTACACTCCTCCGTGCAGTTAGAAAAAAGATCGGCTCCTGTAGATGAGGGGAGGAATGAAAACACGGGTAGGGAGGCAGGGGAAAGAAAAAAGAGAGGTATTGAAGTATTTAGCGTTTCTTGAACAAGAAAGACAAAGAGGAAAGATGATACCTGTGCTAACGCACATACCCACACAGAAAAACACAGAGCTTGATCTGACGTATTTCTGCACTTTCATAATATGTATTTATGTAACCCGCTCTTTGATTCCTTATGTCAGGGCTGTCTTTCACCATCATTAAGATCAAAGTCGCCTGCACAATGGATAGAAAAACCCCTCTGCTACACACACACACACACACACACACACACACACACACAGTAGAACAAAGTGACTGTTGGTTCTGCTTTCTAAAAGAATAACTTCTTGTAAAAACGGCTGAAGTCACTAATAACTCACTTATTTTTGGCAAGATTTGCATACAAATCATATTTATTTAAAATTTAATTTGAGTATGAACCCCTTGAGATGTACCATCTTGTTTTCAAGAGGATCCTCAACTGGTTTACAGAAATGATCCATTTGTCAAATATGCAAACCTCAATTTTAGTCCAAAACTAGAAGACATTCGTCATTATGAAGCACACACTGTGTGTGCAGTACCTACAGGTTAAACCCAGAGCTTAAATAAAAAAATCTAGACAGGTTTAACAACAGAGGAGAATGAGAAGAGGCAATAAAAAAAAGAAATACATTCAAAGCCTTATAAATACACATATAAAATACTTGTACTTATACTAATAATTGCACTTGATTGGATTTTGAACAGAAATAAAAGGACATTTTCCAGCAACTAAATACTTTCACTTTTAATATTTAAGGTACCACACATCTTGTTGATAGGTGATTTGTAACTCAGGAATTACTGGCAATGGCTGTATTTTTACATGGTGCTGTTAGAGACAGCATTTGAGACCTATTTTTATCCAAAGGAGAATAAGCCTGTGGATACAATGCTGCAATTTCAACCTCAATGCAGTTTATCTTTTTTTCTGGAATGTTCTAGAAAGTTTCAGCATCTTGATACAGAACAGTCAAGCAAATCTCTGTACAAGAATCAAGAAAATCATCCTTAAAACATGTTAACCGAAAACAGGAAGATTTCTTTCACTTCTTTTTAGAGGCTAACTTTTTTTTTCGTAAAAAATGAACTAAATGAAAATTATGGCCCTGAAACTGCTGAAAAAGGAAAAAAAATCCTTTTTTTCTTGAATAATTTCAATGCTTTGGTTTTACAACCACTCAAACACACCATGTCTTCCCTGCTGTAGGAGGGGGCAGGAAAGTTTAAGGACTTATCTCTTATTGTTTAATAGAGAAATATATAATTGCATTTAGTAAATACATTTTACCAAGTGAAGGAGAAGGGATACAGTTTTAAACAACTCAAAGAATGATGGTTTGTGATGCTGATCAGTCATCAGTCAGACATCCAAAATACATCCAACCTGAGACACACACACAGAGCCAAGTAAGGTCAGTTTTATCTATCGTACCCACAACTACAAATCACAAATGTGCTTCACAAGGTTTTAGGGAATACGGAGCAAATGACCCTCTGTCTGTACAGATCCCCAGCTGGACAAGGAAAAACTGCTCCACCAATAAAGACATTTAATAGGTGGGAAAAAAAGGAAGAAACTCTAGAAGAGCAACAGAGAGAGGAGAACTGTCTCTTCTCAGAACAGACCAAAGAAATAGAAATAACGACAATAAAATTACAATGAATAGATCAAGTGATGGGGTAAAAGCTTTATCTGGACCTGGCAAATTTACACATTCTGTTGTCAATGAGTCTTCATTGTCTAAATGCACGGATCCTCTGAATTCATCGAATAATTTTAAGACAATACATTTAACTGCTTAAATAATTATATACATACACCAAAGTTTTACAGAAGAGCTGCCAAGAGGAGATCTAAATGTGTGTGCACATTCCTGTTGTCAAGCACTTTATACTTTAAATTTTATTTTCCAACATGTATGTTCAGTTTCAAGCCTTTAACTGTAGAATACAAACTCTCCCAACTCCCAAATTCCCTGAAAAAGCATTGAAAACAAACAACACCATAATGGTGGTTATGGCCCTGTTGCCAAGCACAAAACAAAATTCTGAGTCCCTCCTCAGTTTTTGGCTCCCTAGACAGAGAGCCCGAGGTACGCTCTGACCTTAAATATATCTAGAACCTGATGCAAAGAATCACAGGTCATTGGCTGTTTGTCTGTGAGCTGCAGGCGTTTACATTGCACAGTTTACACTGCACCAACATGCAAAAAAAGTTCCCGAGGAATAGGTGGGTGGAATTTCTATGACACAGTGTGAGCATGGGTCGAGAGGTGGGTCCAGTCTTTAAAGCCATTTCTAGCAAACGGCCTGTGCACCTTTTAGCCTGGGTATAAGTTTAAAGAAACCACAAACTCAATTGTGTTGGATTACCCAGCCTGCCCCTGTACCCAGCCCGCGGTCTCAACTCCTTTACAAATCCTATTGTCCTCCATGAAAGGCTGGCTGCAGGTACAACTGAGAACCAGTTTTAATGTGTTCACTTTCATGTGAAGTAATTATTTGTGAAGCTTTTTAATGGCTGCAATTCTCAGTCAGAGTATCCCCTTTTGTCAAGAGAGCAAAAGGGGACAGAGTCAGCTGTAACATTAGCTATTCTGGGCTGTGTGTAAAGTCTTAAGCCAAATTGTGTTTTCATTGCCCCATATGTTTTTTGCATTAGGATGTAGATCCTGTGTATGCATGTATTTTGAATCCTAAATCCGCTTGTTGTGTATGTGTGTCTGAGTTGCTGTTTGGACTACAATCTGAACTGTCCAGCTAGGGCTATCTGCTGCTAATCCCTCTGAATACAGACTGATTAGGCTAAAACCGCTTCCATCCCAGTGAGCAGAGTATGTGTGCGTGTGTGTGTTTTTGTTGTGTGTGTCTGTAGCGGTCAGCAAAGGGGGAATTTGCTTTGTTACAAAGCGGATTAATTTGGCTTGCCGTCACTAACAGCTTGGAAAAGTGCCCAGTCTCCTAACGAGAGGGTTTCTTATTAAATATTAAACAACATGCCATAAATACACCACCACATTACTTTTTAATATGGCCTACACAGGAGGAAATGACTTACTGTACAGCTTGATGGGAGAGCAACCAGAGCCCATGCTGGGCACTGTATCAGTGCACCTGGACATGCAGAGAACACTGCATCGTCGGCAGCAAAAGAACAAAGTGGAAGGAGGACACCGAGCGCTGCTTCCATAACAAAATGGATGCTTTGTTAATTCTCAAAATGGGAACGGGAAATGTGGCATTTAGACTCTGTCAGAGAGATAAGACTCACACACGCACACGCACACACACACACTCACACACACACAGAGGAAGAAACACAGAGACAGAGGGATAGAGAGAGTAATTTCAGCCACAAAGCCAGATCAAGACATCTTGATATTTCTTGACATTTTGGCTAAATTAGATACTTCCTCGGCACATTAGACAGCCTCTACCAAATCAGGAGGATAAAAACATTTCAGCTATGAAATTTAACCCTTCGCCACAGACACACACACAGAGCCTGAGCCGTGCTCAAATTGTGAATAAAGGTTGTTGGTAATGTCCTCATCCCTCCACTACATAGTCATTTTCTCAGAGCAAACAGTCGGCGTGAGTTACGAGGCTTCGCCTGGCTACGGAGTACAGTATCTGCCCTCCTTTTTAACATGGGATGAAAAAGAACTGTGTCAACATGTCTCGCTCTAAGCCAAAAACAAGCAGAGAGGCCAACGAGCAGACAGAGGGAGGGGAGGATAATGTGATCTTGAAGCGCGCTGACCCTTGTTACTTCTAACGCCTTATCTCATTTTAGCATTCTGCGCAGCGCTCGTGCAGGGCAAACGCAAAGTCTCGATAATAACCTTCATTTAGTAATTGGTATGCAGAGGTCTGAAAAATGAATTACTGATCAGTGAGCTGTTACCACGGTGATAATGTGAACTGCAGGCCTAAGGAGGAATTCATCACGGCAGCAGGGAGAGATGGGAGTGGAGTGGGGGTGGAGTGCGGGATAGAAAAGTGGATAAGCGCCTTGACTCAATCTTCTCCAAGTGCGTGACATTGGCTATATTTATAATATGTACTTTACACATGTAGCAGGACTGGAAATGGGGTCCCTGAGGGGACTTAGGAGGCTGCAGAGGTGGTCCTATAGGGTCCAGCAGCAAATGAGGAGTGACTTAATTCACAAGGAAGTGTGCCCATCACAGAACAGAATGACCTTTAACTTCAAGTTCACTCTCAGCAGTATAGAACTTTATAGCAACCCACAACCAAAATCTTTCCGCTCAAAGTGTCAGAAAAGCTCGTAAGTGGGGCTTGAGTATTATTTCCAAGGTCAGTCAGAATCAAACTCAGAACAACAGAAAACAATCAGAAAATGATGAATGAATAAATATATAGCAGTTTTCATAACTGATTGATCATTTCAATAATCTATCCAAAAAATAGTTGATTCACTCAGAACAATTCTCAGCTTATATGAATCTTTCAGTCATATGCTGATTATACTTTTTCCCCACTACATTTCACAGGTAAATACACCACACTTATTCTTACAAGTTACACTGAAAGATTTTATATGAAGCATGGCACGAATTAAGGGTTTAATAAAATATGACATATTGTTTTAGATAAAACTCATGTTCAAATTTGCTCCACTATAACTACACTGAGAGCACTACAGTGAAAATAAATATATCTGCATGTATGTGAGGCACATTTTGCAATGATTCTTGATATTTCATAAACAAAACAATTTCTCAGCACTCATGAATAAAATGTTTCAGCTTTACTATCATGTTTTTACAGTAGAATAGCAGACCTAAGATGAGATCACTGTTCAGCTTACAGACCAACTATAAGACTGTAAGAGACAGCACATTTAGAATATCTTACAACCCATATATTACCCATACTAAATCTAACAAATAAAATGAGATTCTTTTAATTGCAGAGACATAGCACAGATGTACAACTGACCTTGATTGTAAGCGGTGTGTGTGTCTGTCACAGGTGATTTTTGGACTATTTTCTTTCAACTCTTGAAACTCTCCTTAACAAGGAGAAACTGAGTGGTTTTGATTAGGGAACAACCGAGCACAAAGCCCAAAGCAGACAAAAATGTTGGTACGATAACTCAACCAGAAGCTGAAAAAAACCCAACGACTGTGTCAATGTAGTGGTGGTTGTAAAAAAAAATACACTACCACTACGGTAAAAAAGTGAAAAGGACAGAAAAGGTAAGGGGCAATGACAGCAAACAGCAGCATCCTCCTCCGTGAAGCCTGTTTCCAGCAGGCAAAAACTCATTTATCTGCCAGTATGTAATGTTAATGCTTTGATTCATAGTCCAACAAATTTAGCCCAAGATAAAAACCAATATGCTCCTATAAATCTGATTACACGGACAAAAATGTCTCTCTGGAAGCAAAAGAAAAGATTGAAAACCTCCCTCCGACTGATGTATTCATGAAGTCCCCTGTCAAAGCTAAGTGAAGGGACTAACACACCATGTGATGAATGACACAGCCACATGTTTATTTAACATTAGCCTTTATTAAACACTGGCGTGATTCTAGCATCCCCTCACTGCTGACAAACTCAATTAGCACACAGAGAGTAATGCCTGTGTCCTTTTTTTTTTTTTAGCATCGTAGGAGCACAATTGCAGGACACTAAGCCACGCTATCAATTATCCTAATCAAACAAAGACTTAATGGACAGCAAATAATCCGTTTAAAAGCACTAAGCTGACTGATTTGTCCGCAACAAACTAACTGTATCCTATTCAGCAGTGACTTGCTGCTGGGCCAGCCTCTGAATCACACCTGGACATACATGGCATAGCTTCATATATGAGAGAGGGCCCGTATGAAGAGGCAGCGCTGGCCACGCTCACAACAGGACATGAAGCGGCTGGCTGGCTCTGTCCTGATTAGGAATAAAAATGTTCCACAGCAGTAAAAAAGACAAAGTGATGCAGTTCAACAGCTCTGGGTACTTAACTGCAAGGCTTTATTGGTCGCAGCTCAGGTGTGTTTGCACAGTGCTGTGTGTATGGAGAGCTGGTCGCATTCAGAATCTTGTTTCAAGACTGAAATTCCAAACAGGCCCACAGTGTGGTCATTTTATTAATAACCTAAAATGAAATATTATTTAAGGCAACTCTAGCCCCATTATCTAATATTACCACCCTCTCATTTAGAGGTCCCCTGTGCCAAAATTATTTTTTATTACCTTTAATTTATCTGTTGATATTATGCTCACATGCTGAATACACTTGAATAAATTCACACAGAATCCACATGCAGCCAAACTAAGATACGGAACACAGGGACCCAATATAGACCCACGCCTCGTCTTTTTGTGATGCAGATTTTTGGCAATTTTAGACCTCAGCTTCATTCATTAAAAAAACACAAAATGCTTATACATTTGAAACAGGACCACATACAGCTGCTGTGCTTCCACGGTGGAGGAAAGGAGAAAACTACCGTTGGATACCTGATACCTCTAAAACTGTGAGGACTGACCAAAATACATCCCTCACACAGAATCAAAAAGATGGTACTGAATGTCTGCTCATATGCATGCTTCTATAAATATTTTTGCTATATCAGTTTAGTTTAGGTAAGATAGTTGCACATCTAACATTTGACAATGTGTCCTGATTTTTTTAAATAGTAAAATAGGCACCAAAAAAGTATCCCTTTGTTAATGTTACCAAATTCAGGTATACCTTTTAAATGATACCCAGCCCCTGCACTTGTATTAAAGTGTGTGACTATTCATAACAGAATATGAACTCAGGCGGGTAGTGCTCACATGTAATGCTAATGGACTCAAAGTAGGACATCTCCGTCCGCATAAAGCAGCTAGCTGGCTCAGTCCTGGTTAGGAGTGACAATGATCCACAGTGGTGAAAAATAAAAACCTGAAGCGGTTGTGAAGTTGGAACTGAAAAATCTAACTGAGCCTATTAGAGCTAAAACAGGGGCTGTGATGGTTCAGCTGTGTGTGTTTGTGTTTACTGAGGTCTGTGCAGCCCATCCAGCCCTACTGGACTGACAGTGGAAGTGGCAGGCGAGCTCCATTTGGCACAAGGGCCCCTGCTGCGGCTGTCCAGACGTGATGGCAGGCTCCATCCATGGAGGACCCGCACCAAAGAAAGCTCATCACTGAATGAAGACATAAAACTGGCATTCTTCACTCAGTGGGGCCCTATTGTATGAGCTCAGACGGGTTCCTTTAGAAAAAGGGAGATTAAAAAAGAAAAAAGGATGGGTGTGGGAGAATGTGGTCCGTGAGGAAAAAGAGGAGCAGGAGGGAGTGCAGTCTGAGAGTAACTGCATGAACTAATGCATTAATTAATTTAATGAACGAATGAATTGCCTGTTTTGTTTGCCACGGCCGCAACCTATTTGGTCCACTTCCCAGCACTCCGGAGCGCGGCCTCATTAAAAAGCCTGTCACGGCTCGTCAAGTGGTCTCCAGCACCAAGTGACCAAGCTCGCAGGGAGCGGGCCCGTCATTAACACCGCCACATATTTACAAACAACAGCGGTGGGGTTCGCTTTCTGCCGGTCAACATTAAATCATCACGTGTCTGAGAAGAGAGGAGCAAATATTAAGAGACGTATTCCCATTAAGGGTGAGCACTACAAGGCAAGCTCGCAGAGACGGGATCTGATTCTGTTAGCAGCATCACCACAGATGCCGTTTTTTTCTTTTTTTCTTTTTATTTTGAGAGACAACAGGAAATTATAAGCAACAGTGTCACCGGAGAGGAATCTGAATGTCTCAACAGCATCAGAATAAAAGCTGATTGTGGGACACAGTGAAACGCCTCGAGCAATGCTGACTCTTTTTTTTCTCCATCTCAATCCAGTGTGAGGTGCAACCTTTTATTAAAACAAGCTTTCTTTTTTCCCCCTAAACAAATGAACAAGAAGAACAGAGATTTCAGCACCGCGCTGCAAAGCAACCACACGCTAATCCTCAAAGCCTACTCCAGTCCTCTAGAATCCCGGAAAAATCTAATTAACTCACAGTGAAAAGGGTCGTAGGTCGTACAAAGTCACAGGAAAGTCAGCTCTTACCAGAGGAGTGGCCTCGGTTGGTGGCATCATGGTCACTGTCTCCTTGCTCGCTGTCTCCGTGGCCACTGTCTTTGGAGCTGACCAGGTCCGCCTCCTGGAACGCCGAACTGAAAGCAAAGAGATCATTAAATCAAAGCCGCTCCATGTTTTCATGTAAAAGCAGTTATGATTATGCCAGACCTAATCTAATCTCTCTAATCCCATCTCATCATCTGGAGCATCATCACAGTAATGAGAGTTATCAATGAATGGAGTAGGAGCCGTCGGCAGATAAGAGGTTTATTACAGGTGACTGTGACGGAGCAGAGAGGCAGCAGAAACAATCTTCTTCCATATTTACCTGTTGACACGTCTCGGCCTGTCAACCAGGTAGCTGAGCTCAGCTCGCTGGTGTTTGGTCTGAAAGAGAAGGGGCAGTTTTCAGTGTGTGTCACTCAAGCGCCTTGTGTAACATGATTAGCAGAGGCAACAGAGGAAAAAGATCACCAGAAGTGAAGCAGCCCACACAGTTTATGTTAGCTATGACATGAACCTGAGCTGTGTTCAACCTTTACACATGTCACTCATATCTGGTGAACAGTGTGTGTTTGAGGAGGTGTGCTTTCCCACGACGGGGCACGGCTTTACAGATATGTTACCAGAGCGCAAGACGAAGTAATGCACCTATTCAGGCTGGCACAGCCAAGAGACGCATCCTTGTTCTAGTGCGACTCAGCAACATTGTGACCAGTATGCGTAATGTGAATGAACGCTCCTCTCTCCAGGGCCCGGGTCACACACACACACACACACACACACACACCAACAGCAACCAGCAGCCTCTGAGCCACCGTACATCCCTCTGTGCTTCTCCTCAGATTTTTTTTCTGCTTCAAAGACTTGGGAGCCCAACATAAACATGCAATCACTGCTGCTGGAGGGCCGACATCCCTCAGCACTGCAACATGACAGCAACCGGTGGTCAAGTCGCTGCCTTATTTAAGGAATGGCATTAAAGCAAACACAGAAGATGTTGCAGCATACTGTGTGTGTCAGCATCAACAGTCATTTACAGACCTGGATGGCACTGAACTGATTAGAATGGCTCCTGTATGATTCATGTTTGCTATCTGTCATGTAGAGGTGTGTTTAAACTGCATCAAACAGGCAGGCTTCATGTGTCCTTTGTATGAATCAGGTTTTAGACATGCTGAGGGTCTCTGAATGGAGGGTTGGATTAAACTGTAGGTATGAGAGGGACTCTTACCTCGTTTGATAAAATGCTGCCATTTGATATGATGTCAGGCTGCTGGTCTGTGTACCCTGTCACTATGGCCCCGCACGGGTTGTGATCGGTGTCAGTGCTCCTAGAAGGACTACACGGCTTTAGGAACATGAGGTCGGTTTTGGCAGACTCTGGAGTCAGACATACCTGGTAGCAATAGTTCTGGTTTTGGTGGTGGGAGCTGAAGCTCCCTGACTCCTCCACGGGGACCTGAGCCGTGCCAGCCCCGCTGACGTTACCAGCACTTTGCACCAGCATGATATCCGACTTGCTGAGCTTTTTCTTGCGGGCCCGGCCCTGCCGTGAGCAGCAGGAGCTGCAGCCCAGGCAGCAGTCACTGGTCAGACAGGTGTAAATGTTGAGCTTTTTGTCCTTCTGGCAGCGCACGGCCAGCACGATCATGACCAGGAGGAAGATGAAGGAGACGGAGCCCAGGGCGATGATGAGGATGAGGGTGAGGTCCAGGGTGCCGTCTTTGGCCTTCGCAGAGCCTCCCCGGTCCCCCCCGCCGCGGCCTTCAGCCACACTGTCCACCAGCATCACCAGCACGCTGGCGCTGGAGGACAGCGGCGGCTGGCCGTGGTCTCTCACCTCGATCAGGAGGTCGTACAGCTGGTGGGGGTCTCGCTTGGCAGAGACCCGCCTCGCTGTCCGCAGCTCTCCCGTCCTCCAGTCCATCCTGAACATGCCATTCTCGTTCCCCCTCTGGATGCTGTAGGACAGCCGCGCATTCTCCCCGTCATCCGCGTCCATAGCCACGATGCGGGTCACCAGGTAGCCCGGTTCAGCCGAGCGGGGCAGGGGCTCCTTGGCCGTGCCGTTCTTCCCCAGGGGGGCCAGGACCAGGGGGGCGTTGTCGTTCTGGTCCACGATGATAACTTTGACCGTGGCGTTGGAGGAGAGCTCCGGGGTGCCCGCGTCTCTCGCCTGGACCATGAAGGTAAAATCCTTCAGCTGCTCGTAGTCAAAGGACCTGAGGGCGTACAGGTAACCCGTCTCCTCGTTGATGGACACATAGGTTTTGACTGACATGCCCTGGATGTCACACTCTAAAATGGAGTAGCTGATGAGCGCGTTCTGGCCGATGTCCGGGTCCAGAGCCGTCACGGCGTGGATGTACGCCCCCGGCACGTTGTTCTCCGTCACATACACATCATATATGGGCTGCGTGAAGGTGGGCGCGTTGTCGTTCTCGTCTGACACCTGGACACGGATGGACTTACTGGTCGCCAGAGAGGGTGTCCCCTTATCCCGCGCCACCACCGTGACGGAGAAGGAGTCCGCCTGCTCCCGGTTCAGCGGCCCGTCGGTCACTATGGTGAAATAATTCCTGAAGGAGGATTTTAATTTGAACGGGACGTCTCCGAGGATCTCCACGTGGATCTGTCCGTTCTCCTCCGCGTCCCGGTCCGTCACACTGAGCAGCGCGATGACCGTGCCCGGAGCCGCCTTCTCGCTCACAGACTCGGTGACGGTGCTGAAGGTGATCTCCGGCGCGTTGTCGTTCACGTCGCTAACTTTAACCAGCACTTTGCAGTGCGCGGGGACCGCGTTTGGCCCCAGGTCCTTAGCCTGGACGAAAATCTGATACAAGCTGCTCTCCTCGAAGTCCACCTCTCCGCGCACCTCGATGCGCCCGGTGCGCGGGTCTATGCTGAACAGGTCCTTGACGCGGTTGGAGATGTGGTTACTGAAGGAGTAAACGATCTCCCCGTTTAATCCCTCGTCCAGGTCGGTGGCGTTCAGCTGTATGACCAGTGTGCCCACTGGGGCGTTCTCCGAGAGGCTGACCGTGTACACGGGCTGGTCAAACACCGGCACGTTATCGTTGGAGTCCAGCACTTTGACCACCAGCAGCGCCGTGCCGGTCCGGGGAGGCTGACCTCCGTCCACCGCGGTCAGCACGTACCTGTGCGCCGCCTGCTGCTCTCGGTCCAGCGGCTTCTCCAGGACCAGCTCCGCGAACTTGTTCCCGTCCGTCTGGGTCTGCACGTCCAAGTAGAAGTAGTTGTTAGTAGGTGATGTCGTACGTGCGTAAAGCGTTGGAGCCCACGTCCGGGTCGAAGGCGCTCTCCAGGGGGAAACGGGTGCCCGGAGTGGCGCTCTCTGAGATCTCCACCGTGATGTCTGTCTCCGGGAAGCTGGGCGGGTTGTCGTTAATGTCCACCACTTCGATTTCGACCCGAAACAGTTCCAGCGGGTTCTCCAAGAACACCTCCATGTTGAGCTGGCAGCTGGCGCTCTGCTTGCAGATCTGCTCCCGGTCGATCTTTTCGTTAACGAACAGGACGCCGTTCTCCAGGTTCACCTCCAGGTACGGTGTCCGAGAACTGGGCACCACCTGGAAGCGGCGGGAGGCCAGTTTGGTAAGGTCCAGTCCCAGGTCCTCAGCGATATTCCCCACCAGGGTGCCATGGTCCGCCTCCTCCGGTACAGAGTAGCGTATCTGAGAGAGCACTCCATCCGCGACGCACAGGGCAATCAAAAGCACAATCATCGCCGGAAAAACAAGTGCACTTGGGTAAAAAAAAAAATATATATAAATCGGATTATCCTTTGTTAATGCACACACTGTCAATTTCCATCACCTATTTCAGTCCAGAGGCAAAAGTCTCCAAAATGCGTAAAAGTCCCCAAAAACGTATAAGGCGTCCGGAGGAATCTGTCCCGCTAAAAGAGCGGGGATATTTTAAAAGGATTGTGATATTTTAAAAGGATTTCTAGCGAAGCTTTTACAGAAGCTTTTCTCTCTCTTCTGGCTCCGCTGTCTTGATTTTCAGACTCGTCCCGGAGAAGCTGCAGCGCACATTCCAGCGAAGCGCAGCGCAGCCGGAGTGATGGAACTAGTCTGGGAAAGAGTTGGGAATGAAAGAAATCATAATCCATGTAAGGAAAATAAGAGACACATTTTCTCTACTGTCATCCCCCCTAATCAGAAAACAGATCTGAGACTTGTCCTCTTGTCTGCTCTGGCTCTGGCTCCTGTTGGCACCCTGCTCCCTCACTGCGGTCTCCCTCCAGTCCACTCTCTAATGACGCTGTTCACTCAACTATTTGCTTTTTTCCCCGCATCGCGCCTCCCCTCGCAGCCCTCGCGGCTGTAAATCACGCTGAGAGCTCTCTCCTGATTGGACAGACGGGCTGCCTGTCAACATCCGCTCGGCTCAGGTCTCCCTCACCGCCTCTCTATCTCTCTCTACCTTGCTCCGAGCCCGTGCTGGCTCCTCTTCAGAATACCAAGCGCAGGAGAAAAGAGGAGCAGAGAGGACATTTATGAGTTTAAACTCAGCTGTTAAATCGTGATCACACTCCCCACGTGGCCGCGGTGTAAAGAGCATCCTCTAATGAAGCACTGTGCGCTCAGTCAGTGGGGACTTGTTGACTCGGTGGCGCGGCCTCTGTGGGCCCCAGGACAGGTGGGGCCAACCGGGATGATGCATGCAAATGTTGTGATATGTATGCAGGGAATCATTGGCCATTCATGTGCTGCTCTCAAGGCCGTGCACTATAATTACACCAGTGGTAGTGGCGTTATTAACTTTCCTCCAGCCTCACAGCAGCTCTCTGACAAGGACAGCGGCACATCGGTGGACCTCATACGACCCCTAGCGGCAAAACTGCACACCGGAGTGTGACTCACACACGGTCCGGGTTTACACTGTAATAACCAGAAAAGTATGCTTAACTTCATTTCACTGATATTTGTGTGTGGACCAGTGAGTGGATATCAGAGGTAAAACTGGAAGATGGCTTTACGGTCAGACTTCCTCTGGACCTATTCTCTGGAAAAAAAATGAGTTACAATGAATATAGTATATTATATAGTATAGTATATTTAAAGACAAAAATAACAGACATAAACATGCAGAAATGACAGCTAATGTCTATCACATTTTATGTCTATTGTGGAAACTTTGATTGGGATGGTGTAAATGATGGTAGAGAAGTCCTCTTCTCAGATTTGTTTCTGTATTTATATTTTAATTTATGATTTAGGGCATCAATCTGATTCTGAGGAACAATTGAGCCTAAATGGCCTCCTCCCTGAAGACATATAAAACTATCAATTCAGTTACTTTCTCAGGACTTTGCTTTTTATAGCAATAACTAAAATAATACTGTTACTAATAAAATAATAATAAATGTTATTAATAGATCAGTCCAACAGTGATGATGGCATTCTAAAATGTAGAAAGGTGGAGGTAATAAAGAATAAATAAGGTACAAAGGAGCAGTAAAGTTTAAAAATAAAAATCACGCTGCAATTGTATGAGTATTATTTGCAAGGGAGACCAGGCCAAAACAGCACAATTACCAAAGAGTTTGTAGTCCTGAATTCAGTCCATCCGTCCATTCAGATTCCTTTGGCAGACTGTTCCAAGTAGCTGGAGCAGAAAACATGGAACTGAATAATTTCTCCAACATTCATGTTAAACTGTGCACTGTGCTTCTTATATGCAATGAAGGTAGGTAGACTGAAATATCAGAAATAACTAAACCAGCAGTCAGCAAGACAGCATGTATAAGGCTTTTTTTTGCTTGTTTTTTAAATTTTATTTAATTTGAATTATTTCTGTTCTCTATAATTATGGCTCTTCCCCATGTCTCTTTCTGTGAACTGACACTTTACTGTAACAGGACATCTGTGCAAGATCAGTTGGTGTATGAGCTCAGCTGAGGCAGGAGAGCAGCACAAGTCAGACCGAGTGCTCCCCCTAGTGAAAGACTATAGTACTACACCATACACACTGCTACACCAGTGTGGTCTTTGCTCTCTCCACTGACACTGTCTACTGTACTGGAGTGCCCATAGACTTATATTTACGAACTGCAGTGAGTAAAATACACACACACACATTCACAGTGCACGATTCAGGCTGTCTGTGGATCTTCACAGCTACACAGAACAGACCACTGGAGGAGAAACATGAATTTGCTCCAAGAAGAGATCTAAAAAGATTTCTAAATCAAGTCCCATCAAGTCAGTGGTGCAGTCAGACATGCATCACTGTCTGCTCAGATAGCCAGCGTGAGAGTGAGGAGGCTACTAGAGCATTATGCATGTGCAAATGCACACATAATCCAGGGTGAGCACTGATACCTAAACCACATTCAGAGTCATGAACAATAACTAATTTAACTACACAAATATGATTTGACTTCTCTCATCCCTACACCACTCTCACATACACACACGCACATGCTGAAACAGCAGCACACAGCCCTCTCATCCTGATATACATGGTCATAACATTTTATATTTTAAATCGTTTTTCAGGCTAAAAATACAGCGTATCGGCCTGTAATTGCTGTCTTTTGGTGGGTAAAAATAATGGTCGTCTTGCACATCAAAAGTTTCCCACACATTGTTGCAGGCACATGGGGAAAAAGTGTAGTGTCTAAAAAGGGTGCCCTAGAGCAATCCCACCCATAAGATAATTAGAGCAGAAGAAACAGCATGTAATCATCAAGTGTTACAAAGCTACAGGGACCAGAGAGCATCATCTAATCTGAAACCAAGCACTGTCTCTCCTCCTGTTAGCTTTAACAAGCACACTATCAATTAACACACAAGTGGAGCCACTCCTGTGGTGTCACACTCAAGGTATATTTAGATTTTAGGGAGGACAAACAATGTTAGGCCACATTAAGAACACAGTCTGAAAGAAGCATTGCTGCATATTAATGGGAAATACACAAACTGGAAACTGGACAGAACTGTCTGTCATTCCTCTTTGTGTCTTACCCACTGCAGAGTTTGAGAAAATGTGACATTTAAAGAATTGCTGTGACTAAAGACAAAAGTGTTTGGAATATGACAGGACTGTGGTACTGCAGAGACACAACATGTAAATCAGAGTTATGGACTCAAATCTCATGACTTGGATTCAAGTCAGACTGATTTATGTGTCTGATGACTTGAGACGTAACCTGACAAAGTTAAAATGACTTCATTACAGTTGATTTGAGAGTACTCTTAGACTTTTCTGACATAAAACACTTAAATGATCTCTTAATTTTTCTGACAGTAGATATAATTCAATCAATCACATACCAACCATTCACATGACACATGCAGGAGGTAAAGATGAACCTTACATTAGCTGTGCTCAACAACAACAACAACAAAAACAACAACAACAACAACAACAACAACATATAAACCAGTCGTGTCAGTCATGAGATAAGAAATCATTGGGTTATTTTTAAGACTTTCTTTATAACAATAACAGGGGATGCTGATATACAACAATGGTTGGAGGTGAAAAAAAAGCTGTGTTGAAATGACATGATACAATCCATTAGTGCCTACCAGGACCAGGATACCCCAGAAATGACTGTTATTGTGTCATAGAAATACAATAAAAACATTAACATTTTGCAGTTTACAGTTTTAAATGATTTTACACCGAAAAAAAATAAAAGAGGCATGAATAAATCTGAGCCCAGAGTAAATCGTTTATTCAGGTGGTTCATGAACTGTTGGCACAGTTTATAAATCCGTGCCCACAAATGTGAATGTACAGATTTACACGTCTCTTCTTTTATCAGCTGATCAGAGGGGGGTCGTGTAAAATAATAAATACACATGTGAAAAAGCATTCATTAATATCGATGATATGATTTTTGATTGCATGACATTCGATTGCACAACATATAATTGTTTATGAGTGGAAACAGAGTTTCGGACTGTGACTTGATCTTGACTTGTTCTTCACTTGGGACTTGTTCTCGACTTTGGCCTTTCTTAAAACAATGACTGTGCCAAAACTCTGCAGTGTCATCAAGCTTGAGAGAAAGAAGGGACTTCTAATCTATCTCTGTCCACATGAGTTATTATTTTCAGGGATTGCCATGATAATCAGTTGGTTGTTCCACCACTGTGGATCAGACTGAAATATCTCAACAAGCATTGGATGGAGTGTCATGAAGCCTTGCTGACTTTTTATTTGATGCCACCATAAAAAAAATGTTTTGGTTTAGGAATGCACCATGATGTCGGCATGTTATCGCTATCTGCTGATAAAGCCTTCAAAATTAAATATCAGCATCAGCTGATAATGACAAGTTCTTCTGATATAACAGGCCAATAAGATGACGTTTTTATTATGCACATGCAATGTGAATTGTTGACGGAAGCAGGTGCGACATTATGCCAGCGGTTTGGAGGTTTTTTTTTTAAGTGTCTGAAACACATAGCAAAGTAGTTATGTGTCAGTCATGCGAGGAGGAACACGCAAGTACCTCAGAGAGCCCAGCACAAGTGTTGATAGTGAACTGTTCAGTGCTGTCTCCCATGTCATAGATGAGAAGAGACACTGAATAGACTGTGAAAGGGCAGGGATCCTCATTTTCGTACAGAATAATCTGCCTCTCATACTTGACTTATAGGATATGGGCCTATCAGTCTTTCGGCCTCAATCACAGGGTTAAAAGGAGGGCTACGTTTTGCCCATCACCTGGTGGTTACAGGGTTTTGTAGCTCAGAGAAAAGTACAGCAGACATGCAGGCAGGTTTTCAATTTGTCTGTTACGATTTGAAAGATTGTATAGTGAACACAATATTTTGACTTAATTCTTTCAATTAATATATTCTGAATATATTCTAAAGCAAATGTACTCATTAAGGCTCATTTCAACAGAGATCAAATTCATTTACTTGTTTTGCAGCTTGTGAAAAGCACATCATCCAAGGCTGTTAAAATAGGATGGATTATACAGTTTTGTTGTAACACAACAATAAATGTGGCATGTTTTACATGTAACACAAGTTGAATTATTTTTCTTAGGTTGCCCAGAAAATATGCACATCTTGAAAAGCGTTGTATTTTATGCCTGCATTGGCCATCATGATAAGAGTAGGTAATCATGTTAATTCCAGGAAGACTTGATGTTCACTGCAATTAGGTGGACAGAAACATGCATACATTAGTACTGGCATTAGCAATTGGCCAAAATCAGTTGGAAACTATCGGCAGAAATCCAATCCATCCAATCCATGGTTTATGACCATGTACCTGCAAAATGAATGATATTCCTGACTTTGTGATTAATGCTAATTTGTGAATGTTAGCACAGTAACACACTGAACTAAAATGGTGCGCTAGGTAAAAATTATACCCACTAAACAGCAGCATGTTATAACTGTTATTGTGAGCATGTTAGCATGCTACATTTAGTGTTCAGCTCACTGTAGAGTTGATAATCTTGCAGGAAGTCAAGGCTTGATAATTTCCTTGTATTATTACTTCACCTCCTCTCTATTTTCAGGGTATTCCTGCTTCCTCCCCTGTGTGTGTGTGTGTGTATGTGTGTGACCTCCAGCAGCCTCTAGATAACCTGTTAACTTGAAGCAAGGCTGTTAGAACTCAGGTGAGAAAACTGCTGTTTGTCAACCTTGAATTATTCCCTTCTCATTTGTTAAAGGTACACAATGGACAGCTTGTCAGAAAAGTAATTGCATTTTAAAACAACAGAGAAGGGTGAGGGCTGAAGTAATTCACACACTTCAACAGGCTGAACTCCACTCTGGAAAACAAAAGTGAGTGGCTGCTTGAATTGTGCAGAGGTACACACATACTAAAGTGAGTGTTTTTTTTTTTAAAAAAAGGTAGAACATGGCTTTATCCAACTGATGGTGTTTGAAGCTGAAACACACTACCACAGACTGACAGGATCGTCTGAAAGCTGTTAAAGCTTGTCTACTTTCCCAGATTCTGCCTATCACCTCGGCTTATTTAGCCCCACTCACAATCCCATTTCCCAGGCTGCATGTGACACCTTAAAGACACTCGCTCACAGGTGCTTTAATTTTGTGTAAAACCAATAGGCTGCTTTTCAGTGGATACAACAGCCACTGTCAAAGACTCGTCTGCTATTCCAGCTACATACACTCAGTGGACGCTTTATTAGGTACACCTGTACAATATAATGCAATCTATACAACAGCTTCTACAAATCCCGCCTTTATGAACTTGGTCATGTTCAGTTTTTGTTGACTTTGTCTAAAATATGTGAAATCAATAATATGTTTGAGGGCTGAGGTCACAGTTAAAGGTGCTGTTGTACTGGATTGCATCTTACTGAGAGGCTTCTACTTGTTTGTCCTCGCTATTTATGAACACGAGGGCTCACTATAGTAGAAACACTTCTGAATATAATGCAGTCTAATACAACAGCATCACTATGACCTCAATACTCAAACATCTGAATGAACACATTTCAGACAAAGTCAACAAAAACAGAACATGATAAACTTTGTAAAGGTAGAATTTAGAGCAGGTGTACCTATGTGCTAACTTAAAAAAAAAAACTTCTGTACACGCCTAAGCACACAGAGATGTACGTACATACACATTGTCCAGAATGGGACTGTCACTGGTGGCATCACTCAAGCAGTGAGAGCTTCAGTCAGTCAGTCAGCTGGCAAGAGGCAGACGGTGTGAAGCCAACACGAGGCTCCCCACAGCGACACAGAGAGAGACAGACAGAGGTGAGCGGAGGAGAGACAGACAGAGAGGAGTGGACAGATGGAGAGAAAAGTGTGGATGGATGGAGAAGGAGAATTGCGGACACAGATGGACGTCAGACAACAGAATCAGAGCGGCTGAGCCAGCCTGCCTCACATCAAACACTTTATAATCTTCAAAAAGTTTAAACTGCAGGCAAGTAGTGCTCAGACAGTGATAGGAATAGTTCAGTTCACACATTGAGACATTTAGTTTCGACCTGGTATCAACATGTGATCTATATTTCAGTACATTATCTGGATTTTCACCTGGTATTAGAAATCCAAATGTTCCTGTCATCTCAATTCCACTACATTGTGAAAGTCAGTGAATAAAATATCTTGAAGAAGTGACCGTACAGTATTTACCACATAGTCAGCTTGGAGGTTTTCGGCCACCTGAAGATCTTGAAGTCCTCTTCCTTCAAACAAAGGCCTTGACGAATGTGTTCCCATTGAAATTGCTGTGTAAGCTATGACAGGTAGCTTGGAAAATGACGATAAAACATATAAAAAGGTTATAAAAAGGTTACATTTGTCCAAGGAACGTAATAAACAAAATCTTATATCCTATTGTAGATGACTTTGATCACTCTGTTGTTATTCTTAAGGAGTTAAAGATTGCAGTATCCCTCAATTCATTTCCAAAAAACAGGGCAGAGAAAGAGTTGGTAAGCAGTGTGAATTCTCCCTTTCAGATCTGCTTTAAGAGACTCAGGTTGTGAGCCAAGTCTTTGTTTGCCTCAGCAGTGGTGGTTGGTCTTCTAGTTTGTGATGTTTGTAAAGATAAACTCTCCCTGCTTCTAACTGTAACCATAATAAAAAAGTGGATCATGGAAAGAAAAAACACTGTAAGAAATGAAGGAAGATGTTTATGGTTCTTTTATTGACTTACATTTAACACAGGTTTTTAGCTAGATGGTGAATCAGAAAATAAATTAAACATCAAACTTAGGAATGATTCATTTGAATCTGTCTATCTATCTGTCTCCATTCTGTCTCCTGTTGATTTCCCCCCAAATAGTAATAATAATAATAATAATAATAATAATAATAATAATAATAAATAACAAATAATAAAAATAATTTACTATGACAGTCTGGACTGCTCACATGTGCCACCTAGTTGTTGTTGGAACTTGCTGCAGCTAGAGCTTTAATCTGATGGATAAAATCTATCCCCCGCCCCCCCAAATCGACTTTTAGACAGGGCTTTGTAACTTTGGCCATTCCCACAGGTAAGTGAGATAACAAGCGGGAACACCCAACTTTTGTGTGTGCACTCCAGAGAGCATCCATAAAACAGATGTTGGTTTACTCATTGTAACAATGGCTTTTATTTGTTTTTGGGAATGAACTCTTCATATATCATATATGAAAAGTCATATTTTAATTTATTCTACACAGTGGTATCAATGTCACACTGTTTCTGTGTTTCATCCTTCTGTCATCAGAATCACAGTTTTTAAGTCAGATTTACTGTGGAGGACTACACATTCTCCTTTCGAGTTGGTTTTTTAGAAATCCCAAAGTTTGTTTAGAAATTGGCATACGCCTTCTTCTGTGCATACACAACATTGCAGTTCTAGAGGTTAAAGGGACCCAAGTTTCTTTCATTTCTTGGGGTAAAGGGAAGTTTCCATTCCTCAACAGAATGATTTCAAAGAATGGACTTGCCATGAATAGTGACTGGTTATACAAACCCTAGTGGATCATAGAGGCTGCTGACAGTTGAAAGAACAACTCATTGAGTAATAGATATTTCCTCATCAGGAACACTGAAGGTGAAGCAATCTCTCCTGAGGACACAAATGAGACCAAAACTGTGTTATGTGGGTAACTCATCTGCCTCAAGAGTATTTCAGTTTATTTAGATGATCTTGGGATGAAAAGGCCTCCTAGATCTCTTCCTCAGTTGGCTGCAGTTTTGTGCAACCTCAAGTTAGATTTGAGTAGGAATCACTTGAGTGTTCCTGACTAAGGGTGCGGAAGGGAGAGACTGAAGTCAGTCATTTACAAAGAGATCACATGTCACAAACTGTTTGACATTATCCTAGCCATGCTCTGCAATGGTTTGCAAAGTGGGATAAAGCAAATATTGTTCTCTTTCAAGAATGTCCTCGAGTTCTTCAATGGGTTTCTCCCAAAAGACTCAGCATTTAAGAAGGGGGTGTGGCTACTGGTGAACATGACTGTAGTTATTACAGTCATCAAATTTTTTTGCTTTGGGCATTGTGTCGGTGTGTGGAGCAAAGTTGAAGCTTCAGTCGTTTCTGATATTAACTTGGGAAGAGACGTGGTAGTTGCAATATACAGCCACCAGTTCCTAAAATGTCATGCCACCTCCATTGCCCTCTAATCAGTCTTCACGCACCATGTAAATGACAACACCTACATGAGAGAGTTTTTTGGTGACTTCAGCACAATCTCTCACATGAAACTGAGTACAACACTGTGCAACTGGATATTGGACCTCCTCACAAAGAGACCCCACGTAATTCAGACTGGTGGTCACACCTCCACCACTCTGGTACTCAACTCTTCAACTCTCTGCAGGGCTCCACAGCCCCATCTTGTTCATCACGTATACCCACAACTACAATAAGTTTGCAGATGACATCACTATCATTAGTCATTATTATGGTTTGTAATTGTAGGTAAAGGTGGAACCATCAATGATCTATCTGATCTGGTGTTGTAATCATAAATGAACCCTTAAAAATATTTCCCTCTTATATTTGTTCACATATCAGACTTCTTTTTGTTGATGTATCTCAAGATCTCAATAGTTAATTAACTAGAAATGATCAATAAAGCAACTAAAAAAATTAGAATCGTTCTTAAATGGAGATTATGATTCTAAATGTTAGGATGTGAAAATACGAATATTTTGGGAAAACACCTAATTATTATAAAAAGAAAAAACAGCTGTCAGTGTTTTGTGGTTAAACAGTGAATTTACTGTATGTGACTGTCTTTGGACAGACAGAAGAATTAGACAATTCACTGCTGTGCATGATGCTATGCTGAAGGTCTTCGTCTTTCTTTGTAAAGGTATGTGATTGCAGTGACGTCTGCACAGCATGGAGGTGCATTTAGATTGTTTGAAATTCTATTTGAAACCTCAGCCAGGTACATACTCAATTTGGAGCAGACAGGCATAGTGCAATAATCCTGAATGAAAGTAATGGTGTGAGTGAGTCACAGCTGGATTGGCTTGGAACATAAATAGAATGACCTGCTGAAAGGCTCCATCTGTGAGGAAGCTAGATAAATTCATCCATATTTGTTGGCTGAGATTTAAGTTTGCTGCATCATTATTTAGAGGGGAAAATGAGACCGGGGAGAAAGAAGAAAGAGGGATAGGATGCATGTGCATGTGTATCTGCCTATGTGTGTGAGATGAAGAGGTAAAAACACTCAAAGGAGACTGATCAAGGCAGGCCTGTTGAAAATTGTGAAATGTACTACATACAATCAACCAGAAGAGTAGTATTAAACAGCCTCTGATATCTGCAGATCTTTCAAATTCAACATGGCAAAGTTTCTGTAGGTGTCACCTTTCTAAGAAAATCCTGTCACTTCCTTCATGCTATATGTGCACTGTATGTACTGTATCATTTTCAAGGAATTTTTTCACGCAGTGCTTATAAGGCTGGCTGTGGACCAAAACCTCTTGGCATAAAAATGGTTTCTTCCAATCTGCAGCTGGCTTTATTAACAAGGCCCTGTACCACCGCTATGGCCTCTTATCTACCACCATCATCAATCTCTATGTCTATCTCAGTGCATTACATAAACAGAGATCTTTTGGACTATTATCTATGACATTGTACATATATTTTATACCCTGAACTTTTGCACATTCCTCTGTAAATATTTTGCACATTCCTGCCCAAGTCATTCAACCATGCTGATAGCGGCAGATGTGGAAGCTAAATTTAGCTACATTTTTGTTATGTGTTATGTTTTTGCATTATTACTGAAGCTCTTTGCCATCATTCATCAGTATTGTAAAAAAGAGTGTAGGTATTGAATTAAGTGAGATGATCACTGTCCACACCATCTTCCGACCATCCAACCAGACCAGCCGGACCAAGCGCAACCAAAAGTGGTGTGATAGCCCCAGTGAGAGGAGGAAGGCAGCGAGGATAAGAGCTAATCAGCATCACAGAGAACCTGTCATGGTCATCTCACATCTCCATCCTGGTTAAGAAAGCTTAGAAGGAGCAAGGGAATTTTTTCCTAAATTTCTTTAAGAAATACAGCCAGGTTCTTTTACAGAGGAGCAATAGAAGCATCCTGATTGGAAGCATTACAGATTTGTATGATTTGTGCATGGCCCAGGACAGGAAGGCCCTGCAGTGGGTTATTTAAACCACCCACAAGATGATTGGTACCCATTTACTGAACACCCAAAGGATAGTAAACTGACAGTACCCACTCTACTCCCTTTTTACCATGCTTCCATCTGGAAAATGATATCAGCTTGCATTTTGAAACCCTGTGTTATATAATGATAGATAGAGGGAGAGAGCAATGTAAGAGCCATGACATCTTGATGCCAGGGCAACAACCTCCATCTCAATGTCAGCAA
Source organism: Scortum barcoo (assembly GCA_023238725.1). Classification (NCBI taxonomy): domain Eukaryota; kingdom Metazoa; phylum Chordata; class Actinopteri; order Centrarchiformes; family Terapontidae; genus Scortum; species Scortum barcoo. Next base: position 27,745,882 of record CM041554.1, read on the forward strand.
ACAAAGGAGCTGTCATGGACTACATGAATAGACAGGGAGGACACACTCCCCTGTCCATCAATGTGACTATGATGGAGTGAGTCAGCAGCTTCAGGTTTCTCTGGTTCACATCACAGAGGACCTGACCTGGACTCACCACAGCAACACCATCACAAAGTCAGCCAGACAGCAGCTCTTCTTCCTCCGCAGGCTGCGGAGGCTCAACATGGACTCAAGGATACTCTGCAGCTTCTACAGGTGACCCATAGAGAGTATCTTGACTGGCTGCATGCTGTTAGCATCACTTACTGATCGTTAGCCATTTTATTTCAGACTGCAGTAGAAAGCTTGACTATGCTTGAGCTTCAGAACTGTTCTGGAAAATGTAGCTGTCATGAATGTTACCACACCACTTACTCAATAAAAGAGCTAAGCCATGAAAGGCTACTTGGTTCTGAAAACAGTGATGCTACCTCGAGCTTACTGAGAAATGTAATTAAACCAGTTACTGAACGCTGTTAAGAGCATTCATGACTTCAGCCTATAATTCATTGTACATCAAATGATACAATAATAAACTCTGATAGAATACAATAGAGAAAAGAGTTTTTTTTCTACATCTACATATAAAAGACCAAATAGTTTGGGGATTTACATTAAACATTATCACCACTGATGATAACATCATGGTATCATGATCATAACAATCATCAATCAATGCCTTTTTTCCTATGAGGTAAACAGGACATCTCAGTTAATGTATCGATCATTAAAGTCAATCGTGTTTTGCTGTGAGTCTGTGAACTATATACTGGGATGTTTGAGTCTCCTAATAAATTCGATTATTAGTAAAATGGCCACTTGTCACTTTAACCATATTTTAGTGTCCTCTGTAAATCCAACTAGGCCATGTTTCATAATCCATAGATTATGCGGACAGTAAAGTCAGGAAAGGTTCATCCCTTTTTCAACAAAGGATGTGAAAAAATTGATAATTTCTTTTGTGAAAGATGTAAAGTTATTCATCATTCTCATCCTCTTCATCACTCTACAGTTATTAACTTCGGAAACACTGAACACTAACATTAACTTTAGTGGTGCAGCTAATAAATATATTTTGAGTAATCTCTCACAGATTATAATCTGTATTCTCTCCTTTTAGCACATTATTTTTTAAGAGGTTACTGTGACACTTGATTCTTCTTAATTCTTGTCAGGCCTTGACATTCAACAAGGTGGTTTCATTTGTGAGAATATGTAGGTTCTGCTTGTATTACTGTGTCCTCTCTCTTTAAATATATGAGCCTTTTTTCTGCCGTTGTGTTTCATTTGTCCTCTGACATCATTGGAAGTGGCTTCACTTGCTCTAGTTCTTTCAGGGCAAGAGGGGAGGGTGAAAATTGCCTCCCTTAATTGAGTTACCTTGCATATCTATTCCCTATTCCCACCCGATCTGATCACTCTCTCTCTCTCCCACTTTCTCTGTCTCTCTCACTCCATCACATTATCATCTTGGCTTGTCAACAGATTTGAATCTGCCTTCTGTTTGCCTCATTTTCACTTGGACTCTGTTTCACAGACATACCTTCTATTTCCAGGAGAGAGAAAAAAATGAAGACTGCTTCCCTTTTTCACAACAACACCCAAAGGTGTGAGGAGAGTTTCCAAGACCTCATGTCTACATTTACATTAGGTGCATGTTAATGTAAAAATGTATGTAATATAAAATATTATTCAGTCAAAAGTAGTTCTGAAGACAGAGGCCATGACATATGTCTAAAAACATGAATAAAAAATGAATGAATACAAAAAAATACATCCAATGGAAAGTTAAAAAACAATACTGCACATCATTTTGTTCACTTCTGTTTCCAAGGCAAATACTACTTCGACTACTTTACAGCTAGTATTACGATGGAGTAGTGGTGTATGTCAGGATTCAGTTTTTTTTGTTCTGAAGGGGGTAGTTGGTCTTTCAGTCCACTTTCAGAACCCTCTGAAAATTTTAAGCCCTGTGTAAAAAAACGCACCTCTCTTATTTATATGAGTGAGGACAGGCCATCGACCCGGTGGGGGTGGGGTGCCAACACAGATGGCTCTGAAAAAAAAAAATAAAGGTCGCACAGCAAAAAACTTGAGCCTAGTTTGCAGTGCAGCCAATCACACAAATTAAAGCACACATTCTTGTTGCTGTAATGCTGTATTTCTACAGTTTACCCAACAATTGTTGCAACAAAAGATTAAACAATTGCTGCTATGATCATTTTCCAGAGATGTAAAATCCTGTCTTAGATTAAACTTGTCTTCTAAAGACAGAAGTCTGTTAATCCAGCTGGACTCCAATGGATTCCATTTCACTGTCTCTATCAAACACCTACCCTTTGTGTGTTGTTTTTTTTTTCACAGTGCTGTTTTCAGTCTAAATGGCAGCTAACTCCAGTAAAACAAAAGAACTGATTATCTGCTCCAAACAGGACGTTGCCTCTTGCCTCTTGAAAATGGTCAGCAGTAGAACACACTGTACACAACTTTAAATACATACAAATAATTGTCAATAGTAAACTTTGGTTCTCTGTTAATGTGAATTAAACATGGGATATATAGAAAGTCTGCTGGCTCCAAAAGTAAATTAGTATAAGAAGTCATTTATCCCACAGAAAATTGTGCAAATCTTTAAAAAAATAATAAGAATAAAAAACAAAAATAAAGAAAACAGGCATACATGAACATGACTACAAATGAATGATAATGTTGCTCTGTAACTGTGTACTTGTACTGTTTTGAGTATTTTTTTTTAAGTATTTATTTAAAGTAAAGTAAAAGATCATTTAACTTTTTAAAGTTTTTCTCAAGTAATATATATCACAACATTTCAATTTGGATGTATTACAGAGTAAAAAAAAAAAACATGAAAAAGTCATAATAAACTGTTTTTGAATAGAAAGACATAGCCAATCAGCAGTTTCAGCAGAGAGAAGCTGCTGATGTGTTTGTGGCTCTGTGTCCAGACAGGCGAGGTGCTCTCACACAGTTGCTATAATTCTCAGTAAGTTAGACCACTTCTTCTTCTTACAAGGCATAGTTCAAATCAGCTGTGGGGTCTTGTCAGACTCAAAATGTTTTTGTAGTTTTTACAAGTCAAAGTAGCTCTGATCAATACTTCCAAACTCATTATATTGATTGGACAACAGATTTATTATTTTAATGAAATGGACTTACGTTAAGGTGATTAACCTCGAAATTCACTAAACCTACACATGAATGTTTTCATAATGTATTTATTATGGATAAGTAATAGTTTGGTGTTTTTAATGACAGCAGAATGTGTTTGTTCTTCACTGTAATACCAGGCCATATTTAAAGACAAATTCATAAATAAATGCAAATAATTCCAAAGGGTCTTTTACCTGGCACTGTAGAGAGAAGGCAAGAGGTAAAGTCTTGGGTTTGCTATGACTGTAATTATCAGCAGCTGCTTATCTGTTGTGTATCCAGCAGAAGTCCAAAGTTAACCAGTGATTCAGTGCTCTGATCAAACAGGAGGTGAGTGGGGCTGGGAGAGGGATTAGACCAATCAATAGGCACTCATTAGCAAGACTACTACAGGAACACTGCACACAGCCCTCAGCTGATCAGCATCTCCCAATAATGCTTCTGGAAGTGTGAGCACCCTTCTCCTTTCCTCCTCTGTCTTTCTATCGGTTTTTCTCCATCTCCTTCTTATGCAGCCTGGTGATGAATTGAACAGCCACATGACACTCTGCTGCTCCTCTCGCCTGGCCTCCAGTCTTCACTGTCTTCATCGTCATCTCGCTCCAATCCTAACCTAATTACCAACACATTTAACATTTATCTTAATTACCCCTACACCCCCTCTTACCCCTCTGACTTAATTAATATAATCAATAATTAATTTAAATATCTCTTTTTAAATTAATTATTGTTGCATTGCCACTAATTAGCCATGCTAATTAACTGAATGTGTCTGTATCCCCTCCATGTATGTCACAGATCAAATTTGTAAAGTGTTTCATCCATTGTTTACAAGCGAGTCCTCATTATCAGCTCTCGCCGACTCTCCCTGAGATGCTCTCTTCTGCTTCTCGTCTGATGGTTTATTTTGATAGGAACATCCAACCGTTCTGTTGCTATACCATACCAGTAAGGAGATTGAATTGACCTGTCTTCTTTCCCCTTCTTGTCCAAATTCTTTATTATTTAGAGGTTCTCTCACTGAGTATTCTTCCTCACTCCTCATATTTTTCTTTTTCATTCCATTTATCATCTTTTTGCATACTTATCTCTCTCAACTTCAATGTTTGTTCCAGCGTTTCTTTCTGTATCTTGACATTTAGCTGTTATCACATCATGTTCCACATACACCACTGCAAACAACCACACAGACGGATGACAAGAAAAGAGGAAAGTAGTTGTCTGATTCGTGAAGGAAATCTGGGCACTGGTTAACTCATGATGAAGACGTTTCAGGAGACGGGGATATCTTACACAGAGGCATTTATTGAATCTTGATCAAGGAGGAAAGAGATGAACAGTACAAGTTAATGCCAACCCAATTCTGAAGGTTATTTCCCAGACAGGGGTCATTTAACCCCTTACAAGGTTCACTACATATCCAAATGAAATTATTCTTCAACCACCTACAAATGTGATAAGATTTAATTAGATATTTGATTCTAAAAAAAACCAGCCTAGTCATGTGGTAAGTCAGTTCTAGTCATATTCAGTAAAATTTTAGAGAGAAGACAGAACTATCAGTGAGAGGCTGTGGCCTCTCACCTACAGCTTTGGTCTCCATGGAGACAGAGCCAGCCTCAGCCTCATCAGTACAGTTACACACTGACCAGTCATCCTTAGGAGTCAGAGAGCTGAATAATTGCTCTGAAAGAGACAGGCTATGACCTTCCACTTTTAGGTTTGCCACTGACCCTAATGTGACCTGGGGATTTACTGCGTAATTTTGCATTTAGCATAAACAATAAATAAATAAATTCATTCAAAATTAGTGTCTGCTTTGCATGGCATACAGAGGGAACTGATGCATGTATACAAGTCACTGACAGCTCCTTTTCTAGAACATTTTCTGGATAATTTCTGGACTTTTTTAAAGATTCTTTGTTGTCAAACCAATAAATAATAAAGAATTGCCCAAATGATTGCAACTTTGCAATTTGACAAACAGCTCCCATATTTTAGCATCTAAAATATATTAGAGAAGCTTAATTTGTAATGGAACTCTAAAAATGAGAAGTTCAGAATTTCTTGTTCTTTAGTATAATATTAGTTGACGGCAGCATGTGCAGATGCAGTGGCCAGTAGATAATATGACACTATGTATCACATAGTTAGTAGACAGACCAAACATTTCAAGTAGAAGGCAAGCCTGGTAGTCAACCAAAACAATAAATTGTTTTAGTCTTAGTAGTTAGTAGTTGGTGATTGCAGTACCAAACTCGCTCTCACAGTTAAACTCTTTTATTCACATATCGACTTCCTTCTCAATAGCATTTCAATTAAATCCAATATTTCAGGCTCAAGATCCACCCCATTATTATTAACGACCATGCCCCTATTACACTTACATGGATTAGAACCTGTCCATGTAAACCATTCTCCAGATGGTGCTTTAACACAACTGTCCCAAAAGTCCCTGAGTTCGACAGTTATATTAAAGGAAATCTGGGCATTCTTCCTAGAAATAAATGATCCCCCAAAGTCATCGTCAGCTCTTCTTTTGTAAACAGCTGAGGCTGTAGTAAAAGGAAAATATAATTTCATTCTGTGCTGTTAAAAAACAAAAGAAAGTGGGTGAATTGAACTAATAGTGCATTGATAAAGTATTCCAACAGAGAAAAGAAAAGGAGGAATTAAGAAAATATGAATTTCAAATAGATTAAATCCTGAATAAGAAAAATCAATTCCAAACATGGATGAGAAAGTTCTGGTAAATGCTTCCAATCAAATCTAATTAAACAAAAAAATCCTATAAATTTACTTTAAGTGATGAATATAATTGTATTTAAATGTTGACCAGTATTTGTCAGAAAATGGATTCATTCTAGCACTGCTCTATAACAAAAACTGAATGCACTTTCAACAAACAGAAACACAGCCTAAATCACATTTCTTCTTGCTTCTAATAAAGGCCAAACCTTCAAGGTTACCGTCCCACATCTCTCATCAACATGAATATTAAAATCATCAGTAAGGTACTGGGTCACAGAATAACCACATTCACCACATTCACAGTTTCATCAAAGGTAGAGAGTTATCCAGTAACACACAGAGACTGTTTAATTAATGAATTATTCATCAGTATAACAAGCAGGAACCATCACAGCAACCTTGGATGCAGAAAGGATTCAAGATAGAGTAAACTGATTTTGTTTTGTTTGTTTGTTTGTTTCACCACATTAGAGAGATCTGGCTTTGGGGGATCATTTATTAACTGGGTCAAGATTCTTTACACACCACCCCAAACCACTGCCATCACTTATGGACAAACATCCCAAAGGTTCACACTGCACAGAAAGCCTAGGTAAGGATGCCCACTCCGTCCTCTCTCTATTCACCCTGTTTATCAAACCCTTAGCAACACCCAATTGTCAATACATCTACATGAAAGAAATCACCCAACATACCTTAAAAAACTGTATCTATGCAGAAGATATGTTGCTGTTCCTACAAAATACTCCCTTATCACTAAAAACTTGTTGAACCTCCAATGCTTCACACTACACTTTTAACTGGGCTCTGTGTTTCCTACAGGCTGCCAGAAATATTCAGACTCATCTTCAACCAGCTACTCAAAAGAATAAATGACTACCTCCCCTGCTAGATTAACCTACCATTTAACCAATAGAGTAGATGATATGCATTAATTAATTTCACTGGCCAGAAAAATGGTTAAAATAGGATTTGCATTTATATGGATATGTACTGTATGTGTTGTAATATGTGTAGGTATATAGTATGTATATGTGTGAGTATATAGGTACGTGAAATGTACATACAGCATATAAATGTGTATCCATGTATTAATGTTCCCTTTAACTTACGATTAGCCCAATATGTAACTACTGTTGTTGTTATTTCATATGTTAACAGTATTATTAGTGATTTAATTATTATTGTTAATAAAAGACAAACGTATACTATATCCATATGCGTAATCCCACTTTGCTCCTAGTAGCTTGGGTGGATTTGTTGCCAGCAGTCTCCCTGCCTTTATTATTAATATTTTACTTATTATTACTAGTAGTAGCAGTGGTGCTGATTGGAGTGGTAGTGTTGATGGTAGTAAAGGTATTGGTATTAGAATTAATGTCTTTTTATGTGTTCCCCCCCACCCCCCATGATTTCCCTTGGTTCTCTGCCTTTCTGTCTGTTTCTCTGATCCACCTCATAGATTTCAGACTGACAGTATAGAACACAAACATGCACGCGCACATACACACACAAAATACACCAGCATCAACACAATACTTTGCAACTCTTCATTGTTTTGTTTTCCTCATCTGTCTGTTAATGCTCTGCCTTTTGTCTTGCAATGAAGAAAAGGCTGAGATTTATGAGTAATTAAGGCTTCAAGAATGGTGGCTAACTGATTTGGCAAGCTACTTCCCAAAACTTTTCTAGTGGAAGAATGAATGCCCATCTCCCACACAGTGGAGGAGACAGTCCCAAACAAGGCAACTAGCAGATATGCCTTGTGGTTACATGCACTGCAATGCAACTTGTCTTAACATATTTCATGTTTGCCTTGCAATCACCACAAGAAAAGATCAAATAATTTCTGCCGTGATAACTTTGGTTGTAAAATATTACAAACTACTGTGCAGTCTTTTGGCATCTGAGAAGCCTTTAAATTCAGTGACCTGTTAATCAAACTGGACCTCCCAGACTGTATTTCACTGTCTCACAAGTAACTAAAGCAGTACATCCTGAACAACACAGTCCCTTGCGTTGTTTTAGCACAAAGATGAGTTCAGTCTGAACACCCACTTGGACCTCATAGCGGACTGTCCAATCACAGAACTGGAGGTTTATCTCAGGGGGCAGTATGAGCCAGATGCATCTCAGCAGAAACACAAAAGATAATGGCAAATATTTTAGAATAGATTACATTAGATTAATTTTATTGTACACTTTTGTGGCTTCTCCCAACATACAACAAAGATACATCTGATGTACATAACTCAGCAAACCATTAAAAGAATGTAAACTGTACAATATAACAAATTGTAATTGGCAGGAATCAGCAAGCAGCATCTTAAATATCTTCTTCTTCTTCTTCATCCGCTTGGTCCGGGACCGGGTCGCATGGAGGCAGCAGTCTGAGCAGAGATGCCCAGACTTCCCTCACCCCAGACACTTCCTCCAGCTCTTCCGGGGGGACCCCTGAGGCGTTCCCCAGGCCAGCCGAGAGACATAGTTTCTCCAGCGTGTCCTGGGTCTTCCCCGAGGCCTCCTCCCGGTGGGACATGCCTGGAACACCTCCCCCTAGGAGAGGCGTCCAGGGGGCATCCGAAACAGATGCCCAAGCCACCTCAGCTGACTCCTCTCGATGCGAGGCGAGTGAGGAGCAGCAGGCTCTTCTACTCCGAGCTCCTCCCGAGTGACCGAGCTTCTCACCCTATCTCTAAGGGAGCGCCCAGCCACCCTGCGGAGGAAACTCATTTCGGCCGCTTGTATCCGCGATCTTGTCCTTTCGGTCATTACCCAAAGTTCATGACCATAGGTGAGGTGGGAACGTAGATTGACCGGTAAATCGAGAGAGCTTCGCCTTTCGACTCAGCTCCTTTCTTCACCACGACGGTCCGGTACACCGACCATCGCATAACTGCATGGACGCTGCACCAATCCGCCTGTCAATCTCACGCTCGATCTTTCCCTCACTCGTGAACAAGACCCCGAGATACTTGAACTCCTCCACTTGAGGCAGGACCTCTCCACCCACCTGGAGAGAGGGCATGCCACCCTTTTCCGGTCGAGAACCATGGCCTCGGATTTGGAGGTGCTGATTCTCATCCCAGCCGCTTCACACTCGGCTGCAAACCGCTCCAGTACATGTACATGCTGAAGGTCCTGGCCTGATGAAGCCATCAGGACAACATCATCCGCAAAAAGCAGAGATGAAATCCTGTGGTTCCCAAACCGGACTCCCTCCGGCCCCTGGCTACGCCTAGAAATCCTGTCCATAAAGATTATGAACAGGACCGGTGACAAAGGGCAACCCTGCCGGAGTCCAACATGCACTGGGAACAGGTCTGACTTACTGCCGGCAATGCGAACCAAGCTCCTGCTCCGGTCGTTGCACAGAGACCGAACAGCCCTTAGCAAAGGCTCCCGGACCCCATACTCGCTGGAGCACCCCCACAGAATACCACGAGGGACACGGTCGAATGCCTTCTCCAGATCCACAAAGCACATGTGGACTGGTTGGGCAAACTCCCATAAACCCTCAAGCACCCTGCGGAGGGTATAGAGCTGGTCCAGTGTTCCACCACGACCAGGACGAAAACCGCATTGTTCCTCCTGAATCCGAGGGTCGACTATCGGCCGAATTCTCCTCTCCAGTACCCTGGCGTAGACCTTCCCGGGGAGGCTGAGAAGTGTGATCCCCTGTAGTTGGAACACACTCTCCGGTCCCCCTTTTTAAAAGAGGGACCACCACCCCAGTTTGCCACACCAGAGGCACTGTCCCCAACCTCCATGCAATGTTGCAGAAGGCGTGTCAGCCAAGACAGCCCCACAACATCCAGAGATTTGAGGTACTCAGGGCGGATCTCATCCACCCCCGGCGCCTTGCCACTGCAGGAGCTTACAGAACTACCTCAGTGACTTCGGCTTGGGTGATGGACGAGTCCACCTCAGAGACCCCCAGCCTCCGCTTCCTCATTGGAAGGCAAGTCGGTGGGATTGAGGAGATCCTCGAAGAAGTATTTCTTCCACCGTCCGACAATGTGTCCCCAGTCGAGGTCAACAGCTCCCCACCTGCACTGTAAACAGTGTTGGCAGAGTACTGCTTCCCCCTTCTGAGGCGCCGGACGGTTTGGACGGTTTGCCAGAATCTCTTCGAGGCCGACCGATAGTCCTCCTCCATGGCCTCACCGAACTCCTCCCAGACCCGAGTTTTTGCCTCCAGGACCGTCCGGGCTGCGGCTTGCTTGGCCTGCCGGTACCTGTCAACTGCGTCGTCAGGAGTCCCACAGGCCAACATGGTCCGATAGGACTCCTTCTTCAGCCTGACGGCATCCCTTACTTCCGGTGTCCACCACCGGGTTCGGGGGTTGCCGCCACGACAGGCACCAGAGACCTTGCGTCCACAACTTCGAACCGCCGCGTCGACAATGGAGGCAGAGAACATGGTCCACTCGGACTCAATGTCTCCCAGCCTCCCTCGGAATCTGTGAGAAGCTCTTCCGGAGGTGGGAGTTGAAGACCTCCCTGACAGAGGGCTCGGCCAGACGCGTTCCCAACAGACCCTCACAATACGTTTGGGTCTGCCAGGTCTGTCCAACTTCCTCCTCTGCCAGCGGATCCAACTCTCTTTACCCGAGTGTCCAAGACATACGGCCGGAGATCAGATGAAACGACAACAAAGTCGATCATCGACCTCCGGCCTAGGGGTGTCCTGGTGCCACGTGCATGTGCACTGATGGACACCCCTTATGCTCGAACATGGTGTTCGTTATGTTATGGACAAACTGTGACTAGCACAGAAGTCCAATAATAACAGAACACCTTCTCGGGTTCAGATCGGGGAGGCCGTTCCTCCCGATCACGCCTCCTCCAGGTATCACTGTTGTTGCCCACGTGAGCGTTGAAGTCCCCCAGTAGAACAATGGAGTCCCCAGTCGGAGAGCACTATCAAGTACCCCTCCCAGGGACTCCAAGAAGGCCAGGGTACTCTGTACTGCTGTTCGTGCCCGTGAGGCACAAACAACAACAGCAAGAGACCTATCCCCAACCCGAAGGCGCAGGGAAGCGACCCTCTCGTTCACCGGAGGTGAACTCCAACACATGGCGGCTGAGCTGAGGCTGAGGAGCTATAAGCAAGCCCACACCAGCTCGCCGCCGCTCACCCCTGGGCAACTCCAGAGTAGTGGAGGGTCCAGCCCCTCTCAAGGAGCTGGGTTCCAGAGCCCAAGCTATGCGTGGAGGTGAGCCCGACTATCTCTAGCCGGTACCTCTCAACCTCCCGCCTCCACGAGCTCAGGCTCCTTCCCCCCCAGCGAGGTGACATTCCATGTCCCTATTGCCAGAGTTTTGGTCCAGGGATTGGGTCGTCGAGGCCCCCCGCCACGACTGCTACCCAAACCACATTGCACCGGCCCCTCATGGACCTTCCTGCGGGTGGTGAGCCTACTGGAAGGCGGGCCCACGTCGCCATTTCGGGCTGAGCCCGGCCGGGTCCCGTGGGCAAAGACCCGGCCACCAGGCGCTCGCCTGCGAGCCCCAACCCCAGGCCTGGCTCCAGGGTGGGGCCCCTGGTAACGCCAATCCGGGCGACGTAACGGTCCTTGATGTTCTTCTGTTCATGATGGGCTAGTGAACCGCTTTGAACCGCTCTTAGGTCTGGCCCGTCACCTAGGACCTGTTTGCCATGGGAGACCCTACCAGGGGCGTAATGCCCCCGACAACATAGCTCCTAGGATCATTCGGGCACACAAACCCCTCCACCACAGTAAGGTGGCGGTTCAAGGAGGGGGCATCTTAAATAAAATAAAATAATAAGTGCTCCCTGATGGAGCCATTTTGTGTTCAAAGCCTGCAAAGCACAGGGAATAAACGATTTCTTGTAAATGTTCCGGCTGGCCCTTGGGACCTTAAATCGACAGCCAGGCATGAGCAGCTCAAACTCTGAGGGGCAAATTCACAAAAGGATTACACTACTTTTGCGGCCTTTTAATCTGTATAAATAAGACAACAAGAAACACTGTAATTCTTAAAGCATCCACAAAGGGAGATATACGCGCCTACCTGTGCTGCCCAGCAAATAATTGTCTGGGTACTCTAGTGCTATTTGCACACATTTAAATGAGGTAATAAGCATACATTTGGTGCAAAATTGGCCCTTTCTATGCAAATGATTCTCACTACAAAAAGTGCCAATATCACAAACACCAGTGCTAATAGCCACATGCAGTTAGAGTGAAAATGTTTCCCTCTTCAAAGAGTTGGTGGTAACAGAAGCACATTTATAAAAGGTGTCACACCCAGGCTTATTACTGTCACTGCATCCAAAGGTAGTGATGCCTTAAATGGATAGCAGTCTGTGGTGATTTTCAAAGCACACTCCTAACGAAACTTATTGAAACTAAAAGTTAAATGGAAAAGCGATAAATAGTCATTGAACCCAAACCTCAACCCGTCCAACACTGCTTGGTAATGGAGATGGGGCAGATATTGGCTGTGAGTAACGCACAATTCATGTTGCTACAGCAATCCATTGTGAATTAGGCCTTGAGTGTATTGGGTGTTAGCTAACTTCACTTATATGTTTTATAAGTTTTCCATGTACAGCTCAGTAAATATATTGCAAAGCTTGTCTGTAATTTCAACAATTTTGGAGAGACTGGTTATATGACTATAATCTGGTTAAGTGAATACACTGATGTCCTGTAAAGTGCATGTTACTGCCAGGAGCCCCGGTCCTCTTTGTTCTCTCCAGTCTTGCAGGTTCCTCACTGATTCTGGTTGTGGTCCATCTGTCTGAGGTTCACTGGCCTGGTGGGGACATGATCTGTGTCTGTGCTGTGGAGAGAAGGTCGAGTGGCCCAGAGCTCCATATGAGGACATCTAGAGATGCACCTGGACTCATGGACTCATTTCCATTACCTGTGATACCTTCACACACATGGACTAAACCCATGAACTCAGTTTATCTACAGTTTATTACGACCCATGTTTAACTCCATAATATGATTGATGATGATGTTCTCTGTACATGTGGCATCTATTGCACGTCTGTCCGTCCCAGGGAGAGGGATCCCTCATCTGTGGCTCTTCCTCAGGTTTCTTCTTTTTCCCATAAAGGGTTTTTTTTTAAGTTTTTCTTGACTCGGATGAGTGAATCACCTGGTTAAAGACCAACAAGGGCCATTTCACAAGCACATTTAACCCTTGTGCCCTCCTCGGGCATTTTTGTACATTTCTCTCAACCTTTTTTTATTTGGTGATCATTTTGGCTGTGTTACAGATTGTGACATGATTTTTTGCAAGAACTCTTCTTTTTAGTTACTTTTTTTAAATCCAATGTCTTTTACTCTTATATATGTTTTATACTCTCTTGACGCATTTTGCACCCTTTGGACATCTTCGTGGCAAAAATGTACACACACAAAGAAACTGCTATAAAATCATCATACATCAATATTTTTTGTGCTTTTTTTTCATAAAACTCTGAAACAACTTCAGACCTGCTAAACACTACCAAACATTCAATCATTTTCAGGATTTTATTTATCACAAAAAAAACACAAAAAAATATTATTTTCCATAAAATAAATAGTAGGAGGGTGGGGCTTTGGTGGTGATTAGAGTCTTGGATTATGTCAAAGATTAGCAACAAAATTGATTTGATTGCATTAGTATTTTTTATGTATTCTCAAATACTCTCTGTCCTTTGGAAACCTTCGTGGCCAAAAATGCCTCATTGACTTCCATTAAAACCACAATTTTTAATCTCACTGCCATTACAGTATAAAACCATGCATTCTGTAATGTCAGCATTTCATGTTAGAAGAAGAGTAGTGATATTTGACATTTTTATTCTATTTCACCATATTCAACCATTTTTACCGTTGTAGGCTGATGCACGCTGTCCACTCACTGTTAGGATGGGCATGATCCTCAGTGTCCTCTCCACTTTCAGAGCAAGGGTCAGAGGCACTCACAGAAGTTGAGAACTTGAATGAGCATTCCCTGTCAGACTCCTCCTCGAAGCTTGTGTCTTCCTCAGATGAGTCCTGCAGCTCGCTGACAGATAAAGGCTGCATGACCATTTCTAAAGCCTCTTCTGCACTGAAATGCATCTTCATTTCTGCTCCTTCTCTTTGCTCCAGGTCTTTCTCCTTTTCTGCTCATCAATGAAACCCTTATCCAAGCTGCTATTTATCTATTCTTTATCTGTTTTTGTTTTTGAGTACAGCAAAGGCCATGTTTTTACTCAAGCACCTCTTTAAAGATACATGAAACACATCCCCCAAAAGATGCTCTCTTTTTCACGCCTGAAATGATCAGTGAATGCTTTCTTGCACACACACACTGTCTCACACACACTTTCTCACAAGCTCACACACACACACACTGTCTCACACACACACACACACACACTGTCTCACACACACACACACACACACACACACACACACAGACACACACACACAAACAAAAAAACTTGGGCCCCCCTGGTAGTCATATGACCCATTGATATGACTGGCAAAAATACAAGAATTTCATGCATCGACCTACAGCTCTGTTGACAACTGTGTGTATCACTTAAAATTCCAACCTGAATCTAGAGCAGTTTGTGGTGAGAAGGCAACGTGGAACTGATGTGCTCATCATGACAACCATTCCCTTCATCCTATTGTGTTACAGGATACGCAATTTCCTTTAGTGCTCAGATTGTTAGTTGACAAATTGATCAATGATTAATCTGCTAATAAAAATGAAAATCAGCTATTAATTTTACTTATCTATCATGCAAAAATGCTTAACATTCTCAGCCAGAGGCAGCTTTGTGTTAAGAATCAGGATAGCCTTGAAAACTATAAAAAACTAAAAACTATAGAAAATATGTATAATCCCCTCCATATGCCAGTACCACTACTAACTTATGCCCCCCCAAGTCATTCAGCATCCCTGGTACAAATGTGTTTTAAGACTATAAAGCAGGCGAAAAAGAGAGCTCAGCTGACTTTTCATTGGATTAGGATGGGAACAGTTCGCATGCCTGTCAGATCTCCACAGGGGAGTCGACGGTTAAAAACAGGTCTGATCCCAGCAGCCTCCTTCCCTGAGCAAACGCTGCTGGATGCTTCCATTTAAGAGGCCATTACTCCTCATCATGTCAGACACAGAAAGAAACCCAATATAGAAAAGAGGGCATTAGCATGTTGAAGCAATTTACTACAGCCAAACTCCCTGCAGATAATAAGACTTGCCATCAAAAGTCTTCAGGACCCAATATCAGCCTCACCTCTTGCTTCAAGTGGGTGCAACAACTGATTCCAAAAAGATACTTTTCTGAACAACAGGATTCTTCAACAATCTAATGGCCCTTTTCCACTAGTACCTACTCGGCTCGGCTCGACTCGACTCGACTCTCAGTTTCGGTCGGTTTTCCATTACAATAGAGTAGAGTACCACCTCAGCATTGCATGGGTGGGGAATCGTAGCGCATGTAACGCCATGGCCGAAACTCCAGCAACGTCGTCATTTGTTATGCGACACAAACACAAAATGACTACAGAGCAATGGAGGCCACCAGACAAAGAAATGTCTGCACCGTCGTTGATCCACGGGGTTGATTTCTGTGCAGCCATCTCTGATCGTGTTCGTTGTTATTATGCGTTTTAAAAATGGCGCTGGTTGACTCTTATGAACGAGTCGCTCTCCGACACACATCTAGTGACGTCAGGCCCTGGCCAATCAGTGGCCTGCCGCCGTCCGTCTGCCGACGTCACATTTTCGGCCAAGGCTCGACTCAGCTCGCTTGGAACCCCCGAGTAGGTACTTTAGAAAAGTACCTGGTACCACCAGGTACTAACACGTAATGGAAACGCAGTACAAACCGAGTGAGGCGAGTCGAGTCGAGTCGAGTCGAGCCGATTAGGTAGGTTTACTAGTGGAAAAGGGGCATAACTTCTCTAACAGTACTGACGTTACATACCCAGACATACTTATACACAAATCATATACACAAATACAATATAGTATTATAAAAAGCAACAAATGACAGTGTCATACTTTTAATGATGTCCTCAATATCCCTCAACATTGAAACCCAGGTGTCCTGGATAGGTTAACAACACTACAGGTGTATTTTATGGCAGTTTCTATGAATTATTTTTAGTCTCAAAGAAACAATATTTTTTCTGGCATTTTTATTTATCTTTATTTCATTCAGCCTGTGTTTGAGTTCATCAAATCCTTTGCTGGGAGCAGGTTTATTTTGTTTTGTTTTCTGTAACCAATCAGAAGCATGATACATGTCCATCCCTCTGCCATTTTACTCGATACCAAAGCTGGTAGTGGTTACTGAGAGCAGTTATCTTGATGTAGTCATTTTCACAGTAGCCAAAGAAATATCTTGATTTAAGAGCTGTTGTTTCTCTGTTAAGTCGACTTACATGAACATTTACTGTTCCATCTTCTGTTTCACAATAAGAGCCAAGTAATAGATGGGACTTATTCCTTTAATTTGCTGTTCATCTTTACTTTGAGCCAGCTTACACACACACACACACACACACACATATAGCAGGCCAATACATGTAGATATCAGTGGCTGTGGACCCTTGTGCATGGCTGGCTGAAGATGCCTGTGATGCGCAACCAAAAGCAGGCTGAGTTTAATGACATGGAGGACAATTATTGTGTATCCCGTGGAGACTGACACTAATTTAATAAGTTATGCGTTTGTGCGGTGTGCCTACCCTCCAGCCTCATCAGCAAGAGGCTTTCAGAGGGACTACTACCAGACTCCACCACACTAATTTTTTTCTCTCTCTCCATCCCTCCATTATGATAAGCTGTGGCTTAATTAATTTAATAGGGTCAGGAGTTATTACCACCTCCACTGCACACACTTTA
Organism: Scortum barcoo; assembly: GCA_023238725.1. Taxonomy (NCBI): domain Eukaryota; kingdom Metazoa; phylum Chordata; class Actinopteri; order Centrarchiformes; family Terapontidae; genus Scortum; species Scortum barcoo. The sequence goes on from CM041554.1 coordinate 27,762,703, forward strand.
TTACCAGGAAACACTACTTCCATTATGAATTTTCATTTTCTGTGAATATATTTTTGGACATGTTGCTCTCAGGGCATTTCAGGTACACAGTTAAATGTGTAGCAGAGTGGGGGGGATAGAAGAAGTAATTTATACTATGGTTCAAGGTGAGTATAGATCACACACAGAGCATATGAAATTGGACAGTAAATTAGGCTTATTAACCTACTAGCTTCTATGTTTAGCCAAAGTAAATTTGATGTAATTAAACTAAGTACGTTTTTATTTCAGAATTTTAATGTGAATTATATTGCTTGAACAGGTAACACTTCAAATACACTGATAATGTTGGGGCAGAGCGACAATAAGAATCAGTCAGAATCAGGTTTATTGCAAGGGTTCTCACAAGGAATTTGCCATGGCATAACAATAAACACACTAAGTAGAAGAAAAAGATGAAAGCAAGTATAGTAGGTTAAATATAAGGTTCACAAGAACATAAAATATATGAAACAAAAGAATATAAAATAAAATAAAAGAATATGTACAATCATATTACATTAACAATGCTGGAATACAAAACCCAGAGAATGTCACTTGGAAAAGAACAGGAATATACACCTTTAAGTGGCTTAACAAGTGGAAAAGATGTATTATTGTGTGAGTACATTTGTTACAATGTGTGCAGACAGTATACATGTAGACTTGGCATCTACTTGGTTCATCACAAAGGAGAATAGAATTTTCTTTCAATCACTGTCAATATACCGTACCAAAACCAGAAATAAGGGTTCAGAGCAATGACAAGGTAATTTCACCTAGAGATAACTGGTCACATCAACCATAAAAACCTTTTTAAATATGTTGATTTGTATGAGAGACAAGACACATTATTTCACCCATTTGAAGATTCCTCTCAAGATCTCAAGATCACTAAGGAGGAACTTGTGAAGTAGTGGATTTGCTGGGGTATATTTTAGCACCTTTGGCACATTAGTGAATACTAATAGCACCAGAATGCATTTGGGAATAACTCAAAATAAACAACAGTGTCCATGTTTATTATATGGACACTGGCTACACCATCATTTGAAAAAGTAAAATGTCAGTGTGACATGAATTCATTTTAGTGTATTAACTCACAAAAACAGGGTATTCTTACATTGTGATATTGTTACTTTTACTTAACTAGGTCTATGGAGTTTTTAAGTGGTTATGCAACAGTCTCAATTGAATAATGATGCCTCTATATGACTTACAGAAGAAACAAGACCAACAGCAAGAAGACAAACTATCTCTGTTATTTTCTAATAGTTATATTTAATTCCTGCCACCAGGGCATATTTTTTTGTGACATCGGTGGAACAGTGCTGGGGTTTGCTCTGGCTGAATCTGAGTAGCTTCAGCCACCAACTGAAGGTCTGCTGCCTCCTCGTCTCCTGATGAAGTATTCTCCACCAAAGCGGGGAGAGAAGCTGAGGGAACACTACCATCTTTGTCCACAGGGAGCGCCACTGAGCTGCTTTAAGATAGTTATTATGACACTGACATATTGTGGCTTAATAATGTTAAAATGACTAATGTGTTAGCAAAAGTTTGCCTATTTGTACATCTAGCAACCTGAATTCTTCATCTACCATTTTTGTTATAGATATACTATCTAGTTAATACATTCTACAATAACTATTTTTCTCAAGTTGTGTAACAAGATAACCATACCAACATACATCTTACTTATTTACACATCCAGCAGTTATGTAGCAACATTAGCACTCATTTAGAGTCATAAATGGAAGTCTAATATTCACTCTCTTTTAGCTCTGTCTTTGGTCTCTCCCAACTCCTCTGGCTCTTTACCTGCTAAATGTTGTTGTAAACTGTTGTAATTAGCCATTTTCTAACCTTGTCTGTCATCTGTTCAATTGTGACGAAAATTTTCATGGGGCAAGGTAATAGAAACAGACATAGACAATAGACACATACAGACATATGTGACACTATGTGATGTGATATATAAGTGATTATGAATTATTTATATTTGAATTTGATTTGCTCAACTTAAATAATTGCATTAAAAAATAAATTTGAATACCATAATTTATAACTTAATTCATAAGTGTTTTGCAGGTTTTCCGATGTTACTGGCCACTCATCATTTTCACAAGCCCCAATTTTGATACTGGGGAAAATAACAGGTTTTATTTGATTAGGTTGACAATGGCGTGCCACAATTTACTTGAAGAACTACATTTACAATTATTTTGAATAGAAATCATCACTATATACACCCAAATCAAGACACTACAGTCATCAAATATTAAAGTTAAACTTCTTTTGTAAGAAAACATCCATTTGATGAGAAAAATGGTTCATGGGTGAAGATCATCTGGAAAAAAAATAAATAACTGAAGCAAATATATATTTAATATTATTATTAAGTATCTATACAATGTACAACAGTAGAAAATAACACAAAAAGAAATATTTGCAGGAGATAACAAACTTATTTTATCTAATCAAACCAAATTCTTAAAAGTCATAAAAACACTCTTTCATTTTATGCAGAGGTATGGTGCTACTTACCAGACCGCTCCTATGACATGCCTGCACAGTTAAATTGTGGCTTGTTTCTAAGGTGATGTAAATACTGTTACATACATCAACTATAATTGACCATAGTAGGTGACCCTGGCTAGGTACAGCCTGGAGAAAAAAAGAATTCACACAGAAATCACATATCACATCAGCAGCTACTGGAAATTCTTAAGGTGGAACATTTTCTTGCATGTTTTATGTTGTGGAATTATAACTTCACTTGTCAGGCCTTTTGGTTTGAAAAGCTTCATATGTTACCACTGAGATATAGTATTCAATATGTTTTACAATACAATACAGTACAGTCTTAATTCACTTTTTTCCATGAATATTAAATAAAATTACTGCATGAGGGCTTAAATGGTTTCAGTCACTGTACTAAGCAACAGCAACTCTCTCTCTCTCTCTCTCTCTTTTTTTTCTGTCTCATGCACAGTCTATGCTATCTCAATCTCACTTCCAGTACTCTTGTAGGTTGTTGCCACATTGCTGCAGAAGGCTGCAGTTTATCTATTACACTGTCATTCACACTGCAGTAGTAGGATATATATTAGTGCAGGTAGTTTAGTTTAATGCATCTTGTGCAGAGGTTAGTTTAAGCATCCCAAACAAAATACTGGTTCAGTTATTGTCACATCCACCAAAGCCAAACTTTTCATTCTGGCCACGCTAACACAGCTTTGGATGAATTTGACTGCAATTGACTGTTCTTCAGTGATCTACATGTGTGTCTCCGTAAATTGAAATTTAAGACTGAATTTTCAGTATCAAATACAGTTTTAGAGCACCATCTACACTACTATACTACATTGGAATTTCCTTCCAAAGTAATTAAGTTTAAAAATCCATTTCAAACTATGCTATTCAGATTCCATTTTTTGTATAATTACTCAAATGGGAAATTCAAATTTAAATATAAATTTAGTTTATTATTTATATGATTATCAGTTTGTAGTGACACATATTTTTGCCAATACAAGGTGCAGTCTGAACAGATGTGCGTGTGTGAGTTTTGTTTTATTCTGATGTTAGTAGGTACTTTGTTCAACCACCACAGAGCCAGTACAGCAAACAGATGTGAGGGGCTGCCAAGGCCCTTCACAGTGAAGGAGTGGCGAGCTGTGTGGCAGTAGTAGAACTTAGTAGATGGGGTGTGATAGAATAGGCCTAAGACACAGCATGGTGGCAAGTATCATTGGTGTGAATTGGATACAAGCAGCTACCAGTAATTAGTGCAGGGTGCAGAGGAATGGAGTAGCATGGCAGAACTTGGTAGGTTAAAGAGCAGCAAAGCTGCTGTATTCTGAGCTGAATAGGTCAGATGGCACTTTCAGGCCCACCAGCCAGGCGCAAGTTGCAGTAGTTTAGGTGTGAGATGACAAGAGCATAGACCAGAGCGTAGACCAGAACCTGCACCATCTCCTGAGTGAGGAACAGATGTATCATCCTGATGTTGTTGGCAGCAAAGGACACAGGGACATCCAGTGTCACATCCTGGTTCCTTGCAGAGCCAAGAGCCTTAGGGACCCCGCGAGTAAGGCTACACGGTTCAGACACAGAGTCTCTCCAAATTACCCCACAAGTGTAAATACAGCAGTAAGCTCGGACTGAACCAGGTGAGAGAGCATAGCATAAAATAAACAGCGGCCTTTATGCTGAATTACAGGTGATGCATTACATCATTTAAAACAGTTATGCAGCTGTGACAATATTTATTGATAAAAAGAAATTTCAGTGTTATTCTTCCACTGCGGGCAAAGAGGGCAAAATTCCAAAAAAGTAACCTTTTCCAGCTTCAAGGGATACTGTGAGCAAGTTTGGTCACGGTTGCTGTGTAAGATGAATTGCAAAAAACAGATTTGGACAAACTTTAAAATGGCAGAAAAGCTTCCTAACACCTATGTGAGGATGCTATATTGTGGACTTCAGGTTCAGCCTTCAACACAGTGATCCCGGACAAGCTGATACTGAAGCTCCACAACCTGGGACTGCCCTCATCGCTGTGCCATTGGATCAGGGACTTCCTCACCAACAGGCCTCAGGTGGTGAGAATCGGGGACAACACATCCTCTACACTGGTCCTGAGACACAGGCACACCACAGGGCTGCGTGCTCAGCCCAGCCCTCTTCACTCTCTTCACCAGTGACTGTTTTGCCATCCACTCCACAAACACCATCGTAAAGTTTGCAGACGACACCACCATAGTGGGCCTCATATCGGACAATGATACCCAGTATCATTATCTGCTGAACCCAGCACCTTACTCAATGGTGCTCAAACAACTAACCTTGTTCTGAACACCAGCAAGACCAAGGAGGTCATAGTGGACTACAGGAGGTCCAGGAGGACAGAGCACGCTCCTCTCCTCATCCACGGGGAAGCAGTTGAGCGTGTCAACAATATCAAGTTCCTGGGCATCCGCCGACCCTACCCACCCAGAAAATGGACTGTTTGTACCGCTTCCCTCTGGAAAACAGTACAGAAACATAAAGACAACAACTACCAGACTGAAAAACAGATTTTCCCCCAGAGCTGTACAATGCTATTGTTACATTGTTATTATTGTTATTGTTATTGTTATTATTATTACTATTACTTACTTACTTAATTATTACTTACTATTATTATTCTTTTATTATATTTTACATTTAAAGCTGGAAGTCACCAATACCAGTTTCGTCATGTGAAAACATGATGACAATGAATGATTCTTGATTCTTGATTCTTAAAACTACAAAATCCAGAATATTTATCTCTTAGACTTATGGTTTAAAAGCTACATGCCAACAATTGTTGTAAGTTATCCTCTGGCCAAATTGACACTTTTGACACTGGACTTCCTTGGGTCATTAGCAAAACATCCATTAAGTGTAAAGTTGAATGGATGTCATGATAGTCACTCGACAGAAAGAGATTCCTTGCATTGATAGTTAGATCTAACTAGCAGCTATGTTGTTGACACACCATCCCTATTAATTTCCACCAGACTGGAAACACAGAAGAAACTTTCTCTCTGTGACTTGAATGAGGATCACAAAGCTGGCTTAGTATCCCTTCATTCAGCCCTCTACTGTAGATATGTCTAATCACAGCTGTAAGCTGATGTGAAGCCTATAAGCACAGCCAAGTAATACAGAATGAGAGCAGAATGTGTGCCTCTCCTCTCCTCTGTCTCCTCCTCCTCACTGCAACTTCTTAATCCTCTTAGCATTCAACTGGCTGCTGTAGGCTGACAAAACGTCAATAAGCAGAGAGGAAATGCAAAGCAGGCCCTATATAACAGCTGCCAGAGGACTTGCACTCAACACACGGTAAATGTTTCAATTAAAAAGTCAACGGCATTCATTCAGAAGCTTTAAAACAGATGGAAGCTTCTGATCAATATGGGAGATAATTGATTCTCCCTTTTCTCCTGACATGCTCTAAAAGGGGAGATGAAAGATGAAGTTTGCTGTGTGTTCCCAACAGGGAATATGGAATCTCATTTCCAGCATCAATTGTTCACAGAGGGGAATATTCCTTTGTGTCTCACCCTGGTTGTGTTATTTATCTTTTGATAACACTCACAAGCCTATCCTCCCAAATGTTTTTCAGCATGGGGCTCTAGCAGTGGTATATGGGGTTATTCTGTCTTTCCATAACCTTTTGTACCAGTAGGGTTAATAAACATTTGTTTTCATAAACCAGGGTGGTCTAAATTACATCACTTATGTGAAAACTATCATTTATTATAAATTCAGTTTTGATTCTGTTGCTCTGGCTGTCAATTATCAAAACATTGTTCACACAAAATAAATAGCTGAGGTCTCAAAGCAAAGCAACCAAACAGAAAAATCAGGTTAGCCAAACTTACTATTCGGAGAGAAATCTATTGTTCATCATACTGTCAGACTTTCTAGTTCCACTCTGACCTACTATACATGCAGAAGTACTTTTGTTGGTCATGGTTGGCATCTTAACTCTCAAGCCATTGGGCACTGTATTCAGATTAACTCTCAGTTTGGCTACATTAGTCTTAGCAACTTATGTTTCATTTAGCTGACTGTGTTTTAGTTCACTTGTGAAAAACATTAATACAGCTTTAAATTATTGAATTAAGTGTCTTCACAATGGAAGACATGTCTTTAGCTGGAAACTGTTTTTCAGATTTCTGAAACCTACAAAGACAAAACACCCCACGCTGTCCTTGACTATTTAACATACACAGATTTTTTTGGTCTTGCCAGCCCCACAGGTACATATACTGAACAGAGTTGTAAACTGAGAGGAGATATTTTGGACAGCTTTGGTTCAGTAAGTAAATGTCCCATTAATTTTTTTTCCCCAGATGACATTATGTGAATTGTTTGAAGCATGACATCTCAGGACTGCGCTTGGTGAACAGCTGACAGATCTGCACAAGTGCAGTATGACTTTAATGAATTAACCTGTCAGAGCTAAGTAGATGGCCCAATTGAGAGTAGATCACATAGTTCTGATGTGACACTTTCTTTACAACCAGAAAAGTTAGCATGAAATAGAGAGGTTACAATTGGCAATAGAGCAAGCACCTGATCTCCTGGGAGAAAAATGTGATTCTCAACTTGGAAACTCATGAAGTTTTTTCATCTTGCCCCATGCAGATGCCAAACTGTTCTTGGCCACTTCCTGGGCTTTATAAAGTATATTTTTTAAACTCTTAGCATACTTAGTTTTTGTGGTGGTTGTGCCTCTTTTGATTTGTCTTGCAGAAGTTCCAAGGGACACTGCACAGTATAGCCTAACACCAGGTTATTGGGGCTAAACCCTGTGCTCTCTTCAACAACCTCCCAGCATCTAATAACAACTAAAACCCTCCTCTGTGTCCAGGTATCTTGTGTACTGGCACATCACACAGGAGAACAGAACTACCATCAGATTTAGACGTAGGAAATTCGGCCCACACAATCAGTAGTTAAATCCTCAAAAATCTGACCCACTGCTGGTGTTAGGCACAGCAGAGTGGGCTTTGTGCTTGAGTTATGTTTGCTGGTTAGATGACGTGTTGCATGACTTTATGTGAGCAACACCCAGCCTGTGTGTTATGTTATGTTAACAATGTGGCTGGGAGTTTTATTCCCTTCTATGGGGACTGTAAAGGTCCATGTGAAATCAACTCATAACTCAGTTTGACACCACAGACAGTCCCTGGGCACTGGCCACAGGTCAGGTGCAAATTTTCCACCCAAATGGCAGCCTCACAAAGGCCACAGATCTGGCTCCATCATCACTGATTTGAATGATATTTGACTAAGACTTTCATCGTTTGCACTTAGGCCATTATGACTGGAAATAGCACTGAAGATCAAGCAGCAGACTTGACCTACAACTGCTGAAAAGAGAGGAGGAAAAACCACCAACTAACCCCGAGGCATTCCCAGGCCAGCTGAGAGACATAGTCTCTCCAGCGTGTCCTGGGTCTTCCCCGGGGCCTCCTCCTGGTGGGACATGCCTGGAACACCTCCCTTGGGAGGCGTCCCAGGGGGCATCCGAAACAGATGCCAAGCCACCTCAGCTGACTCCTCTCGATGTGAAGGAGCAGCGGCTCTACTCCGAGCTCCTCCCAAGTGACTGAGCTTCTCACCTTATCTCTAAGGGAGCGCCCAGCCACCCCATGCGGAGGAAACTCATTTCAGCCGCTTGTATCCAGCATGATCTTGTCCTTTCGGTCATTACTACCAAAAGTTCATGACCATAGGTGAGGTGGGTGGAAACGTAGATTGACCGGAAAATCGAGAGCTTGCTTCTTCGGCTCAGCTCTTTCTTCACCACGACGGTCCGGTACACCGACCGCATAACTGCGGATGCTGCACCAATCCACCTGTCAATCTCACGCCCATCTTTCCCTCACTTGTAAACAAGACCCCGAGATACTTGAACTTCTCCACTTGAGGCAGGATCTCTCCACAAACCGCCCCAGTACATGCTGAAGGTCCTGGCTTGATGAAGCCAACAGGACAACATCATCCGCAAAAAGCAGAGATGAAATCCTGTGGTTCCCAAACCGGACTCCCTCCGGCCCCTGGCTACGCCTAGAAATCCTGTCCATAAAGATTATGAACAGGACCGGTGACAAAGGGCTGCAGTCCAGCATGTACTGGGAACAGGTCTGACTTACTACCATGCCGGCAATGCGAACCAAGCTCCTACTGCTCCGGTCGTACAGAGACCGAACAGCCCTTAGCAAAGGGCCCCCGGACCCCATACTCACTCGCGGAGCACTCCCCACAGAATACCATGAGGGACACGGTCGAATGCCTTCTCCAGATCCACAAAGCACATGTGGACTGGTTGGGCAAACTCCCATAAACCCTCAAGCACCCTGCAGGAGAGTATAGAGCTGGTCCAGTGTTCCACGACCAGGGACGAAAACCGCATTGTTCCTCCTGAATCCGAGGGTCGACTATTGGCTGAATTCTCCTCTCCAGTACCCTGGCGTAGACCTTCCCGGGGAGGCTGAGAAGTGTGATCCTCTGTAGTTGGAACACCTCTCCGGTCCCCCCCTTCTTTCTTGGTGAGACTGGTGTTGTGCTTTTTACTTTTTTGCGGACTTTTAAACTCCGTGTCAGCCAACACATTCAGCCCCATTCGCTCCGGTTGTTTACACTCAGGAGCAGCTGCTGGCGCTTAGCCAGGCTAGGCTAACCCCCTGGGGAGAGACCGGAGATCCCCTGCTGAACTTCGGAGGAGGAGAAGGGGAGAGCAGCGCCGGAGTTAAGCGCCACGAATGGAGACGACGGTACAAACCCTGCCTTCCATCTGTTATCACGGGAAACGTGAGGTCTCTGCCGAACAAGATGGAAGAGCTAGCGGCGCTTGACGAGGCTGCAGCTGGAGCAGTACCGGGAGTGCAGCCTGATGCACTTCACAGAGACCTGGCTGAACCACCTCACCCCTGACTCACTGGTGCAGCTGGACGGATTTCATCTCGTCATCAGAGCGGACAGGAATATAAGGGAGAGTGGTAAGAAGAAGGAAGGGGGAATCGCGCTGTTTGTGAACGACAGGTGGTGTAACCCTGGACACATCCATGTGAAGGAGCAACGATGTACCAGGGACATTGAGCTGCTGGCCGTGAGCATCCGGCCCTACTACCTGCCGAGGGAGTTTTCACATGTCATTGCAATAACGACGACGTACATCCCTCCCTCTGGCCAACGCCGATGCAGCCTGCGAGCTTCTCCACAGTGTTGTGGCACAGCTTCAGACAGAGCATCCTCAAGCCTTTCTCCTCATCACCGGGGATTTTAACCACGCTTCCCTGTCTGCCACTCTCCCCAACTTCCACCACCAGTACGTGAACTGCTGCACCAGGGACAATAAAACTCTGGACCTGCTGTATGCAAACACAGCAGGCGCCTACAGCTCATCACCCCTCCCCCCGCTGGGCCGCTCAGATCACAACCTGGTCCATCTGCGCCCTGTTTACACACCTGTATGGTGAAGAGACAGCCCCCCAACAAAAGGCGTGTGAAGCAGTGGTCTGAGGAGGCCAGTGATGCACTGAGGGACTGTTTTGACACCACGGACTGGGAGGTGCTCTGTGGGCCACACAAACAGGACATCGACAGTTTAACGGACTGCATCACAGATTACATAAACTTCTGTGTAGAAACCACCGTGCCCACCAAGAGGGTACGGTGTTTCTCAAACAACAAGCCCTGGGTGACTCCTGATCTGAGAGCCTTGCTGCAGGAGAAAAGGAGGGCTTTCCAGTCGGGCGTCAGAGAGATGAACTGAGGAGGGTGCAGAGGGATCTTAAACGGAAGACCAAAGAGTGCAAGGCCAGCTACAGGAGGAAAATGGAGGACCACCTGCAGCAAAACAACGCGAGGGAGGTTTGGAGAGGCTCTCCAAGCTATCTCAGGACAGGGTAAAAACGAGAGGAGGAACCCTGAGCCTGGAGACAGAGACTGGGCCAACAAGCTAAATCTGTTCTTCAACAGATTTGATACTGGGCCCACCTCCACCCCCCTCAGCCTGAGCACAGACCAGCCCACCTTCCAGCTCCCTCTGCCTGCACGCCCCCTCACCACCATCAACACCTCCACCATCTCTGGGGCTCTCACCATCCCCCCCGCCTTCACCACCATCTCTACAGTGCTCCTCTCCTCCACCCCCTCCCTCTCCTAATCTCTTCTTCACACCTACAGTGGATCAGGTGAGAACGCAGCTGAAGAAGATCAAAGCCAGGAAAGCCACGGGTCCTGACGTTATCATCAGCTCCAGACTCCTCCGGGACTGTGCAGACCAGCTCTGTCAGGTGGTCTGCTACATCTTCAACCTGAGCCTGAGTCTGGAAAGAGTTCCTGTCCTGTGGAAGACTTCTTGTGTGGTTCCAGTCCCTAAAACTTCACGCCCCAAGGAGCCCAACCACTTCAGACCCGTGGCCTTAACGTCTCACCTGATGAAGGCACTGGAGAGGATCGTCCTCAGGCACCTCCGCCCCCTGGTGAGCCCAAACATGGATCCCCTGCAGTTTGCATACCAACCCGGCATTGGGGTGGATGATGCCGTCATCTACCTACCTGCTGCAGAGATCCCTGTCTCACCTGGAGGACGCTGGAAACACTGTGAGGATTACCTTTTTTGATTTCTCCAGTGCTTTCAACACGATCCACCCCTCACTGCTCAGGGTGAAGCTGGAGAGAGCGGGGGCCAGTGACCAGCTGACTGCATGGGTCACTAACTACCTCACTGACAGAACCCAGTTTGTGAGGCTGCAGGACTGTGTGTGTCCGATGTAGGTGGTCTGCAGCACAGGTGCCCCCCAGGGAACAGTCCTCTCACCTTTCCTCTTCACCCTGTACACATCGGACTTCACATACTCCATGGACAGTTGCCACCTCCAGAAGTTCTCTGATGACACTGCCATTGTGGGATGTGTGTCAGAGGGGAACGACTGTGAGTACAGGAAGGTCATCATGGACTTTGTCGACTGGTGTGAGCTGAATCACCTTCAAGTCAATGCCAGCAAGACAAAGGAGATGGTGATCGACTTCAGCAGGAAACCCTCATCTGACATTGCACCAGTGAACATCCAGGGACTTGACATCGAGAGAGTGAGGACGTACAAGTACCTGGGTGTTCACTTAAACAACAAACTGGACTGGACTGACAACACTGACTCGCTCTACAAGAGGGGTCAGAGTCGTCCTTTACATGCTGAGGAGGCTGGGATCTTTTGGTGTGTGCAGGCCACTGCTGAGGACTTTTTATGAGACTGTGGTGGCGTCTGTGGTCTCCTATGCAGTGGTCTGCTGGGGAGGGGGGTGTTCTGAGCGAGGACAAGAAGAGGCTCAACAGACTGATTAAAAGAGCCAGCTCAGTCTGTGGCTGCCCCCTGGACTCCATCGAGGTGATGGGGGAGAGGAGGGCTCTGGCCAAACTGTCCACCATCATTGGACAACACCTCCCACCCTCTGCATCAGACTGTGGGGGGGGCCTTAAGCAGCTCCTTCAGCAACAGACTCAGACATCCAAGGTGTAGGAAGGAGCGCTTCCACGCAGGTCCTTCATCCCAAACACCATCAGACTGTCTTAATGCTGCACTCTATGAATCTTTGTCATTGTAACAAACACTTCCATACCACACAGTAGGACTGATGTTTACTGATGTTCATCAACGCATTGCACTGATGTTTACTGATGTTTACTGATGTCCTAGCCATGCACTTTATGGTCTTTTTTCATTCCACTCATTTACTATACTGTTAATTCATATCTGCTACATATCCATATTCACCTGTGCAATAACACCTCACCACAGCACATCTAACTGGGTGAGGCTGTTGTATATAAATACTGTTTCTTTCTTTTTCTGTTGTTATTATTATTATTCACTATTTATTGTACATACAGTTTTTTGTGTCTTTGTGTGTTTTTTGTCTATTATTTAATGTCTCTTTTACTTTGTTTTGAGCTGCTGTAACAGTGGAATTTCCCCACTGTGGGATCAATAAAAGATCTTATCTTATCTTATCTTTAAAAAGAGGGACCACCACCCCAGTGTTTGCCACTCCAGAGGCACTGTCCCCAACCTCCATGCAATGTTGCAGAGGTGTGTCAGCCAAGACAGCCCCACAACATCCAGAGACTTGAGGAACTCAGGGCGGATCTCATCCATCCCCCAGGCTGCCTTGCCACTGAGGAGCTTGCAAACTACCTCAGTGACTTCGGCTTGGGTGATGGAACGAGTCCACCTCAGAGTCCCCAGCCTCCGCTTCCTCAATGGAAGGCAAGTCGGTGGGATTGAGGAGATCCTCGAAGTATTTCTTCCACCGTCCGACAATGTCCCCAGTTGGGCAGTTGAGGTCAACAGCTTCCCCACCCACACTGTAAACAGTGTTGGCAGAGTAGAGTACTGCTTCCCCCTTCTGAGGCGCCTGGACGGTTTGCCAGAATCTCTTTGAGGCCAACCGATAGTCCTCCTCCATCCATGGCCTCACCGAACTCCTTCCAGACCCAGTCCGAAGTTTTGCCTCCAGAACAGCCCGGGCTGCGTGCTTGCTTTCCCAGGCCTGCCGGTACCTGTCAACTGCGTCAGGAGTCCCACAGGCCAACATGGTCATGAGTCCGATAGGATTCTCCTTCTTCAGCCTGACGGCATCCCTTACTTCCGGTGTCCACCACCGGGTTCGGGGTTGCCGCCACGACAGGCACCAGGCACCAGAGACCCTGCGCATCCACAACTTCGAACTGCCGTGAATCGACAATGGAGGCAGAGAACATGGTCCACTCGGACTCAATGTCCCCAGCCTCCCTCGGAATCTGTGAGAAAGCTCTTCCGCCAGAGGTGGGAGTTGAAGACCTCCCTGACAGAGGGCTCGGCCAGACGTTCCCAACAGACCCTCACAATACGTTTGGGTCTGCCAGGTCTGGTCTGTCCAACTTCCTCCTCTGCCAGCGGATCCAACTCACCACCAGGTGGTGATCGGTTGACAGCTTCAGCCCCTCTCTTTACCCGAGTGTCCAAGACATACGGACATGATCGATGAGATCAGATGAAACGACAACAAAGTCGATCATCGATGACCTCCGACGCCTAGGGTGTCCTGGTGCCACGTGCACTGATGGACACCCTTATGCTCAACATGGTGTCACATGGTGTTCATTATGGACAAACCTGTGACTAGCACAGAAGTCCAATAACAGAACACCGCTTGGGTTCAGATCGGGGAGGCAGTTCCTCCCAATCGAACACGCCCCTCACAGGCCCCTCCAGGTATCACTGTCGCTGCCCACATGAGCGTTGAAGTCCCCAGTAGAACAATGGAGTCCCCAGTCAAGCACTATCAAGTACCCTTCTCCCAGGGGACTCCAAGAAGGCCTGGGTACTCTGTGCTGTACTGCTGTGTCGGCCCGTAGGCACAAACAACAGCAAGAGACCTATCCCCAAAACCGAAGGCGCTGCGCAGGGAAGCGACCCTCTCGCTTCACCGGGGTGAACTCCAACACATGGCATGGCGGCTGAACTGGGGAGCTATAAGCAAGCCCACACACCAGCCCGCCGCCGCTCACCCTGGGCAACTCCAGAGTAGTGGAAGGGTCCAGCCCCTCTCAAGGAGCTGGGTTCCAGAGCTCCAAGCTGCGTGGAGGTGAGCCCACTCATCTCTAGCCGGTTCCTCTCAACCTCCTGCAAGACGAGCTCAGGCTCCTTCCCCCCAGCGAGGTGACATTCCATGTCCCTATTGCCAGAGTTTTGGTCCAAGGATTGGGTCAGTCGAGGCCCCCTGCCACGACTGCTACCCAAACCACATTGCACCGGCCCCTCATGGACCTTCCTGCGGGTGGTGAGCCTACTTGGAAGGCGGGCCCACGCACGCCATTTCGGGCTAAGGGCCTTCGCCACGAGGCGCTCACCATGGCCTGCGTGCCCCAACCCCAGGCCTGGCTCCAGGGTGGGGCCCCTGCAACGCCAATCCGGGCGATGCGATTGAACGGTCCTTGTTCTTCTTTTATCCATGGTGAGCTTTCAGTGAACCGCTCTTAGTCTGGCCCGTCCATCACCTAGGACCTGTTTGCCATGGGAGACCCTACCAGGGGCGTAATGCCCCTCGACAACATAGCTCCTAGGATCATTCGGGTAAGCACACAAACCCCTCCACCACAGTAAGGTGGCGGTTCAAGGAGGGGTGTATGCAAAATTTCACAATTGCAAAATAGTGTTGATATGGTGCACCATTGGTCAGACGGCAGGAACCAGACCAGTTTGTGATTGGGGTGAGTTGGGTCTTTAATGATCCTGCTGGCCTTCTTCCTACACCGCTGGGTGTCTAGGTTGAGAACGGTGCAGCTGCTATACCAGTGATGCAGCCAGTGGGATCCTCTCTACCTGTAGAGGCTGCAGAGGATCCTGGAGTCCATGTTGAGTCTCTCCGCAGCCTGCGGAGGAAGAAGAGCCGCTGTCTGGCTGACTTTGTGATAAAGTCAGTGTGATGAGTCCAGGTCAGGTCCTCACGTTGATGTGAACCCCGAGGAACCTGAAGCCGCTGACTCTCTCCACCATGGTCCCATTGATGGAGAGGGGAGCGTGTTCTTCTCTCAGCCTCCTCCTGAAGTCCACGATCAGCTCCTTTGTTTTGCTGACGGTTGAGCTTTAGTTTGTTGTCCTGGCACCAAGATGGGGGGGGCTCTGACGTCCCCTTTCTGTAGGCCGTCCTCATCGTCGCCAGTGAGCAGACCGATGACGGTCGTGTCGTCCAGCGAATTTGATGATGGTGTTGGAGCTGTGGGTGGCCACGCAGTCATGCGTGAACAGGGAGTACAGCAGAGGGAGGGCTGAGCACACAGCCCTGGGGGGCGCCGGTGTACCGGTGTTCAGAGTCAGGGTGGAGGATGTGGTGCTGCCCATCCGCACAGCCTGGGGTCTGCCCGTCAGGAAGTTCAGGATCCAGTCAGCAGAGGGCTCTGTTGAGCCCGAGGTCTCTGAGCTTGGTGATGAGCTTGGAGGGCGGCCTTGCTCTCAAAGCGCACATAAAAGGTGTTCAATTCATCTGGGAGTGATGCAGACATTACCTCCGCACTGCTGTTCTTCTTTTGTAGTCTGTGATTGTTATAAATCCAGCCCAGTACTCCTGGTGTTTGAGTTCTGGTAGAGAGATTCCACTTGTCCCTGTATTGTTTGCATCCCAAACAGGGGTGTAAACATGGTCAAGTGTGTTCTCACCACCCATAGGAGAGCTGATGTATTAGTGATATCTCAGCTGGACTTTCCTCAGGTTGCCATTGTTAAAATTCCCGGCCACAACAAATGCAGTCTTCAGCTGTGAGGTCCTTTTGATATCTCCATACAGCTTGTACATCGCCTTGTTGGTATCAGCATGTAGCAGAACAAGCACACTTTTTGTAACAACCAATGCAAACTCCCTTGGCAGATAGTAAGGCCCGCATCTGATCATGATGTGGTCCAGGTCTGGAGAACAGCTCGTAAAAATAAACTCCACATCTGAGCACCACTGATTGTTGATTATGAAGCAGACACCTCCTCCCTTAATCATCCCTGAATGTATTGTCTGGTCCTTGGAGTGAATGGAGATCCCCTCAGGAACAATGGAGGAAAATGATCGGGGGTCGAGCCAAGTCTTCATGAAAACCATTAACATTACAGTTCTTAATGTCCTGTTGAAAAGCCATCCTGCTCTGGAGTTTATACTCCTTATTATCAAGAGACTTAACTTTAGCCAAAAGAATACTCGGTAAAGGAGGCTACTTTCACATTTCCTCAGCATGACTAGAACTCCAGTCCGCAATCCTTGTTTCTTTGGCCGCCTCTGCCTGTGGCACTAGTGACACTATGATCCATAAATTTGGCAGTTTAAGGGTTGGGTAGGGTTCATGTGGTTCATTAACTAATATTTTTGAGGCTTGGAATGTGTAGATTGGCTGTGATAATGGATCAGGTGCAGTTGTTAAAAAACCCTGAACAACTCATCACGGCAATGTCTTTTGAACGCTGCTTCATGTCACTAGCGTGGCTCTAATCACACCTATCCTGGCCAGTAGTTTAGTTGTTTTTGCTATTTTTCTATACCTAGACATAGAAAGCTTAAATATTCTCTGTCAACAGTATGTAGCCTCTGCTCTTGCTGAACTCAAAAGTGATAGAAAATCTACTTCTCTTGGACAGTGAAGCACCCACATTACTGTCTTACTGAAAGTTTTTTTGGGGGAACAATCAGAATAGTTAACCAGAGACACCATATGATGCAGCAATACCTACATCATGTGGCTAGCCTTAGTGGCATTGTCTGTAGAGCATAGAGGATTTAGATTTAAGTTTAACACAGATGTTTCCTCCAGAGTTTCTCACCTGCTATGCTTGATCTTCATTGATGAGAGCAGCTCAAAGGAATGTGTGAATGGTGTGTTAGTCTTTGTTTTCCAGCTGGGACAGGTGGAGGCGGCAAGGGACAGGACCTGTCACTGGATCCATTAGCAGGCTGACATTAAGCAGAGGAGTTTAGGCCTGGAAGGCCATCATGGCCTCTTCCCCTGTCAGCTCTGCTTTTCCACGAACTCCCTGACAGCCCACACTCACACACAAATATAAACCCTGACACCAGGGCATGCCTGTTGTATCCATCACACTGATGGGCTATGAATTGGTTCTTAGTTGGACACATATTAAGACAGATGGATGACCTTGGCCCTATTCACAACAATAACTCTGTCTCCGGGACAATGTGTGTGTTTGTCACACCACACTATAAAGACACTCCAGCTGTGTGCACTCAAGATGGAATGCCAGACAAACAATTACACACAGTTTCAGTTTGTATGGTAATAACAAATCACAAAGCTACTGTAAATTAGGCTGCACTTTATTACATTCAGCCACATCATTATCTAAAAATAAATGGAAAATAGAAATGCATGAATACTGAACTGGGATATGTAACACTGAATGTCTATTTTCTTCCCTTGATGACATCTAGTAACACCTTGATTTGTTAATGTTCAGCAGGATGTGATGTTTCACCACTCTTTTCCAGTCACAGATTTATTTACAGCCTATCCCAGGATTTTCTTTCATGGGTGGAAGAGAATCTTTTTGCATGCCTGACATAAGGAGTGATGGCAAATATAATTTGTGGCCAAATGCAAAAGAGAGGTTTTGATTAGTACTGCTATATTACTATATAGCTGTTCTTTACGAGTATGATTAGTGAATGTGTATAGTTTTGTATTGCATTACTGGAATTATATTTGTTTTGTTTTGTGTACTTATGAAGCATACTTCAGCACTTCTGAAGCATTCATTTCTGTAACATGTAATCTAAGGTTTCACAGTTCGTACAACAAAGACAACTGTCTGAACAGTTTTATAAAAGTGAACTAGGAAATGTGAAATAAATAAATGGTATTCATTTTAAAAAACAAACACAAAACTGTAAACCTCTTCTTCATCTGTAAATATTTACAGAAGAATTAGGGAAGCATATACAGTATATATATATACCCTGTAGATGGTACATTTGCATTGATACTGTTAAATTGCAGACAAAACCAGTCACAGTATTCATAAAATTATTATTTTTTATTAATGTATTTTTAACTTAAAGGTTGTTTATCATTTTATTTTATTTTTATGTTTTCGTTTTTTTTTTATTCTGATCATTGTCCAGTTGGTGGAATTGGGTTGATCATCTCTGCAGCTTTATTTCATATCACACCCAGAAGTGGCTCTACTAATCCATTTCTACCGATACACCAACAATTGTCTCAGTACTGCCATATCTGAATACTATACTCCTACCTGTGGATTGTGCATGTTGCACTGGCCACCAAAATACCACACATATTGAAAAAAGTTGGACCATTTACACTGGATGTAGTGTGATATTCAAGGAAGTTGAAAAGTAATTTTTTAAGCTGTTTGAAACAACAAATACTTTCACTGTTACAAGAGAGGACAGCCACTCTTCAGCCTGTGTGCTCACAAAATCATTGTTTGATGCACAGAGGAAAGCAGCCCCATGATTAGCTTAGACCTTGAAGGAACCTTTCTTATGTTAAAGAAAATCTGAGCGTTGTCGCTTTACTCCTGTCTTAAATCAAGCAACTCCAAATGCTAGGTATGTCTATGATTAGTAAGTAGGTATGTAGGTACATCTGGATTGAGGTGGTTTTAATCCCAGACCTTTGATGACAGCTGTTTTAGCCTGTGAGCCACAGCGTTCACCAGGGAAACTGTCTGTGTGTGTGAAGATCTATTTAAGAGATGGAAGTCAGCCTTAGCTGTGAAATGTGGAACAATATGTGTGTGTGTGTGTGTGTAGTGTAGTCAGCCGCACTGGTTGGACAAGAAACAAGACATCAAGAAACAGCCACCCAGAGCGTTTTTTTTTTTTTAAACAGAAAATGGCAGATTATTCCCCTTTTAGTTTTGTTAGAGCACGTTAGTTGAAGCCCCACTCTTCTGCATAAGTACATACTGCTCATTAGGACTGAAAAATGAAAAAAAATGAAAAGAATGAATGAAATGAATGAAAAATGAAAAGGTATAAAGACATGCAGGCAAAAGAGGAAAATTAGAGGGAAAGGGAGACAATGAAAAAAGATGAGGAGCATCAGAGACAAAGAAAGAAAAAAAGGAAGTCAGAAACAGACAAAAACACCTCTTCATCCACTTCTTTGTATCTGTTCTGCTCCTTCTCTCTACTTTATTCCCTCCTTTCTCTTTCATTGCCAACAAATTGAGTTGTGCAGGAGGGATAGGGAGACTGATGGCTTCCTTATCTCCACTTCATACACCTAAATAAACCAGACAAAAGCCCTGCGAGAAAAAACACCCAATTCATTTCTATTAGTTATGATTTATTAGATCCATTTGACCCATGTGGTGAGTGTGCACAAAAAGAACACTTTATGTATGGATTGGCTTGCCTCCCAGCTGACATCACACACAGAAACAAACACACAGTCAATGGTGCAGGTCTGCAGAAATTGCCTCAGATGACTATTTTTCGTTCATTTTTTTAATCTGTTTTCTCAGGAAGGTGACCTGTGGATAGGTAATCTTATGCTGGGGCAATGTGGCCTGAGGGCAGCTATTATTTCCTAGCACCACCACAGCTTCTGGTGAGAATTAAATCTAAAGACACATTAATGGAATTCACCAGTGTGCATGTTGGTGTATGTGTGGGATGAAATTTAAAGTTAGTTTCCGCCATCCATACTTAGATTGTAGTTGTTTTAATTGTATTCTTAACAGTGAGTTTGTAATTTTTCTTAATATTTTACAGGGACTATCAGTGTTATGTTGTATGGTCTTGACATGTTCTTTAAAACTAACTAACTAATGTCAAATACCATTATGTACTTAGGAACATAGAGCTGACAAAGCACAAAACGTCCAAAACCTCAGCTTTGGAGGAAGGTGAATGTTTAGTCAAATATATGCCACTCTCCAACCCCCTCTGCTCCCTGACTGTGCTCAACTGTTGGCCAGTTGGCGGTGACCTGATGTAAATACTTATTGTTCATGCATGAAGCCCGGAAAACCACCAGCCACCTTCATTTGTGTTTGCGCATGTGTGTGTGTGCTTGCATGCCATGGCTTGCCTGTGGTGTATCATGCTTACAAAGAACACATTTCTGGAATTTAATAATTCCATGTGCTATTTCCTTCTTTCTAACTTCTAACTTTTTCTTGAAATACATTACAAAGCAAACACTGCTGTATCACAGTTTAAGATGTTATGTAACAATTTAGTGCTATTAACACAGGGCTCAGAGACTATAAATAGTGTTTTGCTGGGCGCATTCCATTTGGCCAAAGTGGGCCCCCTAACCTAAATGTAAATGTGTCATCTGCATTAGGAATGCTCCAAATATAGATTGCCTATAGATGAAAGGAAGGAGACCTCCATGTGCTCAAACAGAAAGTACATGAATGATGTGGATAGGTGCTGAAGTATATATGGTGTTGACATGTGTTGTTCTACAGTACAAGGTATGTAGGTCTGTGATCTCATCAGCCTAAGTGATGCAGTTAACAAACCTGGTTTTTATTAGCTGTTGTTTCCTGCTTCTGATGATGGTTTTTCACTTAAACCAAAATCTTAAGTAGTCTTACACAATCTTAATCTCCACAGAAAGAGTTTCATCCACATTTTTCATCTGTCTGTCTGTCTCACACAGTCTGATGAAAACAATATGCTTCTGTCTTAATCAATTTAGCCACCTGCACAGGCTATTTAACGGTTCATGTTTCACTAATACTATATAATTGTAAATGCGATGGGCAGCACACCTTTATCCTTTATGCCTGAAGTCTATTTTATGTTCACAACTACAGTGATTGTGTGTTATACTTGGAGCACTGGCAAAGCGCTCGATATTCAATATTTCCCTAAAATCATTCTTTGTAGAGACAAAGGCTAAAGAGAGAGATGACAGATGGCTGAAGCTCTCTGCTAACTTACTGCTTACACTATGCCTCTTGTCTAGACAACATGTCACTCTTATATGTCTTAAATACCAGCGGATATTCTACTAGCTGTACGGTGTTAATATGTAGTTATAGCCTAATCTGAGAGTTTAGCTACCATTAAAGTAAAGCAATCAGTGACAGCTGTAACTACCCTGGCTCGAAGGAAGGAACATGCAGAAGGCATACTTTGTTAATCCCTCTGGAGGAAATCATTTTATTTTCCCCTTGTTTCTGTCCAAAATACACATGTAGAGATGTCAGAGTGAGATGGTGCCTTACAGGATGCATCCCAAGCAAGGGCTTTGCCTAAGAGCACTTCGGCTGTGCCGAGGAGGTGAAATGGCACCTCTCCAGCTACCAGTCCATACTGATTGGTCTGAGCTTGACTTGAACTGGAACCCAAGCCAAGACCCCATGAAGCCAACAGGTGCCACAGATGAGGGGATGATGGAGGGAGGTATTCAGGTTACTGGCAACATACAAGATACAGAGCAGCTCTGGACCCTGGATCTAAGGCAGTATCTCTTTTAAAAATATAATACAACATAAACTACAATGATACCAAATACAATGTCTTTCCCACGGTCATGACAGTTGTCCTATTCAACCTCTGGAAAAACAGAACCTTCATGTTAGATGGTGGTTGACTTTTTTCATCTAACTGAGATAAACAAGACAGCAGTGTTTTGTGTAAGCCAGAGGCTGGCTGGAGGAGAAATATACATGAAAATGACCCAGAGCAAGAATAATGGTCTCTTTCTCAGTGGAGTAACAGTCCTGATGCAACTCCTGATTACTCCTCTTGAAGGAGAAGCTGCGATACAAAAAACACATTTTGACTCAAAGGGAGAAGTGGGAACACCAAAGTTTATGCCGACCTATTTTGGATGTACTTCGGCAGACCATGTTCAACAACCTTCCCCAAGTGTGAAACTGTGGCTGTCCACACTTGTCAAGGTTCAAGGTGAAGTTGAAAGCAACTAGCCTGCGTGACACAATCATCCAGCTGATATTTGCATTTGTTTACCTGATGCTGGTGGCTGGTGCATTTTGCATCCCAAAAGCCATGAAAGTGTACTGACAGAAATGATTAGGATTCACAAAGGTTTCATGGGCTCTCTGAGTACCAGACGGTAGTAAGGACTGAGCTTGAGGGAGACACACCATCACCCCCCATTGGGAGAATAAAAAGTGGACTTTTTTTTAATAAAAAAGGAGTATCTTTACACAACCTGAACCTGGGGTCCTGCGTGGTGTTTTAGACCCCTACTATTGATCCTGTACTAAGTGCTTCCTTTGGTGCTGCAGTGATTAGTGCTTCTGTGCTGTCTTTTAATCCTGCCTTTGCCAGCCACTGGTAGGACTTCTTGATATCAGCCTTCTACATCTACGTCTTCTACATGTCGGTGGTACATGAAGATGTATCCTCCTCTTCCTCATCCTCTGCGTTATCAGGTCTCTGCTGCCTGAGGTATTTGTGGCCATCTTCCTGATGTATTCCTGGATCATGGTTATTTGTCCTGGGCAGTGGGTCTGACGCTCACCAGTCCTCGGCCTCCCTCGCTCCACTTGGTGTACTGTCTCAGGGTGCTGGACTTCCTCCATGAAACCCTCCATTCATTGTGAGGAATGTCCTTGCCTTGATACCACTGTGGCTACTATCTCCTCCTTTGGCCAGCTTATTAACCCTCTAAAGCTTGAACCATGAAATAATTGCCAGAAAATTACATTTTTTTGAAACTGAAATGTTTATTAAACTGTCTGACAAATAAAAAAAATCAAAATGAATAAATATCAATTTTCATATATGATTTTTAATTTGTATAATTTTTGATACATTCTGCATTTTGTTAAATGTGTGTTAAATGCTTAAACCAATAGCAGTGGCTGATTTCCTTGCAGCCTCCTTATGGTTCCCATTTGTCCATGGGATCTCAAGGTATTTGTAGCTTTCTGGAACATCTACAATGCTGCCTTCTGATATTTTGACCCCCTTGGTTTTGATCATCTTCCCTTTCTTTGATACCATCCGACCACACCTATCATGTCTGAATGAGATGATTTTGATATTGTTGCTGCTGTAGATCCTGGTGATGTGGATCAGTGAGTTGATGTCTCATTCGTTCCTGGCATACAGCTTGTAATCCACGTAGAGGAGGTGACTGATGGTTGATCCGCCGTGTGGTCAGACTCTGCCTGTCCCTGTGCCTGGCACTGGTCACGGCCAGCCACCTCCCCTCTTTCCACCTGTTGCTGCATAACGGGGGTTACCGGGGGGATTTTTTGTTTTTTTTATTTTTAGCTATCCATCTTGACAAATGAAAAAGATCCCTCCTTCATCCACAAATGTTTGACCCTGAGCCACAGCATTTGGCCCAAGAAACAGAGAGGGCAGGAGGGAAGGGACAGGGCCAGCCCACTAAGAGATGTGATTGGGCCAGCCTAGTGTCATTATAGAAAATAAACCAATGGGTCACTGCCCCTAGCTTCATGGGTCAATCGTTTGCACATTTTTTTGTATTTGTATCAAAAATGAAAAATTTTAATCATAGCGTTTTTTTAAATCATGCATTTATTGATATTACTTCATCTTGATCTTCCACTGCTTTTTTATACTTTTTTTTAAGGATGATGTCCCCAAATTTCTTCTATTTAGTCATTTTTTGACATATTAAAGTTGGTCTCTGTCTTTCTTACAAACCAATTTCTGTGCTTAAAAACCTTCTCTGAGCTCTGAGCACTATCCTCAATATGTGTCTTGCTCTTTTTGTCTTTGTTGCCTCGTTCTCCCCGAAATCCTCGGCCTGCTGCCCCTCCCCCCTCCCCTCCCCTCCTCCTCCCTCTCCTCTCCCGTCTCCTCCATCCCTCAAGTCATGTAGATCCGTACTCTCCTCATCCTTCTCATCCTCTTTTCTTTCTGGTGAAGGGGAGAAAGGGTAACATTTGGATTGGTTCAAACTGTATATCTGAGAAAAGGCCAGCCTGACATTTTACACAGCTGCTACATTTTATTACAGTGTGCCTCAGTGTGTGCATGCGCGTTGTGTGTAAAGTCTGGAGGGACAAGCATGCATAATGACAGAGGATATGGAGAAGGAAGAGAGCTGAAGATATGGTTTATAGATTGAAGCATCCCCTTTCCCTCTATCTTCACCCACTTCATTTCCACATCCTCATTCTCTATTAACCATCATTCAATCTTTTTTCCATCATTCATTCTTTTTTCACCATCATTCTTTGAGTTTTCATGCCTCTTTCAATGGTCATATCTTGTGATGTGGAATATTGATTTGCACTGAGACAGTTGTCTTCTGGCTGTTCACTCCTTTTGCTCATGTTTTCTCAATTTTTTTCTTCACGTACATGAACAAAAAATGCCAATCTGAGGAGAATCCTTCATATAGTCCACAGTAATTATTCACAGAGGTCTGTGCTTTGATACACTTACCATTACATAATCCTTCACTTATAATGTAGTTTAGACTGCATTCTGTTTGATAAATGATGATGCTCCTGTGTTAATTGAGACACTCACTTTGATTCATGTGAATTTGATGAGATGTAATTTGGATTTCAAGTTGACATTAATAATTTCTTGTCAAAAATAATTTAAGGAGGCCTCATTTTTTGTCTGCTGTGTCTCTCATTAAGCCGTCTATCCATATTCTATGGAACCATGTGTTCAATAATAGAACACATGCACAGTCTACTGGGACACAGTTCTGTGCAAAATCAGTTTCAGAGGAAACTGGATGAAGGAGTGTATGGAGCTGTGCGTGTCACACTATGTGCGTGTCACACTAGACTGGGAGATAAGCAGCTCACTCATAAGTCCTGCATACCTCACCAGGGATCTGCACTACAGTCACTATAATAACAAGACAGAACAAAAAAGAAAACTTTGGATTGCATGTGTGCTGCATGTACTTACAGAGATCTCAAGTTAAACATGTTATTTCACCCACTAAGACAAGGCTGTTTGCTTTATTTAAGGTGGGACTGCACCTAAAAAGATCTGTCTAGTGTATAAAAATAAGATTTATGACAACTTGTAGACAAGAAAATTCCACTAAAAGCATAACTTGGCACCAGTAAATTATAGATCAACCGTCAACTGTGAATGACCATCACATAAAAAATGCTGTATTAAAAAGAAAAAGGTAATCCATTTTATTCACTCAACTATTCAGGAAAGCCAGGCCATAATAGAGTGTTAAAAAGAAGAAAGAGCGAAGAAGAAGAAAGCTGACAACCAGAACTGGATATCGAAATAACAAATTGATGTTATGAAATTACCAACTGAAAATGCAATGTGAATACAATCTTAAATTAAAGACAGAGAGCCTGAGGTGATTGATATAACATTCCTGGTGAATATGCATTGTTCCCAGAGGCTGATTTCTAATTACTTTAGTCATTTAGTGACTCCTAAACTTTCATCTCATACCTTCCTTAGTTCAATTATTTCTCATTGCCCAGGATAAGGTACCTCAAACAATGGCTGGAATCTGATTAAATTTATGGTGCTTAGTGATGGACCTCAAAGGATGAATATTGTGCACTGTTGTGTTGTAGTTTAACTACTCTTGTGGTCCTACCATTTGAAGCGCAATTTAATTATTTGGAAATTAACAGTGAATCAAATTAATCATGTGAAAGGGTTACTTGTACTGCTGAACCTGCTACGAACCAGTGTGTAACACTACAGATCTACATGTACTCAGCTTTTTATTTTAATGACTGATTGTCACAACTCTGCTGCATTGTGTAGAACACATCTGGTAATACAGGGATGTACTATGTCCTATGGAGATTTCCAAATACTCCTTAATTTCAGTGAAGTAATCATAGATGGTGTATTCTTTTGTAACGTTTTGATCGGTCTCTTCATCTAACAAACACCAGCAAAATTTATTTGCAGAGCATAGTCTCTTAAGAAAGCATAAAAAAATAGAAAATATGAAAATACAGGCAGATAGTCAGATATCTCAACAACCGCTCACCAGGTTGCCATGAAAGCTGGTCAGTCTGAAACTCTGATAGCTGGGTTGCTTTGAATATTTATGTTCCTTAGAAGGTACTAAAACAGTTTGAGAGCATTTGATGTAAAATAAAAAATGTATCAACTCAGATGTTACTGTCTTTGCTTAATACATGTGGTTTATAGTTGATAAAGTGAGGCTGGGTGAGCTGTGTGATGTGGACACCAAGATGAAAACATGAGATCTGTGTCACATGAGAGAACTAAAACCAGAATGAGGACACTTTGAGCTGCAGTTTGAATTGTAACTACAGAAAATACATTCTGTTAGTAACACTGGAGTAGATGATTTTATTCATTCTTGAATGGTTTGGAGCAGTGTGTCACTTGCCTTACATACTCTGATCTGTTGCAGCTTCTTCATACATATTTATACATCATTGCTCTTATGATGTTTGTATTGTTTGTTTAAAGTGTATTGGACTTTAGACCCTGCATGAAAAGGAAATGTCATTGATGGGACACTAAATTAAACTGATGGTGTAAGCTCACTCTCAGAATATACCGTGTGCTTAGACCACATGAAAGGACTTTGTAA